>CAKNYM010052130.1:0-61696 GCA_932195095.1 Andricus curvator | reverse complement strand
CTGTGCACGTGCACAGATGTCACTTGCCCAACTGTGCACGTTTATGTCCTTACGTAAGGGTTTATAGGAGGGTGATCCTTTATATCGACGCATAATGAATTTTCAATAATTAAAATTATTGAATCCCGGTGGAATGGAGCGTACTAACTTTTCTAAAGTTTGTTTCAAAATATTTTAAAGGCTATTTTTAAGAAAACATTCCTTCAAAATTATTATAAATATAAGAAAATCTTCCTTTAAATTTATTTTGCTTCCTCATAGAGAAAGCTTTGTAATAGTTACATTTTCGAAAAAAATTTAATTCATTTAATTTAACTTTCGTCAGTTGATAAATGTCTGATACAATGTTCTGAAGCATGTTAATTGCATTTCTTAGCACGTTTTTACTACTTTGAAAATTGTTTTTTATAGTTCAAACTTTTTCTCATTATCATAATTCACAGTTAATGCATGCAAACAGAATATTCCTTGACTCGAAAATTTTCCATTGTTCTATAATATTAATATATTTGATTGAGGATTAAGAAAATTTTAACCAGTTATAATATTCGAAAAATTGAGATTTACAATTTTATTAAAATAATCAATCCTTCTTCTTTAATGAAGCAAATTATCTATTCGACGAGGAAGCAGAGTGCTCATGATATGAGCCCCGTACATCATCACATAAACAACAGTAAAACTTTGATAAAAGTTATTGAAAATTTTTTTTCAACTTCACTTTTTGTTACATCATAAGAAAATACATCAAATGAATAAACGATTTTGTGAAATCAAAGACAGATAAGTAACTTGAAAAAAATAAAGACCTACCGAGTAGGCACGGTAGTTAGTAGTTAGACCCACTGGGAGACTCAAAGAAGCTTAATAAGATAAAAGTATTAGATAGTACATTTCGTGACTAATGCGGACTGACAGCCTTTTTGAAACGAGCGCAATGTTTTTGTAACGAGTCGTAGGTGAGGGCGTATAATTATACGTAGATATAAAAGACCACCCTCGTATCAACCCTCATGTACGAACATAAACGTGCACAGTTGGGCAAGTGACATCTGTGCACGTGCACAGATAGGCAAGGTCCATCTGTGCACGTGCACAGTTGGGCAAGTGACAACTGTGCACGTGCACAGTTGGGCAAGTGACAACTGTGCACGTGCACAGTTGGGAAAGTGACAACTGTGCACGTGTACAGTTGGACAAGTGACATCTGTGCACGTCCAAGCCCACAGGAGCCCATCTGTGCACGTCGAAATTTCAACGTGCACAGTTGTCCAAGTACCATCTGTGCACGTGCACAGTTGTCCAAGTGACGACTGTGCACGTGCACAGTTGGCACGTGCACAGTTGTCACGTGCACAGTTGTCCATCTGACCAACGACGTGCACAGTTGTCCGTCTGGCCATCGACGTGCACAGTTGGGCACGTGCAAAGTTGCTACGTGCAAAGTTGACCCCATCCCCTGTACAAATCATTTTTCTGATTCATGGGGTCTCAAAACGTGGAGATTTCATGGAAACCGACTGAGTCAAATTTTACATAAAACCAATACCTTCTCATTAGGATGAGAATGTCAAAATCAGCTACGAAAAAACACATTTCCTACATTAAAATAAAGAATGACGATTTACGTATATTTATTTTTTATAATATAATAATATATTATATAATGTCCTTGTAGGCTTATAAATGAAATAAATTACGCATATATTATAAAAAGAAAAAAAAGCTGTCACAACCCCCCCCCCCCCCATCCTGCTTCCGTAACTCCACACCTGGGAAAAAATTGTTCCCTCGGCCCTGTTGAAAACGATAAATTTTCACCAAAAATGGAATAGCTAAAGTTGCAGTTCAAAAAATTGATTTTTAGCCCAAAAAAAAATTCAACAAAATATTAAAATTTTCAACATAAGAGACGAATCTTCAATTAATAAAATGTAATCGCAACAAAGTAGTTCAACTTTCAACCAAGTAGTTGAATTTTTAATGAAGAAGATTATGTTTCTAACAGTTTTAAAACAAAAATAATTCATTTTTATCCGAATAGGTGAATTTAACCAAAAAAATATGAATTCTCAACGAAAAATGTAACCGTTGATATTTCAAGCGGAAATGATTTCAATTTAAAACAAAAAACAGTTGAATTAAACCAAAAAGATGAATTTTCAACAAAATAGTTGAATCATCAGCCAAAACAGATTAATTAATTAATTTTTTAAATTAATTAATTAATCAAAAAATGATCTATTTTCTACCAAAAGAGATTCATTTTTAAACGAAAAAGATGAATTATTAATAAAAGCATTCGATTTTCATCCAAGAAAAATTTTTCAGCCAATAGAGAAAAAATGTTTAAGAAAATTGTGGAATTTCCAAGCCAGAAAGGCTTGAATTTAGAATTGATTTTTTAAGCCAAAAAGACAAAAGCCGAAATTATGATTTTTTAGCAAAAAAGTTAATTTGTATCAAATAATTGAATTTTAAACTTAAAACGATCAATTTTCAACCGAAAATGGAATAGGTAAAGTTGCAGTTCAAAAAAATGATTTTCAACCAAAAGAAAAAACGATTTTTCAACAAAGTAGTTAAATTTTCTACTTAAGAGATAAATCTTCAATCAATTAAATGAATGTT
The DNA here is from genome assembly GCA_932195095.1 of Andricus curvator. Taxonomy (NCBI): domain Eukaryota; kingdom Metazoa; phylum Arthropoda; class Insecta; order Hymenoptera; family Cynipidae; genus Andricus; species Andricus curvator. The sequence continues at coordinate 59,065 of CAKNYM010052130.1, read as the reverse complement.
TAACAGGGTAGTTTGACTTGCAATCAAGTTGTTGAATTTTCAACCAAGAAGATCAATTTTCTGCCAAAAAAGATGAATTTTAAACGAAATTCAGTAATTTTTATCTGAAAACGATCCATTTTCAAAGAAAAATGGAATAGTTAAACTTACAGTAAAATAAATTAAATGTTAACAAAAAAACGAATTTGAAATAAAATAGTTAAATTTTCAAACAATAAAATGAGTTTTTATCAATGTAGTTCAACTTTCAAACAAGTATATAGTTGAATTTTCAACAAAAAGATTATTTTTCAATGAAAATCTACTATAGTTGAATTTTTAACTAAAAACTATCAATTTTCAGAAAAAAATGGATTAATTGAATTTTCAAGTGAGAAAATTAATTTTCAACTTAAAAACTTACAAAATAGTTAAATCTTCAACCAAATAGTAGAATTTTTAACCAAAAGCGACGAATTCTAAACCAAAAATATAATAAGACTTTTCAATTTAAAAAAATTAACTTTACATGACAAATAGTTGGATTTTCCTATTGGGTTCTTCAAAGCAGGTGAATCATAATTAAAAACAACTCACAGCAAGAAGCATGATAAATTCCACCGGTTCCAGTCTCCAGCTCTCATCAACAAAGTCTGCAAAATATTTTCAGAAAAACACTGAATCGGAATTTGGAAAAGTCCCGAATTTTATCACTAAATTTGGTAACAGGCAGAACTAACACTCGCGAAAAAAAAAAACGATCATGAAAACTTTAGAGAGGAACTAAAAAAAACAATTCACTACTGTGATTTTCATTTTTGGAGAATCTATGAAATAAAAACGTCAATCAAAATTTGACAACCCGTGAGAAAGGGTTAAATACGAACAGCAACCCAAACTACGAAAAAATTCAAAGGAAAAATGAAAACCTTGGCAAAATCTCTTTTTCTGTCATCAGTTTTTAAACAAAGAGGGAATAATTTATTCTGCCTCAAATAGTATCTTTTTCAGTCTCATTTCACTTTCAAAAACACCGAATTAAAAAAAAACAAAGCTGATGATTGTCGATTCTCGGAATTACAACAATTTTCCTGTGTTATTAAAAAGCCGTTAAAAAACAACAAGTTCCAACAGGCTTTCGGGCCAAATAGGAATGAGAGCCTCTGATGAATCGCAAATTGGACATGCAGCGCCATCTCGCGGTGCTCGGTTGAGGTTATGTATCAAAATCCCATAAATACTGACAGTGACCGACTGTTCGTCCAGTACTTTTATATTCTTACGTTTGGGAAGGAGTTATTTATCGAAATATGTCGTGAAAGACACACTTATTAAATCTAAAAATGTCCTGAGTTCGACGTAATATTCTTTTCCAACGGACTGAAACAAAAACGTGAGCTAAAACGCCCTAATCACCCAGTTTTCTTAGCTAATAAATATCGCTAGACGCTTCTCCTACGTCGCAAAGAGACGTTTTTGGGAGGATCGTTCTTAATTTTCTGCTCTTGTAATCATTTTTTTCTCCTGTTTGTCATGCTCGAGTTTCAAATCTGTCATTGGAGTTACTGAGTTAGGCAAAAGCTGCATTGCGAACGCGAGTGAAATAACGATTTTGTGAATAATCTCTGGGCGAGTAAACGACCATGTTTGTCCTCTTGAACAATTCTCGTCTACAAAAGATACTTTCTTGACACTTGTAGATGTATTGGGTGATTATTTTTACTCGATTGTATATCCATACGACTCACGATCTGCTACACCCTATTTACCAATTTACTACGAATGCTACGAATCGCGTGATTGCGTATAATTTTTTTACGAAATCTCTACCCTGCCTTTGTTTTTCATCAAAATTCTGCTCGAGTCTCTTCAATTATTTATTATTAGACCAACAGTGTGAAATGTTATTATTCAAGAAAACTAACAAAGTCGGGAATTTGTTTAGAATCTTTATGCGAAGTGGTTAATTTTTCTGGAGAGTTATTGCATATCTAATCGAAATTACATTCTCGTTTTTTGTTTCTGTATTTGTATTGTTTTTCCTCTATTTATTAATTTCTTCTTTAATAGTGCATTTTTATTATGCAAATTATGTATGCTTTGATTATAAAACCTTGGAAGATTGGGATTTTTTTAGTTGACTTATGGAATTTAAGATTTTTTTTACATAATTTAGTATCGATGGAAAGATAGTTAAATTCTGGTTTTGAATGCACTATTTCTGTTTTATTGTTGAATTATTTTTTGACAGTAATGACAGACGTAGCTACACTCACAAACATTTCAAGCTGCAGGGAGGAATATTCAGTTTGTGATTTATTTTAAAGTTTGAATCAAGATACTAATTTTTTCTATTAAATTTGCTACAATATTTTTACCATAATATTTTATTTATTTGTATTTGTGGTTATTTAAATTCCACTAAAGCTGTTTTTTTACGAAATTTTATTTGGTTTAATGTCATTTCTGTTTTATTGTTCAATATTAAATAGTGAATTTACTTCATTCTCACATAACTTTGTAATCAATTTTTGATAACGATCTATTTCTATTTGGGTCAATATTTAGCCAAATGAATTACACACGTCTGAGTTTTCAAGATTATGAATTTTTAACAGAAAAATATTCAATTTTTTCCTAATTTAACTTGATTGTGTAGCACTTATTTCGCTCCGTTATTTTATATATTTTAATTAATTTATGTATTATAAATTAATCAATTTATGTAATTATCAATTAATCATTTCTGTATCATTTTTTAAACTTTTGATCTCTATTTAATTTTTAGAAATAACCACGAATATCTTATTTTCTAATTAACAATATTCGTATTGCGTTTTTGTTTCTGTGTTCGTACTTCACTTAATTGATGTTGTATGACGCTATTTCTTGTAAAAAAAAGTGTGGATTAACGCCAGCAAAATAATTATTTACTTACTAGAAGTGAATTTTTCCTCTTAAAATGTATTAAAATGAATTTCTAATTCTACGCTTACTATTCATTCACGATTACTATCGGTGAATATTTAAATTTCTAATTATGTTATCCATTTGTTGGCTTTACATTCTTTGATATTCCATGACAATCAAATCCCTTTCATTGTAATTCTAGCCAAATGGAGAAACCGAAAAAAAAGCGGGACATGATTCACTGCAGCCAGTCCCAAAACATCCTTAGAAATTTGATGCTGCGGGATTTTGGTCTGCGAACAACTCACAAAACTAGTACCAGAGAACTCGAACCAATTGCTGAAACAAAACTTGTACTAAAGGACCACCGGGAATTGGTACGAGGGAAATAATTTCAACTTTAATTACAACTTCAAAAATCATTTTCCAATTTCATAATAACTTTCTTGAAGCCTCCTGATGTAATATCTCAAAAAAATATATTTTCAGAAATGTGATCTACCAGGTGTGCCAAGGGGATCATTTTTAATGGTGTTTAGTCCTGATGGGTTAGTTTATTATTTATAACAATATTTTCAACAAAATTTCTTTGAATTTTTCTTATTAATTTTTTTTTATCAAGTGACTTACTAGGTATTTCTTTTTCAAATTTCAGTACGAAAGTTGCATCCACACATGGGAACCACAACGTTTACATCACGGACCTTACTACCGGGAAAAATATTAGGACTCTTTCAGGACATCCTAGAACTCCATGGTGCATAGCTTTTCATCCGTCTTCAAGCGAAATCTTAGCTTCCGGCTGTTTGGGTGGCCAAGTTCGTGTTTGGGATCTTAGTGTAAGTTTGCTTTAACATTTACAGAAAAATACAAATTTATAGAATTCAGGGTGACCGCTGGGCCGGGAATTTTACAATTTTTTAGAAGAAAAATGTATCCAATCACTTGAAATATCACAAATTTCGTATCGCATGATATAATGCAATTTGAAATCAGTTTCATTTCAATCCTTTTTTTAAAAGTTCATTTGATAACTTAGAAGAAGACTTAAACAATGAAAAATTAAAAGCGTTTGAAGTGGCAATCTCTTGATGAAAAAGGTTTCGAGTTAATCAACTGTAAATATAAATTAATGATTTTTAAAATTGAATATTTAAATTTTCAACCAAAGAGATTAATTTTCAACTAAAGTGGTGAAACTTCAACCAAAAAAACAAATAATTTTTAACAAAGCAGTTCAACTTTTATCCAAGTAGTTGAGTTTTCAACTAAAAAAGCTGAATTTTCCATAAAAAATGTACATAATAGTTGATATTGCTACTAAAAAAGATTTTAATTTAAATAAAAAACAATTAATTGCTACCAAAAAAGACGAATTTCCAACAAAATGGTTGAATCCTCAACAAAAACAGATTAATTTTTAATCAAACAGTTGCAACTATGTAGTTGAATTTGCAACCAAAAAAGATATAAATTTTAAATAAAAAACGTTTGAGTTCTACCAAAATGACAAATTTTTAACAAAATAGTTGAATCCTACCCCTAAAACGAATTTTTCACACAATAGTTAAATTTTCCATCAAAGAGATGTATTTGCTACTAAAGTGATGAATTTTCAACTAGAAAAAATAAAACAAGATTAAATTTCTACCAAAGGAGATGAATTTTCGGGAGCGACTGAACAATCCCGAAAAATACATTTCTCGACAGTTTACGATATTACTGAATTAAAAAATTCCTGAAATAAAATTGCCGATATTATAAAATATCCGACACTGTAAATTGCCGACCATGGCGAAATTCACGAATGATCAAATTCCCGAATCTAAACAATCACAAAATTGTTAAATAATAAAATAAAATACTTTCATTCGATGAATATGTTTGTTACTTTATTTTGAATTTATTACTAAAACAATTGTGTAATAAATTGCCCAGATTCAGGAATTTTATTATTCCGAAATTTTCCTGTATCGGCAGTTTTATAGTATTGGATATTTTATGTCGGAAATTTTATTTTTCGGGATTTCTCAGTCGTTTCGTTAAATTCAGACTTTGGACGTTACAGTTTTGATTGTTCCATTTCAAAAATGTTTAATTTTTTAGTGAAAATGTTGAAATGTTATGTATAAGTAACAATTGAACATCTAATTACAAAAAATGTAGTCTAAAGCTAAATTTAAGTCGTTCAGTTTTTAATATTTCTAACTTAAACTTGCTTAAAATGATATAATTTTGAACATTTACATTTAAAATTGTTCACTTGAAAAGTGTTAAAATCTTTAATTTTATTCGTGTAAATATTGAGGGTTTGAATTAAAAATTGGTTAAGCTTCATTTATAAAAGTTTAAAATTCAAAAGTTCCATTTTGAGTGCTTTATTTTGCAGTTCAGTTTTGATTAATTCAAGCTAAAGCTTTAAGAGTTAGAATTTTTGATTTCAATGACCCTGACAAATTTTTGCAACTCAGGAAATGACCTGGAACTTTTTTCCTTGATTAAAACGCTCACCCTGGGAATTGATTTATTTTTTCTAATAACAAGTCTATTCCTTATTCAATATTTTCCCCGACATTAAATAACTAAAACTATTTTTTAAACAGGGTGGCAGTGAAGTATGGAACTCAGAAAGCCAAACAGTGATCGCGTCCCTCGCATTCCATCCTTCCGAAAGATTACTCGTTATTGCTACTTACAACGAAGTCCATTTTTGGGACTGGAGTCAGTCTGAGCCGTTCGCAGTCATCGCAACAAAAAACGAAAAGGAGAGAATTAGGTCCGTAAATTATACTACAGTTGCAGAAATTAAAATTTTCCGAGTTCGAAATAATATTATTTTCACTTTATGTATGCCACTTTTGGTAATTTAAGAAGAGACCTAATCATTTACTGAATTCAAAATAATATTAATGTTTTTATTTTAGGTATGTCGCTTTTGACAATTTAGGAAGAAAACTGATAACTGGAATCGCGAATACGCCACCGACTCAAACGCAATGGGATCGTCCTCCTTTAGAGCAATTGTACAGATCGATTCCACGGTGAGAAAAAAAAACTTTGAACATGAATAAGTAAATACCACGAGGTAATTAAAAACTACGAAGTTCTTGAAAATTAAAACAAAAACAAGAATCTAACAATGAAATTTGGAAAACACACTCCTATATGTCTACATTCAAAGTTAAAAGACCAAATTTAAAAAAAAAAATCAATTTGAATATTGTATGGTACAGATGAATTTAAATTTAGGTTTTTTTCTGAGTTAAAAAAAAGAAGGAAGCGGCTTTGGAGGTTGCCTTCTTTTCCTTTCCTCCAATTTTATTTATATTTTTTTTAATTTGAATGAATACATTTGAAGGGTAGAAATGCAGAAGGAGTCAAGCGCCAAATTTTCGAAATCGCGTTTATTAGCTCAAAAAATCAGATAAATTCTAATACACATGCCTGCCAAAGGATTTTTTTGGGGCATCATTTATCAAAATTCCCACTAAAAAAAAGAACAGCTGGAGGGGTCAAGCGCCAATGTGTACTTGATCCCGATCGATCGTCGCGCCTGCGCAGTATCGAGAAATCACGATCGTAGCAGACGAAAGGACGCGTGTGTTTTTGTGTTTACAGTAAAACTTTGTGGGTTTTTAAAAATTAAAAACAATGCCACTTGGTGGAAATGTTGCCTTTTATGCCTCCTTGGGCGCAGCAACAATGTATGGAAATTATTCAGGGGCATTAAAATATGCATAACGATCCATATGCTGATGATGGTTACCCCGTTTTATAATATTTTTTCTACGATTTTATAATAAAAAGTTCAACAAAAATTTTCCTTGAATATCTTGAATTAATCACATTCTGAAAATATTGATATAGTACAATCTACGATAGGATAAAATAATAAATTACTTACTTCTAATTTCAACGGACATAATGTTACAAGAAGAAACCCAATATAAGGAAAATAATAATAATCGCAGTAATTATTGCCGTTTAAAGTTTTCCGAGAAGCTTTTCTAACCTCGAAGTAAAAAATCCAATTTCATTTTTCTCGACACTGGTTAATTATTTTTAATGACTATTGGGTCCTTCCATTCAGTACTAAATAACTTAAAACACAATTTCTAATTTTTTGGAAATATGCAAAATTATTGCTGCTATCGTCATTTAAAGTTGCAATGTCAGTTTTACGCTATTTCGAGGTTATGATTGGATTTTCAAATTTCTCGAAACTGCGTGATTTTTTTTGAACAAACTTTTTTGAAATCAATTCGTCCATTCAATAGGTAGAATTCACATTTTTAGTTTTTTCTTGAACTGCAAATTGACTCCACAATTAATGTTGAAAGATGTTCAAAGTCGATACCCACCCGAAATCTAACCTCGAAACGTGAACTGTTTCATTAAGTTTCTCGAAACCGGATAGCTTTTTGTAAGCAAACTTTTTTTAGTTCGATAGAGCTTGAAATTATCTCGAAAGTACTTTCTTATTTTTTTCTTCAATGGTCCTGCTGAATTTACAACATGTTTTTAGTCTCTCCTGAAAAAAGTGTTTAATGGCGCTTGACTCCTTCTGCATTTCTACCCTTCATTTAAGAGTGTCGTCCAGATTTGCTCGTTAGATTTTTGGTTGTTTTTAATTTCCAAGAATTTCGTAGTTAATTTTGAATATTGAAGAGGAATTTAAGTTTTTATTTATTATGAATTTAAAAAAAAATAAGCAAGGAAATTTGAAGGTTTCCTTCTTTTTCCTTTCTCTTTTTTTATATATATATTTTTTTAATTGGAGACATTTAAGAGTATTTTGTCCAAATTGCATCGTTAGATTCTTGGTTTCTTATTTTCGAATAATTTCGTAGTTAAATTTGAGTGTTGGACGTTGAAGAGGAATTTAAATTTTGATTTATTCGGAATTTAATTTCTTAAATGTTAATAGGTAATTAAATGTCATATATAAAATAAAAATTGGCAGACTGGTTCGAGAAAGATCGCAAGAGTTCGACTCCTCCGCTCCGCCATTTTCTCACTATCATTCCTCTTCTCCGCTTCATCTTTGGAATCATGGAATGGTGCATCACGGATCCAATAGATTTCGAGATTTCTTGGAGGAGAGAAATCCCGTTCCGGAAAGTAGAAATACTCTTAGAAGGAACCAGTCAACGGAATACGACCCACGCAACTTGCAAAGGTTCTTTTTAAGGTTATAATCAATATAGGCAAATGATAAACGATATATTTAATTGTTTTTTAAAGTGTTAATATTGTTTTTACGCATTTTTCATATCTAAATTTAAAGCACGAAAGTTTAAGTTAACGCAGGATGGCCACTGAACCGGGAAATTACACAGAATTTGTTGAGACCGGGAAAAATTGGGAAATAATAGTGAATTTACTTTTTGACTGACTTGGATTTTTTGAAACTTTTAGTAGAAAAACTTTTCAAATCTCTTAAAATTGAGTAATTTGATATCATAGGAATTTTATACAATTTTTAGTGAGTTCGATTTGAAAGTCTTTTTGAGTTTCAGTCTTCAATGTTTTTACATATTTCTGCAATCTAAAAACGTTAATTATCCAATTAAAAGAAATTAAAATATAGTTTTGAATGCTTCAAGAATTAAGAATTAAATATGTTTGAAATTCAACAATGTTGATAGTAAAACTTTCTAAGTTGATTGACTATAGGCATAAATTAATTATTGAAGATTTAAAAAATTGAACTACCATATTTAAAATTGAATAATAATTGTTTGTGGCAAACTTTAAGAATTAATCATTATAAAGCTGTTCAAAATTAAACGATGTTCAAATTAAATCGTTTAAATTTGCAATCGTTAAAAATTGTTCTGTTTCAAATCGAAAGCCTTAATAGATAAATAATTGAAAATTTCGGTTTAAAGCTTTAGAAATTACTCTCAATTTTTAAATGAAATTAATCTACTTCAAGTTGGCAACCCCAATATTTCAATGATTTGTTTAATAATATTGTGAATCGTTAAAATGTTCAATTATAGTTTCAATTGTTCCATTTTGCAAGTTTGACATTTGTAACTGAAATTTTTGACTTTTGAAAATTATAAATTTAATCACGATTTGATCATTATTAATTTTAAACCATTAAAATTTTTAAAAATCTTATCTAAAAGATCCCAATATAAAAAACATTTAATTTCACAATTATATTCTAAAATTTGTTTAGTTTTAAACTAAGTTTAGATTTGTTTAATTCCCAATGTTTCTAATTTAAAATTATATAACTTTAAACGTTTTTTGGGAATGTTTCAACTTTAAATGTTTCAAATTAAACATTCTTCAATTTTTAACAGTGCAAATATTAGCGAAATTTTTTTTGTCTAACAATTAAGATCTTATACATTTTTATTTTATCAAGTTTGTCGTCCAATCACTTCAAATGCCATTTCATATTATGTGCGTGGAATTATAATTTAGATTTTCTTTAAACTTTCTACGCTTCTACTTAAAATTTTTTTATTTTGGAAGTTTTGGTTTGAAATTTTCAATTTTTAAAATTATTCAGTTTTTAAAGATTGAATTTTAAAATGTTAGTTTTTATGTCTCTGACTTTAATTGTTCAATAGAAAAATTTTAAACTCTAATGTACAGTTTTTAAAATATACTTATTTCCGGAATTGTTAAAATATTGAAGGCCTCTGATTTGATATTTTACCATTTTGCATGTTTCATTTTGAGATAATGCCTAATATTGAAGCCCTTAGAATTAAATCTATACAAATTAAAAGGCTACCATTTTATACAGTATTGAACATTTTAATTTAAAATTGCTGAATTTTAAACTTTCAAGTTCTTATTTTGAATGTTTCGAATTCAGAAGAGTTCCACTTGAATTGCTTCAATTTGCAATTTGAAATGACCTTTAATTTTTTCTTGCATTTTAGCGGCCACCATGTAAACAACAACCATATTTCCTAATGAACTTTTTAATAAAAGGTATTTTATTTTTGCAGAGATGCACCTGTTCCTGTAATTTCCTATCCTCCACTGAGGAGACCTTCAACCACCACCGTATTTCGTCCAAGTAGCACAGCATCCGACCTAGAATCCGAGCGAGTTGTTGAAAGAATACCTGAACAAGTTGCAAATTCCAGCGCAGCTAATCATGAAACTTCGCAAAGAACTGAAGAAAGATCTGGTGAAGATACAAACGATGAGGAACCACCAGTGGCTGATCCTTCACGCAATAATACACATCCTAGTTCCTCTAGTGCAGAAAGTCCTCTCAGTTTGTTTCGCAGAGTCGTAAACTCGGCAGAGCGGTTGGAAAATATGTGGTCGGAGATGAATGAAAGGATTTTTCGTAACAATGCTCAAGAAACAGAACGGAGGATAAACCTTTGTTACAGAAACCTCGTTGATCAATACCAATCTGTTGTTAGAAGATACTGCGATATATCGCGAAATAGAGACACGGTAAGCCAATTTCAATTTAATTTTACAGATCATTGCACAGAGGGATAGAATCCTGGAAAAACTGATTAAAAGTCGAAAAGTTATCTAATTTGTATAAAACTCATTATCTATAGGTTTTTTGTATCACAGGCTCCAAGTACTACATCAAAAAATCATAATTCAAAATGGCAGATCCAAAAAGAATGCTCCAGATATCGCGTTAAAAGTTGAAAGTTCAAAATGACAAAACTCGAATACATGTGAATTAATATGTACTGGAAAAATGAAAAATTTATATCATGTGTCGAAATCTTCGCTGGATCACGAAATATTTAATTAATGAGTAGTAAAAAATAGGTTTGTTCCTAATGTCAGATATCACTTTTCAATGAATTTACCTTATAGTTCGTAAAATTCTGATTTCATATACGTCAATAGAATATTTTCTGCATTTTGATGACTATTTTTAATTTAATGCTGAAATTTGAATTTTTTTAAAGACTTCGATTGGAGGACCCCTATGACGTTAAAAGGGTCGGATTTTCCACCAATCACAGCTTCGGTATCAGTGATTCTCACATAATCTGTCTGCATTGAAAAGTTTTTAAAGTAAAGAACGATTTCTCGAGCACGAATTGATAATTCAATACAAGAATTGATTATCAGCGACTTTAATGTGTCTAGTCTAGATACTGAAAAAATACTGGATTTCTTTTTTAAATGTTCGACTTTTGGTCAGTTTTTCCGGACTCGTGTCCCACTGTATTACCGAAAAGTATTACTGAATTTTTAATTTCAGATCGATCGTGGAACGGATCCAATGGATGTGCCAGAATTCCCGACTAGTTCTCAGTCTGCGGAAACTAGAGAACCAGGTAGAAATTACCTAGCGACTCAAGCATCTGCCTGGATGTTAAGAAACATGTTGAACTATACTGCGCAAGCAAACAACACCAGTTTAGAAAGACTCCAACGCTACCAGCGAGTCCTGATGGCACGATCAGAACAAGAAGAGATCGGAACAGCACTTCAAATCCTCAGAGAAGCTTTAAATGCAACTGCCGAAAATAACACGGCTTGTCTTGCCAGGTTACAAAAACTACGAGAAAGATTACAGGCCCACACGACAACTCTTTTTTCGCATTCAAACAATCGCAATTCAGGGTTGCAGGTTCTCCGAAATGCTTTAAATGATGAAATAGAGGCGTTGAACAATATGGAAGTTCAGCTCACGAACACGAGTTCTCGGATTGAAATGCTGAGAGACGAATTGGCAACTAATGGAGTACTACGTCGTAATCAGTCAACAGCAGCTTCGCAATTGAACTATCTTGAATCAATTTCTGCGATGCTGGTTAATAATGATCTCGCTTCTAACCTCGCTTCATCTTCGAGAACTGGGGCTGGTAGTTCTGTGAGGGAGGAAACTAATCGAGAGAGTAGAGGTGAAGAAAGTAGAGATCATCAGAATCAAGAGAATAGGGGTCAAGGAAGTAGAAGTCAAGAAAATAGAGATCATGCAAGTAGGGAACCTCCTACTCGAACTTCTTTGAGAGACACCTTCAAATTCCTGAGACTGGCGACTGCCACTCAGGATAATTTGAGCACCACTCAACCTGGGGAAGCTTCTTCGAGCCGGACTGAAACGGGAACTAGGGAAGGAAGTAGAAGAAATTCTCCGAGTAGAAATAGAACGCAGTCAAATCCGAGGACGAATCGGAGGAGAATTGAAGATACGGATACGGATGAGGAACCTCCGAGGAGAAGACGTCGTAGGGAAGGATCTCATATTTGGTATCCTAATTATAATGCGAATACGAGGTCCTGGATTGAAATTCAGGGTAAGTGTTTTCCAGTATTTAAATAGATCGTATTGTTCAATTTTTATCAAAGGGTTTGGATTTCGTCGCGTGTGAGTTCGAATACGCCATTTCTACTGACTGTCAAACTGAGAAAATGAATTTCAAATTTTAATGTTATTATACCCTAATAAAATATTTAGATATATTAAATTTATCATATATAATAGCGTCCAAATGAAAAGGTTGTATCCGGGAGAGACCAAATCAAAAGTTGCTAACTCCTGGAGAGAAAATGAAAAGTTGCTAACTCGCATGGCCGACTTTCGAAGCTTCAAAATCCCATATAAATGGTAATGTGGATATCAGCAACCTTAAACTTATTAGCACCTTTTCATTTGATTTCTCCAAAATAGTCTGTCACTTTGAAACTGACTAAAGGCTTCTCCAAAACTGTGCCAGATTGCGCAACAGAAATACGGCTTTTTAGCACCCAAGAAGTACGTTTGATGCTGCATCACCCAAGTAAAAGTGCTTTTACCAACAGTATTTTTGCTTTTACACCGCTAAAAGCAAAATGCAATCATCGGACACAAATCGGCCATTTTTGTCAAGCGAAACCGGCTTAAAAACTCGCATTTTTAATGTGAATGTTGCAAAAAAAAGCTATTTTCGACATCGCATAATATGAACTTAATAAAATCCACTTTCTTGTAGAATTAGAGTGCTATGTCCAAAAAAATTAAAAATCAAAGTATTTATAAAGAAGTCTTTTATTGAAAAGTAACACCAGATTTAAAAGAATTCAAAACATTTAAAAGATTTCACAAAGGCTTGTTCTCTCGTAATTTTTTGTACTGCTGTATATTTAAGTAATTACTTGAGTAATATAAATGACTAAGAAATTAATTCATTTGTAGAAATATTAAAATCGCTACTTTGAAGGTTATTTTATGATTCGATAGTATGTTACATTGACATTTTCAATCAACAGTTTTTATGATTTGTGAATTGAATATCACAAAAAGTTATATTTTAGCATTCTTTGTCATGTTCTAAGTATGAAAATACTATTTACTCAAAAATGTCAAAAAGTGGACTTGGCGTATTCTAACTCTCAGGCAACGATTTGTTATTAAATTGATCTATATTATGCTGTGCTACAGTGTCGTATCTCCATTTACATTTACAAATGCATAGAGAGACGACACTTTACCGAAGAAGAATACAGTTGATACACTTTGAGATAGTTTTCTTCGGGACAGTTGAAATATTAAAATCCTATTTTCAGATGACAGTTCTCTATCAAGCGACGAAGGCTACAGTGAAAGACGATCAAGCGCCGGCACTTCGAATTTTACAGTCAGCTCCAGATCAGCTTTTCAACCCAGCGTCCCGAGACCGTCGCCTCCGCAGACCCAAACTACATCTCCGGAAAGCAGAAACTCTGAACCTACCGAAGCAAACAGCAGTGAACAGCCCGAAAATACTACCTCCGAACCAAACCTCAACGGCGACAGGAACCAAAGAACCCTAAGGATGATCACCCACGAGTTGAGAATGGCTCTCGACTCTTTTCAAAGAAGTCTGAACACCGATCGCACAAATCAGACGGATAACTTATCAAATCAAGCAGACGACGAGAACGCGAGCGAGCAATCGGAGAATGGATACTGGTTGCTAGAAGAAAACAGCAATTCGGATTCGAATCAAGAGGATCAGAATTTGAATCCTAGTTCTAGTTCTCGAAGATGGACGAGTCGCTGGATTCAGTTGGATCCGATGAACAGGGACAGTGACTACGAACTGTTTCCTAGTGATCAGTTAGGTAGGAGAAATTCTAGCGACAGGGCCGAACCCTTGCCTTCGGAATCAAGAACCCAGGGCAGTTCTACTGATAGGAATCAGCTCTCTCCTATTTCGATAAATTCCACTCGGTATGAACAACCACCCCTTTTTCCCTTCAGAAGTCTTCGAGAGAACCAGGCGAGAAGAATGGAGTCGAATCAGGAAGCTGCTGCAAGCAGTACTACTCAAACTGATGGCCGAACCGATAATTTGAGAGATCACGAGGCTCGTCCGACTACATCCCATAATAATGACGATGGTTTGAGAGAAGAAGATCCTAGGAATTCTAGGAGACAACAGGCTTCTACTAAGAGGGCTTCTAATAATTCGGAGGCTAAGAGATTAAAGGAGGAGAGGAATAGGAGAATGAGGGTCTGCCCTCTTCCTCCAGGTCAAGGTCTTTCAGACAACGTGGGAGTGCGTCAAGGCATTCAGCTCCTTAGCAGATATATTGACAATATGCAGCGCCTTTGTCGGTGAGTTTTGTTTATGTTTCATTGTAAGTTTCAGGCTTCACAACCTAGTGGAGTCCATGTCAATTGATCACGGAAATTTTCGTGTCGGAATGAGATTTGGCTGTAATTCAGGATATATGATTGCTTGGTGGTGAAATAAAATCCCACAAAATATTTTTCGAAAATTCGAAAAAATGGCGGAGATATGGGTCTTTGAGTTTTTGGACAAATTTTTTTTTAAATGACGTATCTTGGGTTCTAATTGACATTTTTTGGGAAACGCGTTTTCCATGTTTATTTTTTTCACAACATTTTTTTATTTTTTTTTATTTTTAAATGTATTTCAAAACAAGTAGATTCAGACGTCGAAAAGTAAAATCGATCAATTAGAACCCAAGATTCGTCATTAAAAAGAAAAGAGATGTACAAAAACTCACAGACCCATATCTCCGCCATTTTTTCGAATTTTAGAAAAATATTTGGTGGGATTTTTTTTTTCACCACCAAGCAATCATATATCCTGAATTACAGCCAAATCCCATCCCGACACGAAAATTTCCGTTATCAGTTGACGTGGACTCCACCACCTGACTTCTATTACCCCTAAAAGACCCCTATTTGGAGAATTTTTCCTAAATGTCCCCTAATTTGCATGAAATTCCCCTAAAAGTCCTCAGTTTTAGATGAAAATTATTTTAAAAGAAGTATCGAGGGGTTAATCACTCTTGAAATATGTCCCTAAAATATTTTTCAGGATCTCTGTAAAGTCTGAAATTGTTAATAAGTTTTTATATTATAGATTCACAACTAATTACAACCTTTCTTTTGAATTTCAGTGCCAGATTAGAGATCGTACAACTGCAACAGGTCCGTCGAATGTGGGAAGATCTTCAGCGCCAAATTCGCAGTCTTCACGTAACTGTCCGTGTAGATGGTGAAAACACCGACCAACAACCTTCCACTAGTGGAGCATCTTCATCCGCCAATCCGCAAAGCTCAACCAGCAACACCGAGACACAAAACGAACCCGCCAAAAATTTTAAGAAGGCCCTCATCGAGAGCTACAAAAGAGAAAACGAGGTAGAAAATACTTCCTCAGACTTGCAGCCATCAACTTCTTCAGGAACTACTTCTCAAAAGCCCCAAACCAAAACTTCCTCACAAGCTCATTCAAGTGAATTCGGACAGAGTTCCACAAACATAAGCTTATCAAATTTACTTCCTACAGAATCGGAACTAAAACGCATGAGAGAACAGAGTCTTTCCGACTTATTAGAAACCTTACAGGAACAAGACAGTTGGAGAAGTGCTCAATTAGACGAACCAAATTCACAACCAAGTGCTATCAGTGATCACACTTATTCAAATCTAACTACGAACAACACCACTGTTCAATTACCTAGCATATCCAGTTTCATTTCTAATTTAACAGCCAGTATAAATTCCCCAACAACGACGCAATTGTTGGATTCTACAAACTCCATCAATCCTGAGGAAGGTCCCAGTTCTTCCAGAGCTTCGAGAGCTTCTCCCTCGAATTCAACTCAGGCAAATCCTGGAACTGAGGGTACCTCCGAGAGTTCCAATTCTGCACCTTCAATGGATTCTCCTTCAAGTAGTACCAGCATTCGCGGAAGGCAGTACACGTACCAAAGAGTTTGGAGATACGGACGAAGGATGTATCTGCGACGACCTAGGTTGCTTTCTCTAGGACCTAGGAGTATGAAACGAGGATCCAGGACCCAATTCAATCCCTTCCGACACTATGAAAACTCCCGAAGGCCTTGGCATCTCAGGAGAAACGATCCTCGTTCCACGAATGGATCCACTAGCAATAGCGAAAGAACGCGCGTCCAAAATACTTCTGAATCCCTCCAAGCGATGATCGTTCGTCTTGAATCTTTGGTCCGGCAACAAAGAGTGCTTGCGAGAAACAGTGAAATGAACAGAGGATCGGACAGCGACAGCCAATCCGAAACTACAAATAACACAGAGAATCAAGAAATGGAGCAAATCAGAGAAGTCACTCGTCTTCGAGCAAGACAAGTCCTCAGTCTGATGGTAGAGAGTCTCACGCAGTTTTTCGAAGAGAACCGACCTGGAAGTGGATCGCAGAGCAATGTTCTCTATGAGCAAATCTACAAGATGTACGTGCTGCTCCATCTTGCTCTTCAATTGACGGACTTGTTGCTCGAACAACTCGTGACTACGAGACGAGAGTTAGAGTCGAGTCAGTATGGACCATTCAATTCAGACTTGACTGCTTCGAATCCTAGCGAGACGAATGAACGTCGAAGCAGTGGAATCGACAATGGTTTGCAGACAGAAGGAACCCGATCTGCTGAAGGTCATCGGACTAACATCGGTTCTTTTGAAAACACAGAAGAGGCGAGATCCAGCGATACTAGAGACCGGAACCATTCTGGAATTGCTCTAGATAGTGCTGAGTATCTTTTATCTGCCCAGGGAAGCAGAAACTATCGAAACATGGCAGAGGATCTAAGAAGACTCTTTCACATTCCATGTTATGGCAGCGAGCAGAGAAATGAAAATTCTCGAGAGCCTGAAGGTTCTCGCGTTCCTGAAACTTCTCGAAATCCAGAGAACTCCCGACAAAATCCAAGCAGTTCTCGGAATCCAGATCCTGTGCCTGAAGGAATCGAGCCAACTGTGGGGCAAATTTCCTCGGAAAATGCTCTTTCGGCAGAGGTTCAAAGTATCGTTGAGAGGATTCAGAACAACAGAAGTGCTCAGTTTCCTTCTTTAGAAACCGATTCGCGATTTCCTTCAGAAACCGAGAATCCATTGGAGAATAATACAGAAACGAGGAACGATTTGGAATTAGATGAGGGCCAAGGAAACGTGGATAGATCGGAAGACATCCATTTTCAGAGGAGACTTTTGGCTGAGTATGAAAGAAGGAGTAACGAGGCTGGTGATCGTCAACGAAATGAGGGCGAAGGAAGAACTCTCAGACCGACTTGGCAAGCTGTGACCTCGCTTCCAATTGTCAGAGGACCACCTTCTTCTCGCAGAGGTCCGACGAGATATTCTCCTTTAAGAAGAGAGCGTCTCACTTCCGAATCGAATTACAGTTCCTACAGAAGTCGACCTTTTCCTGAAAGGGATCCTCTACTTTCGAGAATTCGATACAGAACCGAGATCAATTACTACAGAAATCGACCACTTCCGGAAAGAGAAGTTCCGGTTTCAAGGCCTCCACATAGGCATGAGTTTCACTATTATAGAAGTCGACCAGTTCCTGAGAGAGATCGTGGTGTGCTTTCGAGATTTCCTCTTGATGCTAGTCATAGAAATCGTCCGATTCTTGATTCACTGCTTTCTTCGACTTCGGCTAACAGGCATGAATTCAATGTTCCTATTGTTCAAGTGGCGCCACCGACGCCACCACACACGCCTCCTTCGTATTTAACGAATTCGACGCTCAATAGTGAGAGAGCTACCAATCAAAGCAATAGCTCAAACGAATTGGCGGGACCGAGTACTTCGCAGTCTGGGAGTAGAAATCAGGTAAAGTTGTGTATTTTTAATGTCGAGCTCTAAGGGGCCCTTCATAAATTACTGTTACGTAATATTTTTTAACAAACCAACCCTATAGAAAATCCATGCATCCATAATTATAGTGTAACGTTAGCGTTCAGTAATTGCAATAAAGTATTGTAATAACGTTATAAAGACTTCAGTATCGGTATAATTAGACTAGTATTTTTTTTCGTCATTTCGTAGAAAAATATCCATAAAAGCAAAGTCTTTTTTACAATTTTTGAAATTACTACTACCCCAAAAGTTATTCAGAATTTTTTAAGTTTATCGGGCTTTGCACTATTTACTAAGTACACGCGTAGAGTTAGATATCTACTTCTCTAAATTTGACGACAGATTAAACAGAATGTAAAAATATCTAAAACGTTTCTTAAAAAATAATTGAAAGGTGTCCTAGTTATTTAAAAAGCGAGCACAAATAGCGCGCTACGCGCGTTTATAACATGTTTCGGATTTTGATTGCCTGCTTATCGAATTAAAATGTATGCTTAATTTTAAAGTACTGCGAAATGTAATTAATAATAATAAATTCAAGTTTTTTTTTAGGTATTTATATCATAATAAGATGTTCTTAAAAGATCAATTTCTGGAATTCTAAGTTTTTCTAATGTTTTTCATTTTCGACACTGACGCATTTTGAAGATATTTACAATTTGAAATTCGCCAACTAGTTTGATATTGAATGTTTATTATTATTATAGATTAGCAGTTCGAACTCGAAAGTTCATTGCCTCATCTACCCGAGACCGCCACACATCTCTGTCTTGTGCATTCTCCATCCTGTTTAAGTAATCATGTCCTAGTTCTTTTAGATCATCCCTTACATTTTTCTCCCATCTGTTTCTCGGTCTGCCTAGGGGTCTCTTACCAGTCGGTCTCCCTCTTAAAACTTGCGCCACTGTTCTTTCATTGCCCATTCTTGCTACATGCCCCGCCCATCTTAATTTACGCGCTTTCATTACTCTATTAATATTTGCTGACCCGTAGAGAGCGTGCAGCTCATCATTATGCAGTTTTCTCCACTCGCCGGTCTCTTCGTCCCTTTTTGGACCATAGATTTTTCTAAGTACTTTATTCTCGAAAACTCTAAACCTATTCTCTTCTCCTTTCGTCAGCGCCCACGTTTCACACCCGTACATGACGACCGGCATTATTATCGTTTTGTAAATTCTTACTTTGATGTTTCTAGATAGCGATCGCGATTTTAGTAGCGTGTTTGCTGCATAATAGCACCCATTGCCAGCGTGTAGCCGCGCATTGATTTCCGTTTTAATCTTATTTTCGCTAGTTATAATAGACCCGAGGTATTTAAACTCGTTAACCCTTTCGAATTTCATATTTCCGGCCATTAGATCCCCGTCTTGATTACTTTCTCCGGACCTGACGACGGTCATATATTTTGTCTTCGATTCGCTAACTTCCAAGCCAATCTCTTTGGCTTTTGTGATCAAGATTTCTGCATTTTTAGCTACCGTTTCTTTATCATCCCCTAGTACGTCGAGATCATCCTGCACTTGCCTAACCACGTATTCTAAAACTAAGGTAAAAAGGACGCACGAAAGTGCATCGCCCTGTTTCAGGCCATCGCGGATCGAAAACTATTCAGATAAACTACCGTTTACGCGTATTCTACCCTTACTGCCGCTTAAGCAAATTTCGATAAGTCTAACCAATTTTCTTGGCACACCCAAGAACTCTAGGATCCAGTACATTCGCGCGCGTATAATAGAGTCGTAAGCTTTTTTAAAATCGATAAATAGCTGATGTACTGCTTCATTAAATTCCCATTTCTTTTCTAACAGTTGTCTAATTGTAAACATTTGATCGCTTGTAGATCGGTTTCGGCGGAATCCACACTGGTAATCCCCAATGATTTTCTCGGCAAAAGGAGTTAGTCTACTTAGGATAACATTAGACAGGATCTTGTAGCACGAAGGCACAAGTGAAATTCCCCGATAGTTGTTACAGTTAGTTTTATCGCCTTTTTTAAAGATGGGAATAATGATAGAGGTATTCCATTCTTCCGGCATGCGTTCTGTTTTCCAAACTGTGCGTATCAATTTACAAATTTGCCTTGTGAGGCAAGGGCCTCCATTTTTTATCAGTTCTGACGGTAGGTCATCGATGCCCGCGGCTTTGTTATTTTTCAACTTCTTTATGGCCATTTCTATTTCTATATCAGTAGGATCGTTAATTAATAGATCAGCAGTGTGGATTTCGCCGAGATTACCTTCAACGGGGGCTTCGCGTACATTTAATAGTTTATCGAAATAATCTTTCCATAAATTCAGTCTCTCTGTCGCATCGGCTACTAGATTGCCATTTTCGTCCCTCATTACTTCCGTTCTACTTTGAAAGCCTTTCCTTATAAAATTGATTCCCCTGTACATCTCACGCGGGTTATTTTGTTTATTATGCGCTTCTATTGCTAGTATTTTATTCTTTTCCCACTCCCTTTTCTTGGATCTATAGAGCCTATTTGTACTTTTGCTAATCTCGAGATATTTCTTATGTGTTTGATCGCACTTATTTTGTAAACTACTTAGTCTGGCCTTCCGACGTTTCTCAAACCAGAGTTTGCACTCTTCGTCAAACCATGGTTTGCTTTTGGTTACTTTCTTAAAACCTATCGTAAGTTTCGCGGCTGCCTTTATCGCCTTTTTCGTATTGCTCCACAGGGTTTCCGGGTCCTCCTCGTGATTATTGTTATCGTCTCTCTGTTCTTGGAGAGCGTCGAAACTATTAGAAATCTCAACTTGGTAATTTAATGTTTCTGTTGCTGTTTTGAACTTATCTATATTGAAACGAACTGTTGGCTCTGTGCGGCTTGTTTTCTTACTTAACGCTAGCCTAGATCTTAGTTTTACTATCACGAGAAAATGGTCTGAATTTAAATCCGCTCCCCTATACGATCTTATATCGAGAATGTTTGTATGACGTCTTCTGTCTATTAGAACGTGATCAATCTGATTGTGAGTATTACCATCTGGTGATGTCCAGGTGGCCTTATGTATATTTTTATGCTTGAAATATGTGCTTTTGACAACGAGGTTCTTTGAAGCTGCAAAGTTTATTACTCTGGTTCCATTATCATTACTGACGTCATGCAAACTTTCTGATCCTATTGTAGGCCTATACATTGGTTCTTTTCCAATTTTCGCGTTGAAATCCCCCAATACTATTTTTGCGTCAAACGTTGAGAACTTGTCAAAAACCTGCTCGATTGTTTCATAAAAAAGATCTTTAGTGTCTTCGTCTTTGTCCTCGGTGGGGCAGTGCACATTGATTAATACGTGTTTGCTGAAATTACCCTTTAGTACAATGTATGATAACCGGTCGTTAATGAATTGCATGTCGATAAGTGCTTGCGAAATTCTTTTATTAATAATAAAACCAGTCCCCAGTCTTTGCCCCTTAGCTCCTCCCCAGTAGAAAGTATAGTTATCCCTAGAAATTGACGCGAAATCGCCCGACCAGCAGGTTTCTTGAAGTGCTATTACGTCAGTTTTGTATTCAATTGCTATCTTAATAAGTTCGCTAAATCGGCCAGTTTTTAGACTACGCGCGTTTAGAGTTCCCACCCTTAGATCTTTAACTGTAGTTTTTTGTTTTTGCAAGTTAGCCATGGTAGTTTCAAGATAATCTGCACGTTAGGATCCTATTCCGATCGTAGGTGAGTCCACTGTCCCAGGAGTGATAACCCCCATACCTCCCTAGGTCTAAGTATGGGAGCTTTCCGACTCTGACAAGGACCATGTCAACTTGTCGTCAGACACATTACAGTTTCATCCTCGTACCCTAACATCCCCCTGCAAGGCAGCGCGCCTACTGGCATCAATACCCCTTTGGCCCTATGCAGGCGAATCATTCCACACATCCCTTGCGGGCAGTGTCATCGCTGCAGTGTCCAATGGGTAGCGGGATTTTTCCCTTACAAGATTTTTAGTTTTGGTTCGGGTATAGTTTCTAGGTGGGTACACGCGGCACCTTGGCTTGCCAGAACCCACCCATTGTGTATGAACGCGAATGGGTGGGTCCCCCCAAGCCATGGTTGTCGTGTACCTATTTTTTACCAGTGCTAGATTCACCACACCCACGACTGGCTCCTATCGGCTGTCCGCGACTGCTTATTCTTGTATTCGCAGTTAACCTTGGGGGCTGTTCAGCCTTACGGGCCGTTCCTCTATCCGCAACCTGAGGACGCGCTACGTAGTTTAAAATAATGAAATTTTTAAAATCATTTAAAATGGGTCCATCTTAATAGTATATTATGCAACATGTGCGTAAAATGCGGTTTTACACACGCGATCACCACAAGTGGGTAAATCGTACGCACATGTTGCATACGATATTTTTTGACACAGTGTGCGTTAAAATGCGTTTTTACACACCCATATGAGTGCGTAAAACGTGCATATGAGTGCGTAAACATAAGCCGTTTTACGCACTCATATGGGTGCGTAAGAACGCATTTTACGGACACTGTGTCAAAAAGATTTTAAATTGAAGATTCTTCCATTTTGATGTGTTTAATTGTATTTTTTTCGAATACTTCAATTTTTATGATTTACAATTGAAAACTCTTCAATTTTAATTATGTATAAATCAAAATTCTTAAATTTGGATGATTTTGAAAATCAAATGTCAAGAGTTTTCAATTCTAAATGTAATTTATCTAATTTAATTTGTAATTTTAAAACTTAAAATTTGAATAGTTTTTAATTATTATTTACGTGTAAGATTTACAATTCAAAGTTCTACATTTTTGAAGAGTTGCAATTGAATGTTCTTGAATTTTGAAAATATAGAATTGAAAATTATTAAATTTTCCAGATTTATATTTTAAAGGTATGTAATTTTGAACTTTTTTCTGAATAGTTCAATTTTGAAGATTTGCAATTGAAAATTCTTCAATTTTAACGATTCGCAATTTACAATTCTTCAATTTTTAAGGTTTACAATTGAAGATTCATTAATTTAGAATTTTTACAGTTTAAAATGACGTAATTAATTTAAAATGTTTTTTTGGAATATGTAGTTCAATTTTGAACATTTATGATGGAAAATTTTTCAATTTTTAAGACTTGCGATTAAAGATTCTTCAATTTTAAAGTTGTTTAAGTAAAAATTCTCAAATTTAGATGATTTTGAAGATCAAAAGTCAGTTTTCAGTTCCAAGTCTTCCAAATTGAAGAAATTTAAAACGTTAATCATCAGAATTACAGAATTTTGCATTATAAAAAATAAAACGAGAATTAAAACTTGCATAATTTTGTATTCTATGTAAATTTCCGAAATTAAAAAGTGTCAAATTTTAAAGGTTTGTAATTTAAATTTCTACAATTTTGAAGAGTTACAATTGAAAATTCTTAAACTTTGAAAATGTAGAATTGAAAATCATTCAACGGGATTGATTTTCGACCTAAAATTCTTCTATTTCGAAGATTCATTAATTTGGAAGTTTTATAGTCTAAAATTATGCAATTTCGAACGTTTTTTTTGGGAATATGTAGAACAATTTTGAATATTTACAATTGAAAATTATTCCATTTTTACTATTTTCAGTTTAAAATTCTAGTTGGAAGATTTAAAATTGAAGATTCATTAATTTAAAATGTTTATAGATGTTTATAGATTTCAATTTTGAAGATTTTAAATTGAAATTGATTCCATTTTATAGATTTTCAATTGAAAATTCGTCAATTTTGAACAGTAAAAATGACAGCGTTCATTTATATTTCGGAAATTTTCATAATTTTTTACATATATAATATATGATATAATCATATTGTTCCTTGTAGAAAAAAAGGAATGTTAATTCAGGTGTCTTGAGTAGGATGTAACGACATTGTATTTAATAATACTTGCCTGAAAATATTTGAAAAAATTACGTAAAATAAACGGGAGGGGAGGGGGTCAAAACAATTTTGTTACGAATTGTTACATGGGGTGAGGAGTGGTAAAAAGTGGCAAAAAATGTATTACGTAATTTGTGGATGGCTCTTAATCAGTTGATTTCATTTTGCAAGGTTCTATCTCGGAGATAGAGTTTTGAAAGGTTTTATTCTGGTTGTCGAATTTCTGAACTGGAAACTTGCTGCACATAACTTCAAATGTCGACGTGCTAAATTTGTAAATCATACCTTTGTTACATAAAGTATCGTGTGTACCAAGGTGTGAAACGTCTTTTTATCCTCGCGTGTTTGCAAAACTCACGCTCGGTTAAAAAGACTGTTGAACAATTGGGATTGAAGTCTGTTTTACTTGTATTGTCTTTTTTTGCTTGCCAACTCTGCAATCGAAAAAACTAGTAATGAACATTGAAAAAGGGCTGAAAATAGGGCTCTAGGTATACACTATTAAAGATCTATTGTTTATGTTGAATAGATATTTAATTACGGGTGTGATTTCAGGAATTGGGAGGACATCAGGCTTTCTCGCCGCAGTTCAGAAGGTGGTTCCTGGCTCAAGCTACTTGGAGAGGGTCGCGGTTTTTGAGTCCGCGTTATGGGTCTGCTGCTAATGGAGGTGCAGGTGGCACAGGAGGAGGAGGAGGAGGAGCAGGAGGAGGTGGCGGCGGTGGAGGGGGCGGAGGCCAGGATCCTGGGAATGATGATAGCGATGACGTTGATATGAGAGGTGAGGAATCACAATCAGGTATTACAGTCCATTTCCCTTTTTACCAACTCTCCGTCTTCATTTTTTCTTGTTTTTTTTCGCAAAGTTTTGATTCATTTTTCCAGAATCATCATAAACAGAAGTTTAAGACATTCAAAAACAAGACGTTTTCAAAGAATTTCTTTTTGATTTTTATGATACCGGTTTAAGTATTTTTTAAACGATTTATTAGATAATTTTGTTGTTTTGAAGGAAGTCAACAGCGAAGGCATTCAATCGGTAAACCAAACACGAAAGATAAATTAATTGTAAAGTGAAAAATCAAAAATGTCTTAAATCTCAAAAGTATATTTGAAAGTCGTTTAACAAAACATTTAACAATATGTGTACATGCAAACAACTTTCTGAACATCTGAGAGCTTTCAGCTGATAAGAATTAGAAAAAATTAAAAGTTTATAAATTTTAGAGAAAAAAATTTACAAGACAAAACCGCTTTGATACATGCATAATTGCAAATAGTGTACAGATTAATTCTTATTGAAATACTTAAAGTATCTAATAGACGTCATATCTGTGTATTTAATAACGAAAAGACTTAAAAAATTGGTTAAGTTAATATTTTAAAAAGTACATGGTATCGTGTCCACTGGATCGGAAAGCCAGGAATTCCGGAAAAGGACAGTAATTTTATTTGTTGACGTGAAGTTTTTAGTTGAAAAATCTAAATTGCTTTAAATGTCGTTCGATATCACATGAAATTATACAATTTTTACCAAGTTCGGCTTGAAATTCGTCAAAATTGCTAATGTTCTAATATTAAAACTTTGAAATTGAAATGTTCAGTTTGTAATAAGTAAAGATCTCAAATTTAAAATTGTTTAATTTGACAATTTTAATTGCTAAGTCTCCTAATTATTAATCGTGCATTTTTAAATAAAAAAATTACCATTTTTAATGTTGGTGCAATTCCAAATTAAGAACATCTGCCATTAAACCGTTTTGATGTAAAAACTTTCCAAATTAAATAATTTAAAACGAAGACCTTGATAATTAGACCATTTCAAATTTAAACGCTTAAAATTGAACGGTTTCAAATTTATTAGTTTTAAATATAAGTTCTTCAAACATGAACGATTTCTAATAATTCAAGATTTTGAAAAATACGTGCTATTTCAAATTAAACAATATTTGACGGTGGTACATTTCAAGAATTAACAATTCTAGATCTGTTCAAAACTAAACGAGTTTCAAATTGAAATGTTAAAAATTGTTTAGTTTAAATTGCAATAATTCAAAATTGTTTACAACTTTAAAAATTAAATGAAGGGGCACACTGCATACGGGCGTAAGTGCCACGGCAATGCGTTTTATTGGTCTAAAATAATTTGTTTAACCCAACTCATATTTCTCTAAAAGATTACGGACCAGTTCGGCTTATAAGTGGGTTAAAATCCAAGTTTGGTATTTTTTTTTAAAGTAATTTCATCTTTTTGCATGTTCTTTTCACTACTAAATAGACCTAAGTAATAGCTCGAAAGTACTTTTTTGTTTTTTCATTAATTAAAAAAATAAAAAAGTTATGCAACTCTATGTGTGTCCATATTTTCGTGTTTGGGGACGCCTCGCACTACTGATGAGGGGTTTTATCGGATGGTGTTCCTTCTTTTAGGATGTTCTTTTCGCAGTCTAAAGAGTTAAGTAATAGATCGAAACCACTTTTTTGTTTTTATCCTAAATTCAAAAATAAAACAGTTACGTATCTTTTTAGGTGTCAACATTTGAGTTTTGTGGGATGTGCCGATATTTGACAAGGGATTTTTCGCACATGGTTATTTTTTTAAGCTTTCTTTTCGCGATTCAATAGAGCTAAACAATAACTCGAAGGTACTTTCTTGTTTTTTTTTTAATTCAAAAATAAACAAGTTATTCAGATCTCTTCGTATCAAAATCAGAGTTTTTGGGCACACGCCGTTCCTTTGACAAAGGTTTTCTCGGAGATGGTTGCTTCTTTCAAGATGTTCGTTTCACGGTTCGATAAAGCCTAGCTGTACCTCGAACGGTTTTCGCGTTTATTTGTTCAAAATTAATTCCGTGAATGATAAACAGTTTTTTGCTTCTCCTGTAAAATTCGGGTTTTGGCACTTACGCCCGTATGCAGTGTGGCCCTTCAAATATAAAATGCTTCAAAATCGTACGATTTCAAAACAAAAACCATAATAGGTAAACAATAAATTATTTCGGGTTCAGTTTTCAAAGTTTAAATTTGAAACCATGAGTTTTTAAATCGCTTAATTTTTACATTTTTAATCCGGAACGCTACAAATTAAAAAATATACGGTTCTTAATACGTTTTCAGAATTATTTAATGTTGATGGCATTAATTTTAAAATCGTGGAACTTTGTAGGATTTCATTTGAAATTACACAATGTGACCCTTTGAATGTTTCAGAAGGTTTTGTTTTGAAATTGTGAAAAATTTTTAAGAATTTTGAAACACTTAGAATTAAGCTTCAAAGTAAAAGGCAAATTTTAGTTTTAAATACTTGAAATTAAAAGTTTTTCAACTATGTAAATTTCAATTTTTATATTTTAATAGCCGGGAATTTTTTGGTCGATTTCAGTGGATACGTAAATAATATTTCCATATGGGACAATACTTGTTTTGTATAACAGAATAGAATACAATGTATTTTCCAAAACAAATCCCGTTACATTAGATAACAGTATGTTACCTTAAAAATAATAGCAATATTTAATAGATATTTCGATTTTTTTTCTATTTTTTTCGCTTCTAGTGTTTGAAAGTATTAGATCGAATTTCTTTCTTAATAGAAAATAAACTTATTTAAAAGAGTCACTTTTTATGTCTTTAATTTATTTGACTTGAATAAAAGTATGAAATGAAATCGTAAATTGAATTGAATAATTCCAGACCACGTGCCAGTCAGCATATCATTCAACGGTATGGAAATTCCCAACTACCGCGTTCAAGCTTGGGATTTTTCTGAAGGTGAAATACCCGACATTACAAATCGTAAGTAAACTTATTACTCATTCTAAATATCATGGAAGTTTTTTTTTGCAGTTGATAATTTTTTTGGTTGATCGAGTCAACTTCTAAAACATTAAAAATAATAAACTATCTTTACAGCTGAGAAAAACGTGGTTGTACGTGAATGCAAAATCCACAATGATGCTAGCATCGACATTTCTGCCGATGGAACAATGTTGTCAACTTTACTTCCATCTGGTCGAATCAATGCTACCACTACGCTTGGTATATTAAAATTATATATTTGAATAATTTCTTTAATTTTAGAATATACTCAGGATTGCTACAAGACCAGGAATAGTCATGGAATTTTAAAATAAGTTCTAGAAAACCTGAAAAACTCATGAAATTTTGTAAAAGAGAAAGGAATTTTTTTAGTTGCACCTATTTTCAACGTCTTGTCCATTATTCAAGTAATTTACGGCGAATTTTAAATTTCAGAATTTGGACGAATTCACTTTTTTGCTAATAAAAATAATATGATCGAAGAGTTGATCATTCTTGAACTTGGTGTACAAGTCTTCATAAAATATTTTTAAATATTTTTAATCTTCTGAAATATTTTGAAATTTTTGTGAATCGTTTTGAATTTGTTGAAATCTTTTTGAATCTATTGAAATCTTTGTGAAATTATTGAAATCTTTTTAAAAAAATTTTGAAATCTTTATGAAATCTTTGAAATCCTTGTAAAATCTTTCAAATCTTTGTGAAATATTTTGAAATCTTTGAAATATATTGGAATCTTTGTAAAATCTTTGTGAAATTTGTGAGATCTTTTAAAAACTTCAAAATCTTTGAAATATTTTGAAATCTTTGTGAAAATATTGATATTTTTTGAGATCTTTTAAATTTTGGTGAAATTTTTTAAATCTCTTTGAATTATTTTGAAATAATTCTGGAATCTTTTATATATTTTTAAATATTGGAAACCTTTATGAAGCCTTTTGAAATATTGACATATTTCGAAATTTTTGTAATCTATTGGAATCTTTAAAATCTTTTGAAAACTTTAAAACATTAGTGAAATCTTTACAAAAAATTTAAATCTTTAAAATCTTTGCGAAATCTTGTGAAATATTTTTAAATGTTCGGAATCTGTTTGAAATCTTTCTGATATCTTTGTGAATGTACTGAAGCCTTTTAAAATTTTTTTAAATCTTTCTGAAATCTTTGAAATTTTTTAATGCTTTTGAAATCTTTTAAACATTTTTAAAATCTTTTAAAATCCTCTAAATAATTGAAATCTTGTAAAATCTATTGGAATATTTGGAAACTTATGAACTCTTGAAATCTTTCTGAAAATATTGGCATGTTTTGAAATATTTTGAAATCTATTGTAATCTTTGAAATCTTTGTGAAATGTTTAAAAAAAATTCTGTAGTCTTTTCGAAACTTCAAAACATTTGTGAAGTCTTTAAAAACAACTTGAAAATTTTTAAATCTTTGCGAAATTTTCTGAAATATTTTGAAATGTTTAGAATCTTTTTTTGAAATCTTTGTGAAAGTTTTGAAATATTTGTCAGTTTGTTCAAAAAATTTCTGAAATCTTTGAAATCCTTATGAAATTTTTGAATTATTTTGAAATCTTTGAAACCTTTGTAAAGTCTTTTCAAATCTTCTTAAAAAATTGAAATCTTTAAAATCTATTGGAATCTATGGAAACTTTTGAAATCTTCTAAAATATTTTTAAATCTTTGAAACTATTTGAAATCTTTGTCAAATCTTTCTGAAATCTTTGAAATCTTGAAATTTGGTGTACACTCAAAAGCCAAGTGGTCAACCCCTCGATATGTTTATAATAATTCCACATTTTCAAGAAATTTTCAAATAATATTAAATTAATATTAATAATAATTGTTTATAATTCAATAATGGTTGAAAAGTCCTTTACATTTTCATTAATTAATAATTGTATAAGAAATTGTTGGCAAATTAGTCTGCGATCAGTAGAATATTTTTAAATTGAATTTATTTGGATGGATTTTTTGGAAACGTAGATTTGGAATTTTTTCAAAAGTAAACCTGGAAAACCTGGAAAAGTGATGGAATTTCGAAACCAGACTTCTGCAGCAACCCTGATACTGTAGTTTTACTATTAGCTGTGTCTAGTTGTCCCAAAAAATAGGGTAGTTGGGAAAGGGAATAAACTAGTCCCGATTTCGGGACGACTAGATCAGTCAAGCCTATGAAAAATATTTGGCTGCTCAACCCGAATTTTGGGACGACGTGACACTTCGTTTGGTATTTTATTAAATTATTGAAAATCTCCAGGTGTCTACAGTTTACTATGGGAGAACTTGGGAGAGCGAGTCTACTCGACAGTAACGGACCAAACTGTCGTTTCTCTCTCGATGTCTCCGACAGGGCAGCATCTGCTCGTAGGATTAGCATCTCGGAGGATCCACGTCCCAGCCAGACCTCTTCCAATGGCTCTGATTTACAAACTCGTCAATCGAGAACCCGAAAACAAGAAAAAGGTGCCTCTGGATTCCTCCGACTCAAGGTATTACAACATCTTTGATCGTTCCGACGCTTGCGGTAGAAATGTCGATTATTTACAAGGTGTAAATTATCGTAACTTGAATCAACGTAATAACGAGGCCGATTTTAACTGGAGGAATCCCAGTCCGAGAAACGATATCGACATGAAAGACACCAAGGAAAACATGATTCTCTTGCGAGAATTACTACAAAACAATAGAGAAACTACTGGTTACGTCAGTTTAAATTGCATCAGATGGGCGCCACAAGCTGGGCAAGGCATGGTTTACGCCACAAACACTGGCCAGCTGAATATTCTTCACTAATGTGATAATTAGATCCCTGGCCAAACGAATTTTCTGAAATTTATCCCACCCTAATTTATTTGAAGTTAACAAGGCAAGAAAATTAACTCTCAACATTAAAGATTTTAAACATTTAGATTTTGAAGAGGAATCTAATCAGTTTTATGACCCATGCATTATTTTCGCTTGGAAATATTCCTGTTATAATTAAATATGTTTTAAATGAACAGAATTCAGAAATTTCGTTTTGTAGGATTGAAAACAAATGTTCCAGCCTACAGAGCCGAAAAGCAATGCAAGGGAAAAAATAATCGAAACTCCTATTAATGTAGAAAAGTTTCCTAGTTTACGTCACACAGTAACCTAATAAACTCTATATTAAAAGTTTCTAGTATAGCGTTCTATCATCCAAAATAGATATTTTTATCATGAATTCAGTCCCGACTCACATAAACCCGATAAGAGATAGTTGGCGCGAAATTTCGTGCGGGGCTGTGCCTTAACGATTGTTTTCTGAAACGGTGTACTGGTTTATTTTCTTGCGAAGCCGTTGTAAAGAAAGAAAATTGCGTAGCTCTAGTAGCGAAGTGCGTTCGAGTAATATATTAATCCGTAGCTTTTAAGATCTTTTGTATATGTAATATATTATTTGCATTGGGCAACTCATGCTGTTTTTTCGTATTAGACTGAATTTTAATTATGATCTGAGTATTATTTTATTTGAAATTTCACGCAAATGCAATATACTTATGTGATAGCGAATACGAGAAAATTGCAGATGCGTCGATAATAATTTATAGCTATCGATTCGTTTAAGTTCGTGCCATGAATTAAAACTATTATTGTGAACCTAATTTGAACAAGTACATTTATTTTGCGATTTTTTTTTTTTGCACCGAAACTAAAACCATCGCTTATTAAGTCGAACCAAAAGTCAAGGCGGTTTTGAATTTATTTAATAATTACATAACGATTCCTCCATGTTAAAAGAATCTCTTTCGGAGTGGTCGTCTAAACTCACGCGTTGGTCGTACAAACTAAACACTCTACTTTTTGAGTTGATCCTCGTTTTAGTATGCATACGCAGCGATAAATGACAAATCGAACAGCAGACTGGTTTAGAAAAATACCCTCTGGTTTAGTGTATTTCTTAAAATTATTTTCAATTCACTTGAATTCTTTTGAGTTCCTTGAATTATTTGTATTTTGAATTGCTTGGAATTCTTTTAAACTCTTTTGAGTTCTTTTACATTCCTTGAAGTCTTCTGAAAGCTTCCGAATTCCGTACATTTTTCTAAATTTCCTGAATTTCTTTAATTATTTTGAAGTCCTTGGAATTCTTTAAATTCAAGGAATTCAAAGAATTCCAGACATTCCACCGATTCAAGAAATTTAACTAATTCAGCTAATTCAAGGAATTTTAAGAATTCGGGAAATTCCGCAAATTCGAAAAATTCCGCGAATTCAAGAAATTTCTTGAACCTGTAGAATTCGTGCAAATCGTTAAATTCGTTTAATATTCCTTGAATTTAATTAATTTTCCGTTTAATTCTGTGAATTCCAATATCTTAAAAATAATGTAAGGAATTCAGAAGAATGCAGAGAATTCTTTACATTTAAGAAATTCAACTAATTCCGCGAATTCTACCGCTTCAAGAAATTCCACGGATTCGGACAAGTCCGCTATTGAAAGGAATTGCTTGAATCCGTGAAATTCTTGCAATTCATGGAATTCCAAGGTCTTTAAAATAATGCAAGGAATTCAGAAGAAATCAGGGAACTTAGAATAATTCAAAGAAATCAGATGGTTTCAAGGAATTAAAAATAATTCTGAAGAATTTGAAAGAGTTTAAATTATCCCAAGCAATTCAAAAGAATACAAAGAATTTAAAAGAAGTCTATTTGAATACGAAGAAATTAAAATAATTCTAAATAATATACTAAAGCAGAGGGTAGCAATTACTAAACCTGTCGGCTGTTTTATGTGGTATCTAGATCCGTGTATGTGTACTAAAACGACGGGTCAACTCAAAAAGCAGAGCGATTAGTTTAGATGACCAACGTTAGAGTGGTCGTTTTAGTCGTACACTCCGAGAGAGGTTCTTCTAACATGGAGGTATCGATAAGATAATTTCATTTTTAGTTCTACGTTCTAATCAGTTTAATCGTGTGAAGGTTTTAATTTTGTGTATAGTTTTGGACTTTTCTTTTAATATATTTTAAGTGTTTCTTTATTAAAAGATCGATGGTGGTAATTTTGTGTTATGAAGCTGCATCGGGAGTCATGAACCATGTGATTAGAATCTAGAAGTCACAGTCGTCGACTATATTTTACGTTGCAACGTTACAGTTATATTTTTTATATGTAGAGGTATCACTGCTTATTTTTAAGGGACCGTAAGTGATATCAAACTTGCAAATCTAGATGCTTGCCGAAATTTCTTTCGAGTTTATTGGTTTTTATTACAAAGCATCAAATCAAACGCAAGGCGCATACTCACATGTGTCGGTGAAAGCAAAGCAAGAAATAAAATATTTTACTTGTATTCTTAAGATATTGTAATTACACATTAATGATTGTAAAGTACACTCCGTTACTAAAGAGCGTAATCGAGCGATAAGGAATGATAGTTTGTAAAGGGGAAACCGGCAGATACCTAATTTAAAATTAATCATCGTAAAGTAAACTGTGCAGCAACTCGGGAGTTTCCGGTTGTTTTAGACAGAGAGAAATCTTCTCCTGAGAAGTGAGACCTTCCTGGGAAGAAGTTGCGTACTTTTGTCGCTCCAGCTGATTGAGATCGTGATCTAACATCGTCTCGATATCGTCGTCGATATAAATCGAATTCTCGTAAGATTTGCTCAGATAGGAAGATCCAGCGTCTGTGGAATTGATAGTTTCGTTTATTGTTTTCTGAATCTCACTGTCAAAGATGTACATTGGCTGGAAAGAATTTAAAGACACGGAGGCGCCACTGTCGATTCTTTGCGACTGATCATGTTGCTGGGGATCCAGCATCGGACACGGAATTTGATGGCATTTGAGCTGATGGAGTTTGAGATTGCCAGTTTGAGAGAAGGATCGGTCGCAGAAGTTACAGTGGTAGGGCCTTTCGCCGGTGTGACTTCTCGCGTGTCGAGCGAGTTTGTATCTTGTTGCAAACATCTTGCCACATTCCGAACACACCAATGATTGTTGCTGCATGCAGGGCATTTGATTAGGTATCATTGATTGATCAACCTCGGTGTGGAAATTTATCATGTGCGATTTTAAAGAAACTTTGTAGCGAAAAGATTGGTGGCAATTCGCACACTGGAACTGTTTCTTCCCCTCGTGACACTCTTTGTGTTTTGTCAAGATTTCTTGTTGATTAAAAGACATTTGACAAATCTGAAATAGAGGCGATCTATGTTTATTTATGTACCCAGTGTCGCATTTGGAAATGCATACGCCCGATGTTTTGTGATTATTGAAAGAGTACTGATAATAAATTGGTATGACCTGATACTTGCTTCAAGATATTTTTATTCATTCCCATCCAGAAACAAAGAACCGATTGGAAAATTGGAATCAGTTTGAAGCCTTAGTGAATCCGCAATCTTACACTCTGGTATCTAATTTGATTCGCTCGCTCATTTACAATTTTTAACTTTTGTGTGAAATATGGGAGCATAATCTAGGATTCGAAGTTCCAAACTTTTTTACTTATTTAATACATTTTTAGCCAAGGCTACTTTTTAATCGTACTAACAAATTTCAGTAAAAAAATAAAGTTGAAAGAAAGTTATGCCGAAGAAAACTACCTAAAGAAAAAAGAAATCAATCATAATAGAACTTTCTTGTCAAAAATTCATATTTTTTTGTTGAAAAATCCACTGTTTTGTAGAAAATTCGTCTTTTTAGCTTGAAATTTCAACAATTTGGTTGAAAGTTTAACTATTTTGTTGAAAATTCATTTTTTTGGTTGAAGACCCAACAGTTTAGTTGAAAATTAACTTTCTTGTCGAAAATTCATATTTTTTGTTGCAAATTCAATTGTTTTGTAGAAAAATGAACAATTTGGTTGACAGTTGAACCACTTTGTTGGAAATTCATTTTTTTGGTTGAAGGTCCATCAATTTAGTCGAAAATTCATCTATTTGGTTGATACTTAACAGTTTGTTTGAAAATGAACTTTTTTGTCGAAAATACATATTTTTTTGTTGAAAAATCAAATGTTTTGTAGCTAATTCGTTTTTTAGTTTGAAAATTCAACAATTATGTAGAAAGTTTTTTTCTTTCTTGACTGCAAAATCTTTCTTGGTTGAAAATTGAACTTTTCAGGTGGAATATTCAACTATTTGGTTGAAGATAATTCTTTTTTGTCTGAAAATTTGATCATTTAGTTGAACATTCAATTTTGTTGAAAAATTCAACTATTTTCTTGAAAATACAATTTTTTGTTAAAATTTCAATTGTTTTGTTAAAAATGTGTCCTTTTGATTGAAAAGTTATATTTTTTAGGTAGAAAAATCATCTTTCTTGATTAAAAAATAAACTTTTTTTTAATTGAAATTTTTGGGTTACAAATCCAACTGTCTTCTAAATAATTCGTTTTTTTTTTAATTCAAATATTTTGTTGAAAGGGTTTTTGGTTGAAATTGAATCTTTTTTGTTCGAAAATTTGACCATTTGGTTGAAAATTCATCTTTGTAGGCTGAAAACTCAGCTATTTGGTTAAAAATTCAACTATTTTATTGAAAATTAATTTTTTATTTGAAAGTTGATCTTTTTGGGCTTAAAAGTCGACAGTTTTCTCAAAAATTCGACTTTTTAGCTTTAAAAATGGAACTCTTTTGTTGAAAATTCATCTTTTTTGGTAAAAAATTAATCTGCTTTGATTAAAATTGGAAATAATTTATTCCCCTCTTTTCCTGAAAAATAAGCCTATTTCTCCTGTTTTGAGAGCATTTTGGACTGTGAAGTCTGATATTTGTATGTTCCTATGTTTAACGCAACATTTTTTAAATAGAAGCTTTAAGCTATAGAAAAGTATGAAAGACATTTTCCTTTTAAAAACCTTTTTTTTTTTAGTTTGAAGCATTTTTTACACTACTTTTTTTTGACAAATTTTTGACTTATTTAAAAAGCCTACTAATTTTAATACTTTCAAGTTCTATTGAGCACTTCGAAGCCTAATAATCGAAACATTTTCGAATGGATTCAAAAATTTCAAAAAAGAATGAACGAATTTCTGTTCAGTCGGAGTTAATAGATTAAAATTACTTAATGCGGGCATCCGCATGAAGAGCCATTATGGCCGGTTCTAGTATGGGAGATATTCGCATTTTTCTAAGTCAGGGTCAAAATTATTTTTTTTCGAGTTTGAGTGGGGGATAATAGTGGGACCAAAGATAATAATATCTTTGGTAGGACCTACACTAAATCTATTAGGTATTTTCACTTCAACCACCAGCTAACTTCACTTCGTTAAGTGCTGAGGGGAAAACAATGGACCAAATGCATGGGACAAAACATTATTTTTGTAATATCTTCGTAATGAATAATAATTATTATCATTTAGTAGTGTCACGCCTACCCTGAAAGGGAAATGGCTTAATTGTATACATTTTATTATTTCATTAAATAGAAATTAAAAAATAAAAACTTTTTTGCAAATACACTTATATAGAAAAAATTAGTTTTTACGAAGATATTAGTAAAATAGGGCAAAAATGGACCAAATCCCATGCATTTGGTCCATTGTTTTCCCCCTCAGCACGCAACGAAGTGAAGTTAGCTGGTGGTTGAAGTAAAAATACCTAATTGGCACTATACTCATGTTCCAAAGGCAACCGGAACAGTTGATATTTCGTGTTTGAAGAAAAAATATAACATGTGCGCTTATGGCAGTCGCCAACTTTAGATGCGTTTTTCTCAGAAAGTGGTTTTTCGATGTTCGAACTTAAAAAATGCCCCGGCGAGTCGTTTTTCAATCTAAAGGGTTCATCTTTAAGTTAAAATGTCGGGAATTTATCCAGCTATATGACACTATATGTATCTCCATACCAGCGATAAGGGTCCTTTTCATGCAGACGCCCACAAATTTTGAAATCCGATTCAGAAAACGATCCTCTAATCCGCCTTCTTAAAAGAAACCGATTCACCAAAGCAATCGTTCAATCGCTTCTTTTTTCCTGTGCATTCATTTGATTCGACAATAAAAAATAAGGCTTAGGAAATTAGGTTAAAAAAGAGCTTGGCTCTGGGAAAATTGTTCAATGTTATGAAATACTTTTAAGGGTACTGACATTGCAAACGAAAGGTCTTTGTCCAGTGTGAATCCGTTTATGCCTTTCTAAATGGGCTTGACATCTGAAACCTTTTCCACATACAATACAGATACATTTCCTTTTCTTTTGTAAATTTAAGTCCAACTGCTCCTGAGCCGATTTTTCAATAAGGTCGCTTTGCTTTAAATGGCAGAGCATGTCCTATAATTTATAAATGGGTTTAATATAATTTATAATTTTTATTTCGAATAAATAAAAAATACGGAATGGATATAGTGTTCTTAAGGTTAGGTCATTAATAAAAGTATAGAAAGTACCTCAGCAAAGTCGATTTCCAAAGCAGGAGCCGATAATTGTTTTTGAATATTAGCCACCATCAGACAAAATTCGTCAAACATGCAAATTTTTTGTTCACAATCGATACAAACATATTTTGAAAACTCGTCGGTGATGGAGATGTTTATAACCTCAAAATACAATAAGGATTGATTAGCTTCGCTCACTCTTTATTCTGTCAAGTAATATTTCTTTCGCTTCTTTTCTATATAATAATTACCTCTTTCGAAAGGTATTTGTTGATAATGGAAATAAGCACCGATCCTTTAGATTTGTCTTCAAAAACGTGAGTTCCTTGCTGTTTTTCTTTTCCACACAAACGACACACCTTCATACTTGTTAACTTAAGAAGCATCATTTTACACTTTTCTATGTATATTTTTTATTCTAACGTAACAAATTATGCATTACATTTGTTTTGATTTCAGAAAGTAAACATGGTCAAAAATCTGTCACGCAGCTGTCAGTGAAGATGCGCGCGCATCGGCGCATGTCTATTGCCATTGCTGGTAACATTTCAAACGTAAAAACCGTAAAAACAGAAAAAAAACTTTTTTCCTCAAAATACTCATTTGTTTGAAATGGGTTTACATAACTTGTTTTGTTTGTCGGTGTTCAAATGTGCTCGATTATTGAAATTTTGATTTAAAAATATTGCAAATGATATTTAAGTTTTGATTCTTTTTTCGATACTTTTCTGGGATTCCCCCTTTTGGATAATTGAAATGAGTTATTTGATTTTTACATTCTCATCAGTGAAGGTATTAGATTTTTGTAAAATTTGCCCCCCCCCCCCCACACACACACTCCGTTTTTGTCAAATGTCCACGTTATGAAACACGCTGAACCCGAAAAACAGGTTTTTACGAATGTGTCGGTCGGTCTGGATGTGTGACTGAGTGTGAACGTGTATGATGCATGTGTGCCTGTGTGTCTATAGATTTTTAGTCTGTGAGCACGATACTTTCGAAAGAATTGACAGATTGGATTGGCCTTTGGTATACTCTTCAAGTGTCCTAAACTGAAGGTCAAGTTCGTTAGCCATCCATTTTGAATAAAAATTCAAAAAGTTAGAGCATTTTCACAGTTTTTGAGACCTTTTTTTCAAGATTCAAAAATTCTCAGTACGGTTATTCATAGCACTCAAAAAGACGAACAATTTCTCCTAATGACTTTTTTTGATGAAAGGAAAATTAAAAAATTAAAAGGAAAATTAAAATTTAAAGCCAAATAACGCACGATATGAAAAAAAGTTAAGAGAAGAAAAATGTTGCTTTTTGAAAGCCCTACAAGATTATCACAACAACTTTGTGATTTTTCTTGAAAAATCGAGAATTCAAATTTTGACCGCACAAAAAATAATGAAAAATCGAAAACAACATTAAAAAACAAATTCAAAATAAAAAATTTCTGGACAAACAACACAAGCTAAGAAAAAAAATTAGACAAAAGTTGTTATCCCAAATAAGAGCTATAAATCTGTCATTGATCATTTTTGAATGGAACGCGCAGTTTTTGTTTTAATTGTAAAAAATATCATTGAAAAAAAAATGTTGTAAATAATACGAGTAGATTTTCTTTTAATTGTAAAAAAGTGAACTTTTTGGAAAAACGACGCAAGTTACAATACCTGTTCATTTAACAAAATTTTTCGCCTAAATTGTAGCTACACATTTTCTCAGAACTCCTTTACACATTATATAGGCCTTTGGTACACTCTTTTAGTTTCGGAAACTGAAGGTCAAGTCAGCTATTTTGGATACAAATTTAAAAAGTTAGAGCATTTTCAAAATTGTTGAAACAATTTTTTTTAACTTACAAATTCTACGTACGGCTATCTATAGTACTCGGAAAGTCGAAAAATTTATCTACACGAATTTTTTCGATTAAAAGAAAATTATCAGAGTTATAGCATTTTCAAAAATCAAAAAAACAAACGAAAATGAAAATTTTAAGCCAAACACGCCCGATATGAAAAAAAACTCAAGAGCAGAAAAACCTTGCTTTTTGAAAGCCCTACAATATCATCATAACAACTTTTTGAATTTTCTTGAAAAATCGAAAATTCAAATTTTGATAGCACAAAACACAATGAAAAATCAAAAATTTCATTTTGCGGTTAAACTATCCAAGATGAGAAAAAATATGAAAAAACACAAATTGTGCACCTAAAAACTATATCTACAAATTAGTTATTAATTACTTTTTGATATGACGCGTAGTTTTTGTTTTATTCGTTAAGAAACAACATTAAAAATAAAAAAAGTAAATTTTTGGACAAACAACACAAGCTACGGAAAAAAAATGGACAAAAGTTGTTCACCCAAAAAAGAGCTACAAATTTGTGATAATTGTTTTTTGATAGGACACGTAGTTCTTGTTTTATATGTGAAAAATAAAATTACAAATGAAAAAAAAAAAAATTGTTGGAAAAGAAACGTAAGATACGACAAAAAATTAATCGACAAAAGTTGTTCACTCTAAAAAGATCTATGAATTTGTTATTAATCATTGTTATATGGAACGCGTACTTTTTGTTTTGATCATAAAAAATAAAATAAAAAATAAAATTTTTTAGACAAACGACATAAGCTACAAAAGAATATGAATAGACAAAAATTGTGCACACAAAAAAGATATACCAATTTTTTATTACTCACTTTCCGATAGAACGCGTAGTTTTTGTTTAAATCGTAAAAAATAACATTGAAAAAGAAAAAAAATTGTGGATAAAAAGGACACAAGGTAAGGACACAAAAATTAATAGACATAAGTTGTTGACCCAAAAAAGAGATAAAAATTTGTTATTAATCACTTCATGATATAGGACCCGTAGTTTTTGTTTTATTCATAAAAAACAACATTAAAAATAAAAAGTAAAATTTTTTTGAACAAACGCCACAAGCTGTGAAAAAAGATGAATAAACCAAAATTGTGCACCCAAAAAAGATCTACAAATTTTTATTAATCACTTTGTGACAGGATGTCTAGTTTTTGTTTTAATCGTTAAAAATAAAATAAACATTTTTTTTAATTGTGAGAAACGACACAAGGTAAGAAAACAACTAAAATACACAAGTTTTTTGTCAAAAAAGATCTACAAAATTTGTATTAATTATTTTTTGGTAGGATGCGTATATTGTGTTCAAATAGAAAAAAATAGCATTAAAAATAAACAAATTAATTTTTTGGGAAAACGACACAATGTGCAATAAAATGTTAATTAACAAAATTGCTTTTTTATAGGATGCACACATTTTTTAATATAAAAACAAGACAATAAAAATACGTTTTTTAGGCAGCTGAAAATGAAAATTAATACAAAATAAAGTGCAAATATTAAAGTAATCATGAAAAATAAAATTTGTACTTTATTTTGCAATATCTGAATAAGCAGTCCCAGACCGAGGTGCAGAAATAAATGTAATGTACATTTTATATAATAGAGTTGAACTTTAATAGATGCAATAGAGTTGAAGTGGAAAACTTCGCACTTTGGAACAAATCCAGTGCGAAGCACGAGATACGTGATGAGAATGTGTTCGTTAAAGCCGGAAGAGCTTTAACAAAAGCGAATTCACAATCACCAAATGACACTTGTCGATGCTTTGACCTTTAATTTTAATAGGCCTGTGCACAAATGTGGAGGAAGTATAAGGGCCGAGTGCGCAGCGCGAGGCGCGAGATCCAACAGATGCGCGCCCTAGGCGTGCTCAAACTTGCGAGCGAAGCGAGCCGCGCGCGATGAGATTGGACTCGTGCAGTGGGTAGCTTATTTAGGTAATAACCGTAGACAATAACCATTAATCAGAACAATTCTGTAACTGTTAATCTGGTACAAAGGGGAAAGTAACATGTTCTAAAATGGGTTAAGTAACTTCGGCTACTAACCATAATAACAAAAGTCACTATATATTTATGCAAAATGTACATTAAATAC
The DNA here is from genome assembly GCA_932195095.1 of Andricus curvator. Taxonomy (NCBI): domain Eukaryota; kingdom Metazoa; phylum Arthropoda; class Insecta; order Hymenoptera; family Cynipidae; genus Andricus; species Andricus curvator. The sequence goes on along the minus strand of CAKNYM010052130.1, from coordinate 18,085 downwards.
CTGTTACAGAAGAAATCTCTTTCGCCAGGGCCGGCGGAAGCCCTATGTACAGTGGGTAGTACTACCCACTTGGAATTTCTGAAGGTGGGTAATTACTCATCTGAAAATTCGAACAAAATAAAGACAATAATAACAAAGACCTTCCTCCTCCTCCTGCTCATTCCCCCGGCCAGCAAAACTACCCACCTGGGCTCAACACGTTTCGCCGGCCCTGTCTTTCGCAGTTCTGGAACAATTAGTTTATTTAATTAGCTAATATTAAAATTATCTATCGTATATAGCAAATGCTATAATAAGAATTTTGAGAAACTTCTTAACCCTTTGCCTGTTCTCTGTTTTTCGCACTTTCCGTCTGCAAACATGGGTCATTTTGGGTCTCCAGGCTTTAGAAAAGTCGGTCAAAACTCAGAGTTACTTTCTAATGTCCCAGATAACAATCGTGCGACGCACGCTTCAAGCACGCCTGCGAGTCGCATGATGCGACCCATATCGCACGCAAATGGCAAGCACATTCCGCGATAGAGTGACGGAAAAATGCGTGCGTGCACAATGAGGCTCATTCAGCCATCACTCATATTTCGTCGTAGTCCTTGCTGAATAAATATAAACAATATGTTAATAATATTTTTTATTCATCAAATTCGGTTCAGTTGAATCAAATTAATATCGTATTTCAAATGATTTATGTATTTATCTTATTTCAAATGATATTTGTACCTGTATTGTGCATGCGCAATTGTCAAACTTCACGGTTCACCGAACGTCGTTGCCGTCAGTGAGGTTATGTGAGCGTCATGTTGTAGTGTACACTAGTGCTTTTCCAGTAGTTAATTGTTATAAAATTTCAACGAACTCGATCATTGCGATATTATTCTTCGTATATTTGAGCCTTAATTAATGTTTGCGTGCCACGAATTGTGTTAAAGAAACTGCTACTTAAACGAAAATATAAATATATATTTTCGTTTAAATGGCAGAAAATTAAAAGTTAGTTCAAATAAAATCTAACTTTTTCCACGTGTATATATGAAAAAACATAAAAAAGTATAAAATCATTTGCAGTTTTAGCATGCCCTTGTAGAAAGAAAGGATAGACACGATTGGGATCGTTTAAAAACCATCTTTGCAGAAGGGATGCACTTCATCGACACGCGTGCGACTCGCACGACGTGCGACGCTTATGTCACGCATATGCGGACACATCTGTTTGGTGAACTGCGTGACATGCGTAACGATTTATTCGCACTCATGCCTGCACCGTGCGTGGCACCGTGTGCGCATATTGTTATCTGGGGTGTTTTCTATAAGACAGTATTAGTGATAAATAGGAATGTTCAACAATTCCTGCAATAAAAATTGAAATGTATTGAAAAATATGCGAGAAATAATAATTAACATATGCATATATCTGCAATAAAGAAATGAAATAAAAATACATGGCAGGAGTTTGCAGAGCTAAGCTATGACCTTTCAGAAACATAGGATAGCGTTAGCGGCAGTTTTAAAAAGTTGAATTATTGAAGCACCTAAAAATGGTGGATTTCTCGCAGTTATTTGTCTACGAGGTCTGTCCACAAAGTATCCGACCTTTTGGTGTACCAGGCGTAAGAGTTAATTCTGGCCAAGGGCGATGATATCCTCACCAAATACTCCTCTTTGGAAGCCACAACCTTCTTCGAGCGATCCTGCAACTTTCGCAAGCACTCCTGAAAGTCACCTTTCGGAATACCTAACAGCTGCTTCGTCGCATTCTGATTTATTTCCTCTTAGTCTTGGAATTTTTTCCCCTCTTAGAGGATACTTCAATTTGGGAAACATTCAGAAATCACAGGGAACCAAATCAGGACTGTATGGGGGTGCCGAAGTTGTGTAATGCCGTGTTTCATCAGTAATTGCTGAATAATATGCGATGAATGGGCAGGTGTGTTGCCTCGGTGAAGGCCCCAGTCATCACTTTTCCCAAATCTTGGCTGAGAATTTTCGTAACAATAATTATTGTTACGAAAATTCTCAGCCAAGATTTATAAAAATTATAATTTTTGGAATCCCGAGTTCTTCCTCTTTCTCTCTCACTGTTAAACGGCGATGCCTAAACCATTCTTTAACCATAACGATGGTTTCCGAACATGAATGGCCAAGATTTCGGAAAAATGTAATGCACACTTTTTATTCGGTGCATTCCGTCATCCTGAAATGCGATGTGTACGTGGATAGACGCCTACGCAACTGCGTATACTAGTCGGATAAAGATTCGCAGGTCCTCGCCAATTGGTACGGGGCCTCAAAAAGGTCCCCCCTAAATGATAAATGCCAGTTTTGGCAATAGCACAACTGGGTACAAAGTTAGAGCACAAGGTCGGATACTTTCCGGACAGATCTCGTATAATAAAAATGGCATAGAGATAGGGTAAGGAGGGGCAGCGCCGACCAGTTAACAGTCAACGATTTTTTTAAAGTTAATAAGATGTGGAATTGATCCATTTTTTTATCATTTCGAGTCCTACATTATTGCACGTCATATTTCTATAAGTAACAATTACATGAATAAAACAATGATTTAATAATTGAATTATTTCTAACAAGCTGTATTTCGTCGGCTTTGCCCCACACCGGAGGGCAAAGCCGACCGCAGCTTTTTATGAAAATCAAAACATCTGAAGATGGGAAAACATGATGTTTCGCGTCTGTGGTATTTTATGTATTGGAAAAAATTACCTTTAAACATATTCAGCAAGAAGAATAAGTTCTGTATAGCTGCGATATAACCTCTTTGACATTTCGTTGACATTCTACTAGAGACGGACTACGCGCAAAGGTTTCTACCGTATCAATACAAAACACCCGCTCTACCGACCGGATTGAAAATAATAATATATAATAGTTTCTTGCATGTAGCCCAGAAGATAAGTGGCTGTTCTACATTACCGATGACTTAACGACAAAACTTATGATACGTTTATAACCTAAGCACGTGTAAACTATTATTTTCGTCGGGCTTGTCCCACTGGGGTGAGGCCTCAGTTATTTACGATATTAAATATACTTTGGACTTGTATTACGTTCAATTATTATAATGACATAATGTGATATTGTTTTATCTGTCAAAATATCAAATTTTCATACTGTAAGTATTGCCATTAATGTCGAAAACTTTACATTTCTGCCAGCGAATCTTCCATTTTTTCGTTGTCAAAACTGTTTTCTGCATAATTTTTCCTTTACAACGTCAATTTTCAAGATGTCAGTAAGTAACGCTATCTTTAATAATAAAATAGATTTATTTAATGCAAAGTAGAATTAAAATTGTTAAATAATAGCCATGTTATAAGCAAAGTCGCCTTTGTCCCACCGGTCGGCACTGCCCCTCCTTACCCTAAAGATATCAAATATAGGTGTGAATTTTAAAAAAGAAAGACAATATTTATTTGCGAAACTTGAAAATACATCATTATTTACTAAAACAAATTGGAAATATAATTATATTAGAGGTCAGCACATTCCGAAAAACACTAACGCGGCTGAAAATACTAACGCGGCTCAACGTCCTTCACTGGGTCGAATCTTACTACTAACTAGATTTTGTAGGGAAGAAAGTTCACTTTAACATTTCGAATGTGCCCTAAAGAACCCATTTTTGCAGACAGATTTCTGCTATTGGAAACAGAAACAATTATTTTCGTCACTGAAAGACAATTTGCAGCATTGAAAATTGCAGTTTTCAATTTGAAAAAATAAGAAATTTTATTTTAATAACATCTACATTTGCAGGCTTCAGAATTTGTCAAGCTTTTCGAAAATTAAAAACCTTCAATTTTTTTAATATTGAAACGCGGATCAATAAAATTTTGAACATACAAAAAAATGCTATTTCAAACCCTTATGTCCTAAAAATTATTTCTAAAATAAAAAAAAATATTTATCATAATTTGTTAAAGTTCTGCAATATTTTGGCAATATTATTAACTAAAATCTAATAAACCATTTATTTACAACTGATGTTTTGCACCTAGAAGGTTGATAAAAAATAATTGTCATCCTCCTTTATTAACCGTTGTAAGAAAATTTTATCAGAGTTTTTCGAAGACTGTAGATACGAACAAAAATGGTTGTTTATAGAAATTATTAAGAAAACCAGTTATTATATAATTAACAACTATTTTAAAGAAAAAAACGTACGTAATACGCAAAAAATAATACAATTTTCTTTTAAATTTGAATTTATTTATTTATTCATGGCCGTGTATCATTTACCCGATTCCTTACGTTTTGAAATTTTCTTTCCAATAACTCAAGAAATGAGATAAGCACGTCACATATAAGTGATGAAATCTTCTCTTTGATTTTAATAACAAATTCCTTACCGGTTCCCCCTATTGATATTTGCCGACAGAAAGCTGATGTCATACTTTTTCATAGAATTGAACGAAAAACGTAAGCCTTACTCGTTTACAAATACAGGTGAGGTGTTTGTTCAGGTTCTATAAAATAATAACTTCACACTCAAAATATAAATTTTCTTTATTGCATAAGAATCGGGAGCAAAGGCATGGAAAACCTATGATTGAAATTTTATGAATTGTTCACAACAAGCTTGTAATTTGCAATTTTTTTTAAATGTTCATTCAAAAGAGCTATAAAATATTTAAAAAATTCGTTTATCAGTAACATTAAAGGGAGGCCAAGAGAACCAAGGAATTTGTTATCAAAAAATCAAACTTGCTTCTTAGAAAAATGATTCTTACATTTGAAAAACAACGTTCCATTGCAATTATGACATTCTCTAAAGTGTAAAAGTGGATATCGTCTCATCATTAATTAATTAATTTATTTATTTATTCAAATACTCTTCACACCGATCTCGAACGTTCCAGATTTAGCACGAACATGAACCAAGTTTTGTTAGCATGGAACAGAACCATGTCGATAACATGCTGGTAACAGGAATCTGTGGTTAGAACCCGCCCTGTAAATCTACTGATTTCATACTATATAGATAAACGTTTATTCTTTAGCCTGCTGGCCTTAAAAAATTGACTTGCTTACACATCCATCTTTTTACAGAATTTTCTTAAAACTAACCCTTAAAACTAACATCCTTCCACACCTTATCTCTAACGCCGCTCGCTCTTATCGCATTGCCTTCCTCGGTTCGCCTCGCCTCGCTCGCATGTCCCTACTTTCTTGCTTTGTCTCGCATTACCAAACTCTGCCTCCGCGGCTATTACCAAATACTTATCTACTATTTACAATATTTACATTTACTTATATTTACTTCCTCCTCTATTCACAATCTTTCCTTCTCCATTCCTCTTCCTCCTTCCTTCTCTTCTTCTCCATCTTACCCAAAACTCCCTTCACCCATGCTACTGCCCTTTTGTCCCCCCTTTCATGCATCAATACCTCCATGCTTATCTCACTCCTTTCCACCTCTACGCACTCCTCCAACCAGTGCTCCACTCTTGCCTTCCCCTTCCCACATAGTTCACACATCCTCTTTTCCCTAGCGAGCCAGAACCTATTGAAACCCTCCATGCACCCACATCTCATCCTCGCTATAAGCTCCTGACTTCCTTTCTCTCCTTTCTCACACAAATATTGCGCTCTCGCCCTTGGCATAATCCACACATAGTTCCCATTCAACCTTGTCTCTCTTATTCTCTCTTCCCCTGCTGTCTTCTCTCTCTCCATGCTGTTTTTCTTAACCAACTCATATACCTTCCTTCCTTCCTCATGCATCCTTCTCACATCATCCATCTGCAGTCCATTCGTTCTAAAATACCTTTCTCTTTCAACCTCCATCTTCCCACCCCCTCTCCTGTTCTCCTTCTCCCACCAACACTCCCTAACCAACTTACTTCCCCCCTCTTCCAAAAATTTCTCCTCATATTTACACGCTCGACTCCCCGCTAGAATCCCTACACTCGTTGTCCCCGTCTCCCTCCTGACAATATAATTAGGCGTGTTCCTTGCCAGCCCCAGTGTCCACTTTACATATCTCTCCTGTATCCTATTTACCTCTTCGCTTTCCTTCCACCCCCACACCTCTACTCCATACAATAGCACACTCACCACTAGTGAGTCAAACAATTTCATTCTCCTTCCAAAATCATCTGCGAATAACTTCTTTCCCAACCCCCAAATCTGCCTTATCACCACATTTGCTCTCCTCACTCTCTCTTTTATGTGACCATCCACTCGGCCATTCCTCCGAAACAAGAAACCCAGGTACACAAACTCTTTCACCGCCTCCACCGCCTTTCCCTTCCACTTCCACTCCCATTCCTTATCCCTTCCACCTCCTTTACTGAAAACCATAACATTGGACTTTTCCGCATTCAGGTTCTAACCTGTTCTTATCCAGGTATCTTCTCAACCTCTTCATCATTTCCTTCAAGGCCTCCTCGCTTTTTGCCAACAACACTATGTCATCTGCATACGCTAGCGACCAAATTCTAACCCCTCCTATCCTGACTCCTCCTACCACTCCGGCCTCCAGCTTACTTTCCATATCCGCAATTAAAATCGCAAAAAGCGTTGGGCTAAGCGGACACCCTTGTCTTAACCCCCTATCCATCCAGAATCCCTCCGAAATCCCCTGTCCTCCTCTTACCTTATCTTTGGTCTCTTCATATATCTCCCTTACGCTCTCGATCAGGCCTCTCTCCACTCCCCTATCCTCCATCGCCTCCCACAACCTCCCCCTATCCACCGACGGAAACGCGCCTTTTAGATCCACAAAAAACGCGTACACTCTCGACCCCTTCTTCGCTAATTCTCTATCCACAATGTGCTGCAGAACGTAGATATTGTCGATAGTACTCCTACCTGCCCTAAAGCCCACCTGCGTCTCCGGCAATATTCCTTTCCCCTCGACATCCTTCCGCAGCCTCTCCGCCACCACCATCGCGTATACTTTATACGCCGTATTCATTAGCGTAATTCCTCTATAATTTTCCTGCCTATCCCTATCTCCTTTCTTATACAGAGGTACTATTAACCCTTCTCTCAACCCTCGTGGGAATCCCTCCCCCCTCCATACTTTCTTCACTACCACCTTCAGCCTCTCCCTAACCTCTTGTGTACTAAACAGCCATGCTTCGTTCTCTACCCCATCCAGCCCTGCTGATTTTGACCTTCTTAACTTCCTTATCTGTTTCTCTATCTCCTCGTCATTCAACTCCTCTATCTCTGACTCCCCCGTTCTTCTACTCCCATCATCTCTCTTCCTTGAATCTGAGCCCTGGAATGATTCTTTAAAAAACTCCCTCCACTCCTCACTCCCTATCTTCTCGCTTATCCCTACTCTCCGCTTCCTAAACCTATTTATTATCTTCCAGACGTCCCCCTCTGTCTTAACATTTCCTAACTCCTCCTCCAGCTCTTTCTCCTTTTCCTGTTCTTTCTTCTTACACATCAATCTAAACCCCTTCCTCATTTCTACGTACTCCTCCCTTTTCGTAGTACCCTCTTTCCACTTCTTATATTTCCTCTTCACCTTCCTTTTCATCTTTTTACATTCCCTATTCCACCACGGCTTCACCATTCCTTTCTTCTTCTTTTTAAATACCTTCTTTTGCATGCACCCTTTCACTTTCTCTTTTAAATCCTCCCATATCTCATCTACCGTCTCCCCTTCGAAGCGTACCTTCCCTAACTGCTCCTTATACTTCTCTATCGCCTCCCTCGTCCAGCTAACCCTCTCCTCCGTCGCCACTTCTTCCCCACCTTGCCTTCCGCCGTTCTCACCCCTTATCCACAGCCCTAATGGCTGATGGTCTGACTCTACCCTCTCTTTTACTGCGAATCTCTATCTCCTCCCACCCTTGCATATTCATAACTACATAATCTATTACCGATACCCCCACCTTACCTACGTATGTGTATTCTCCCTCTTCGTCCCCAGTTGCCATACCATTTGCCACCGCCCAGCCTCTATCCTCCATCCAGTCCCTTAGAATCTCCCCCTCCTTATTTATTAACCTATCTTTCGAATTCCTTTCGAAGCTCTCCCCTTCCCTGTAAAGGCCCCCTTCCCTCCCCATCCTCGCGTTAAAGTCCCCACCTAGTACCACCATACCCTCCTCTCTTTCACCTAACAGGTCCTCCACCCTTTCTTTAATTCTTTCCATCCCATCCTTATTGTACGCTGTCACAAACTTACTGCTTACTTCTCCTATCTTCACTTTCCTCATTTGCACTCCCTCCCCCTCTTCCTCTCCGTGAGCTTCTTCCTCTAATCCATCTCTAACCCCCGTTATAATTCCCCCACTAGCCCTTCCTTTCTTCTTCACTCTGACCGCCTCCTGGAGTCTCCACCTATACCCCCTTGGCAGCTTTGGCTCTATTCTATCCAATTCCTTTCTTTCGACCCACGTCTCCACCAGTCCTACCACATCAAATTTCTGGATATACCTCCAGAACTCCTCATCCTTCTTCTTTACCCCTGCTACGTTCCAGTAAAGCACCTTCACAACTCCTCTACCCTGCATTACCCCCACCCCCTACTTCCTACGAAACAAATTCCCCTGCACTTCCTTCAACACCTCTTTCTCCTCGTCCCACACCCACATTTTCTCGTCTATTTTTATTTTCCGATATCCTACCTTCGCCGATCTCCCTTCACTCCTCTCCCTCCTAGCCCTGTCGTACAGCATTCTCTGTACATCCCTTTCCTTTCTTGTCAAGTCGTGATCGATGAAAACTTCCTTATCCTTTATCCTATTTTTATTTCGCATTACCCCCAACTTTTCTTCCCAGCTCTCCAACTCCACAATCGCCACTTCTTTCTCCTTTCTCCCCTCCAACTTAACTTTCCCTACCCTGCCTTTATTCCACCCTATGCTCTGTAGCAGCGCTTCCACGCCCTCCCTTTCTTGCCTTCTCCTTTCTCTCCATTCTCAACTCCATTGCCCTTATCCTTTCCCTATCCGCCCTCTCCTCCTTTTCACTCCTACGCTCTCCCACTTTCTCGTCTATCATATTCCCTACCCTCTCCCAAATACCTTTAATCTCGCCTCCGCTACCCCCGTCTCCTATTTCCATTTCCGTCCTGCCCTCCACCTTCTCAAGCCTTTTTTCCGTCCTTTCTTTCCACACCCTAATCTCCTCTTCCATCTGTTTTATTTTAACTTCTTTTTGTTTTCTTTCCCTCTCTAACCCATCTACTCTCTCTCTCAGCTCTTTCACCTCCTTTTCCCATTTCTCATCTCTGATTCTCAAGTCCTCCCTCATGCCTTCCATCTGCTCCTTGGTCCCCCTTACGTCCTCCCTCAGCCCCCTGATCTCGCCTAATAACATCCCGAGAGCCTCCTTTTCCAACTTCCCCTCCATTTTTTGGGGGGGTGACCTACTTATTATCCCGCTTTTTTTAAACGGGCTCTCGACCTCGCTTTTCTCCGGACTCTCTTGGCTGTCTCTTCCTTTTCAAGAGATCCTCCCCGTCACTTGCGCTCGACGCTCTCTCCCTTACCTTCTCACTTCCTTCGTTGCCACCGTCCCGATTTCTCCCTCTCACCGACGCACCGCTCGACACCGGGCGACGCGTTGTTGGCCGTCGTGGCTTGTGGGAAACTCCCTCCCCGTCAGTTTCGCTACCAGCACTGCCAGTACTCTCGCTGCCCACCTCCCGCTCTGCCGACGGTAACTGGGACCTCTCCATGCAGTACCTTCCGCAACCGACAGATGTCTCTGCAGAATGTTGGCGTCTTTCGCCGCCAAATTTTCCTTTTATTTCCCTTTTTTTTTCTTCAATTCCTCACAGTCCCTCCCCTTCTCTCCCTTAACGTCCCCTAACTCTGCGAGAACCACCCCCGACCCCTCGAAAGCCCAAGAATCCTGACCACGAACTCCCCCGATTACTTGCCAACCTAATCTCACTTTCCCTATCCAACTAAATCCCACCTCACACCCACGCTGAAACTCTCTTTTTATCTCCCCAATTCACCCCACACAACCCTACTCACCTCCTCGGCTTCCACCCTGATACTCCACTCACACCTTCCACACAAAATCCGTAAAATTCTCTCACCACCTGTCACTAAACACGTTCTCACTTCCGCCACCAACATGCAAGTCCCGATTTCATACTATATATAGAGAAGCTATTTTGAAATCCTAAAGTGAAAATCAAATAAATCGTGATAACAGAAATTCTTTTTCATATCTTTAAATAGTTTCACCTGCGAACTAATTTATCATAACTTGTTAAATATATTGAGGTAAATAATTAAATCATAATCAATAATTAATTAATTGCCTGATTGTTATTAATAATTAATTAATAATTAAATAATTCTAGATTTTTTTTAGATTGCAATAGGATATCGTTGTAGATCAAATGCTCAATGATATCAAGAATTGATAAGTGTATTTTGTGTATCTGGATAGCGTTTAAAAAAAGACTGTGTCTAGTCGTTCCGAAAAATTGGTGGAGTTGGAAAAGGGAATGAACTAGTCGTCCCGAAATTGCGGGACGACTAGCCCAACCTTCGAGAAATATTTCACTACTCTTCCCGAATTTCGGGATTCAGATCAGGTGCTAATCAACTTCCCATAATATAAAAATTTCAAATTGTCGATCAACAGAATTTTCCAAAAGCATTTTGAAAAATTAACTGGGTAAAAAAATTTACACAAATTATACCATTACACAGCCACACAAAAAAAAATTTTTTTTCGGGTCTGGAGGACAGACCATTTTTACTATAGGTTTTTGGGGTCGCTGAATCCGAATCCGAGGTCCAAAAACCCCAGCCCGTCAGGGTTGTGACATAACCTAAAAAAAAACCTCATAAAAAATCTTTTTTCGGGCCTGGAGATCAGACCATGTTTACTATATATTTTTGGGGTCGGTGAATCCGAATCCGAGGTCCAAGACCCCCCAGCACGTCAGGCTTCTCTGGCATCACCTCAAAAAAACATTATAAAAAATGTTTTTTTTTTTGGTCTGGAGGTCGGACCATGTTTACTATATGTTTTTGGGGTCGCTGAATCCGAATCCGGTGTCCAAAAACCCCCAGCACGTCAGGTTTTGACATAACCTAAAAAAACCTTAAAACAATCTTTTTTCGGGTCTCAAGGTCAGACCATGTTTAACATATGTTTTTGGGATCGCTGAATCCAAATCCGCGGTTCCAAAAAACCCTAGCACGTCAGGGATCTGACATAACGAGTTTCTTTGAAAATCACAACCGTGCGTGCTGGAGTTTTTTAGACTACAGTTTCGGATTCGGCGACCCCAAAAACATACAGTGAACATGGTCTAACGTCCAGACAGGAAAACAAAGTTTGAGGTTTTTTGAGGTTATGTAAGAACCCTGACGTATTGGGGTTTTTTGAACCTCGGGTTCGGAATCAGCGACCCCAAAAACATATAGTGAACATGGTCTGACCTCCAAACTCGAAAAAAGATTTTTTATGAGGTTTTTTGAGGTTATGCCAGAACCCTGAAGTGCTGGGGGTTTTTGGACGTCGGATTCGGATTCAGCGATCCCAAAAACATATATTAAACATGGTCTGATTTCCAGACCCGAAAAAAGATTTTTTTTGTGTGGCTGTGTTATACAGTGCAACCTCTGAATAAGACCTCTCCGAAAGAAACCGCTTCTCCTAATCTTCGTCCGAAAGTTGCCCCCACTAATTCGCGCATCAGAGAATCGGGGGCGAACCTCCGAATAAGACCTATGTTATTTTGCCACACTTTGCACGTGAAATTCATCGAGTGCGAGCGGTCCTATTCGGAGGTTGAGCCGAGAATTTTTCGTGGCGATTTCAGACCGCGGGTGGGGGTAACTCATTTCTCGTAATTATATTCCCCTACAAGCCCGAGCACGGTCTTATTCGGAGGTTGCACTGTATATAGTTTTTTATTGTAAATAAGTATAAAAATCCTAATATTACGTATATAAATAAATTAAATAGAATATAAATATATATAATATATATATATATATATATATATATATTATATATAAATATAAATAAATTAAACTACGTTAAAAACACTTTATCCGTTCAATTTAGTTGAAAATTCAAAAATTGAAATTGGAAAATCTGACTTTTATTTCAGAATGCGTTTTGATCTTTGTTTACTACAATAATTCTTCTAAGAAATTCGACTATTACATTTATATTTCAAAAATTATGCTTAATTTAAACTTTCAGAGTTTAAATGCTTTTTCTCTTATTCCTTTCGGGATTTTTCTTTGTTTGAAATATTATAGGGAGTTTTTCAATTGAATTCAATGATTTAAGAGAATATCAGGATCTTTTTTAAGAAATTCTGGGACATTTTGAATCTCAGATTTCAAGAAATATAGGATTTTATGAAATTTTTACGGCATTTTATGATACTTTATGAGGGATTTCACAGTATTTCAGAAAATTTTCAAGTTTATTAAGATATTTCCTAATTTGAGAGAATTTTCAAGTCTTTGAGATGTTTGGAATGATTTTAACGAATTTTCAAACTATTGTAGTGCTTGAAGGGACTTCGAAGAATTTTTAAAGAGTTTCGATTCTCCTTTTTTTGTGTGTTCTCCAACGGTTATATATGGACACTTGAGAAAATACAAAGACAAATTTCCGGCGCCAGTTCAAAATATTACGTCCTAGAGAACGGTCGAATTTCTCAATTTCGGAAAAAAATACTAACTGCCCAGTAAACCGGTCTATTTTTGCGCGATTATGTTTCAATTATTTTCCCGTAACCGCTCTACTTAATTACCTACTTTTCTAAATTACCACTCAAAAATTAAGAAGAAACTTTGGAGACGAGGGCAGATGGGAACATATGAACTGCTATCTAATACAACGCTGCTGAAGGCTGGTGACCTTCTCAGCATAAAACATCAACCAAATGCGACTCTCTCGGTTTCCATTCCTTGTCCTCACCCCCCCCCCCCTCCAACAACAGAAGTTTTTGTGGGACTGACGTTACAACTAGACTCTCTACCATACGACGAATCACTACTTAAATTGGACATGATTTCGACTCGAAAAACAAATTTCGCGCAAAAAGGTGGTAGTTGGGTATACAATCTAAACATGAATAATACAAACAATAAAGTAAAATCGGAATGGAACGAAACTTTGATTGGCGAAATGCATACACACGGTAAACGTAAAGGTCGAGTTTCAGGCGATGAATGAAGACTGGGTGTTTGGAACGCTAGAGGAGTGAGTGATCTTAAGGTAGGAGAACTACGAGAAACTATGCACGTAGGAAACTAGATATTCTATGTGAACCTAAAACGAAGAAAAAAGGTTGCGAAAGTAGAAACATTATAGAAAATGGGGTGTTGAAAGGCGGTTTTGAAATATGGTCAGGAGTATGTAGATAGTGAATCACATGGTAGTCAAGGGGTCGGTTTAATCATGAATGAAAAAGCAAGGCAACATCTAAAAGATCAAGGATATGTATCACCCGGATTGCTGTGCGCTAGAATGAAGCTAGGAATCAGGAGATTATTTATCATAGCGTGCTACGCCGCAGTCGATAGTGATCCGAGAGAAATCAAAGACGCCTTCTGGGAAACTTTATATGATGCAATAAGCACTTGCGATCATGGTGAAAGAATCATTCTGCTAGGAGATATGAACGGATTTACGACGAATTCACGACCATCTCCAATTCGAGATTGTCGCAAAGCAAAATTCATGGGGGCTCCTGGCGAATTCTTCTCGATTCGTCCCAATTAGTTTCTTTTTGCTGGGTAGCTTATGCTTAGAAAAGGGCCTATTTCTTACAAATACTTGGTTTAGACCTAAAATGATCCACATGTACACCTGGCGTAAAGGAAATAGCCACAGTATAATTGACTTCGTTATTGCGGATGAAAGACTAAGAGAATTAGTAAAAGATACAAGAGTCATGAGGGGCTCTGAATGCAATACTGACCATTGCCTTCTAGTCTCCAAAATAAACTTAGACCTGGGATGGAGAAGAAAGAGAACCAAACAAACGAAACATTCGCGAATCAAGATTGAAAATTGACAGAAACCCGAAGTGCGGATAGATTCTCAGAATAAGTTAAACGAACGCATATATAGGGCAACTTGGGAAGCGCTCATAAGCAACAAAGATATAGAGGGCGCATGGACTATGCTACGGGATATCATTATTAAAACTGCGACTGAAGTATGTGGTACGGCGGTTGTAGGAAGAAAATCTGGTGATGCATCGTGGAATGATGAAATTAAGGCAGCCCAACAAGAAAAGAAATAAGCGTACGAGAGAACGTTGAAAAACACAGGTCTTAGCGATGAGGAGAGCAATAGTCTCAAAAACGATTACAGACACAAAAGTAGGAAAGTTAAACGACTAGTCAAAGAAAGTGAAGAGAAAATCAGAACAGAAAAAGAGAAGAAAATACAAAACGACTTTAAAGGAAGCATGAAACTAATATTTAAAGAGATGGAGGGAAGTAAAAGTACAGAGTTTGTCAGCATGAGAAACAGCAAAGGTGAAATGCTATATGATACAGGCGGGATAGTAGACGCTTTGAAAGACTCTTTTAAAGAATTATTAGGAGGTGAAGCTATAGAACAACGGAACTGCGACAAATAACATAATGCATCAAAAAAAGCCAATTGAGAAAGTCTGTGTCACTGAAGTTAGAGATATAATTAAGAACTTAAAAACGGTAATGCTGCTGGTGTAGACAGTATTAACGCTGAAATGCTTGAATACGGTGGCGAGTACATACCTCACAGGTTGTGCGAATTGATAAATTTATGTATCGAGATGGGGGAAGTCCCCGACGAGTGGAGAAAAGCGATTATCGTACCAATATACAAAAGGAAGGGAGATAAAAGCAACTGCAATAATTACAGAGGTATCAGCTTACTAAGTGCCGTAAGTAAAATATACTCAAAAATTCTTATTCGTAGGGTAACGAAAATTACAGAAGAAAAGATATGGGAAGTCCAAAGTGGATTTATGCCAGGAAGATCATGTACAGATCAGATATTTAGTTTTAAGACAGATCACAGAAAAAAGTTTGAAAGTACGAGAGAAAGTTTTTTGTGCGTTTATTGGCCTAGAAAAAGCATTTGACAAGGTGGATAGAAGTAAACTTTGGGAAGTCCTCAAAGAGTACGGAGTCAATGGATGGCTCCTACAAGCAATAAAAACAATATATGCGGGTAACAAAGCGGGTGTAAGGGTGAATGTAAAACTGAGTGACTGGTTCAATATTATGCAAGGCGTTAAACAAGGATGCGTTATGTCTTCATCGCTATTTATCACATTCATGGACAAGCCTCTAAGAATGGCCCTCTTCGACGAAGAAGGTGTAGATCTCAAGACAGTGAGAGTACGTGGGTTAGCTTTCGCAGATGACAAGGTTGTTATAGCAGAATCAATCAAAGACTTGCAAAGAATGTTGAGCAAACTAAATAGAAGCATGAAGACCATGGGCCTCAAAATTAACGTAAATAAAACAAAAATCATAGTGTTTGAAGGAGGTGAGAAAACAATGTGCAACATTGCCCTAAATGATGAGAGATTAGAACAAGTTGATACGTACATATATCTAGGTAGCCTACTCACAAGTGACGGGAAGATAGATGGAGAGTTAGATAGACGCATAAACGAGGTTCGGAAGGTTATCGGTAGAGCAGGGTCCATTCTCAGAAGTAAAAATATATCAAAAAAAGCTGAAATGGCAATACATAATTCTATATTTGTACCGACTGTGCTATACGGTAGCGAGGCATGGACCTGTCAAGAAAAGGATAAGACTAAAATTAACGCGATTGGCATGAAACCTTTGCGCACAATTTGCGGGAAAACACTGATGGACAAAGTGAGAAACGAAATAATCCTCAAATAATGTGGCGCAAAAAAATACAATAGTTGACACATGGGAAAGAAATCATTTAAGATGGTTCGGACATGTTGAAAGAATGAAAGATGAACGACTAACGAAACATAAGAAGACATAGAAACAGAAGAAATTGCATGAAAAAATGCATGGACGTGATGGAAGCTAGAGAAGTATGCCAAGGCAGAAAAGTGTGGCGACAAATAGTTTATGAAGAGAATGTGAGTAGAGTGAATGACGCCTGAAACAAAAGACCTTGGATACCAATGGGCCCGAGTGGGGAACCTTACATAACAACCTTGTGAGGCTCTTCACTTGGGGTGATCGCTAGAGAGATTGATCAGCAACCTGGGTCGGAGCAGTGTCGCGGAACGAACGTGTTATTTAAATAAATAACACAAAAATTCTAGTTCAATCTAAAAAATCTATAGGGTAGACTGAGTACACTGAAAAAAAGAATTTTTGGAACCAAGAAAATGCATTTACTTGAATATTATTTCTTAGCATCAAGAAAATATACTTTAATAGTAGTAATTTTTATTTAAGCCAGACACGTATCTTTTGTTGATCTAAAGAAATGAATTCTTTGGCTATATTTTCTTGATTCAAACAAATATTTTTATATTGAAGAAAACCATTTCTTTGATTCCAAAGTTCTAGATTCGTTGAAATATGACTAGTCGTTCAAAGAAATATTTATTTGATTCAATGAGCTCGATTCTTCGAATTGATTCGGACGCATTTGAATCAATTAATTGTGTATACTTGAATCAAGTCTTTAAGTTTATTCAAATCAAAGTAACAATGATTTAATTCAAAAGAATATTAATTAAATTAAAAATATATTTATTTGTTACAAAGAGTTCCTGCATTTATACCAATTAATAATTTATTCAGATGAACAAGATATTGTGTTTACATGAATATTTATTTCTTCAGTTGAAGAAAATATTTCATTTGCTTACTAGAATTAAATTATTCATAACAAATAAACATTTATTGCAATGAAGTAATTATTTTTTCAAATCAAACATACAATAATTTGGCATAATTTGTTTCAATTGAATACTCCTTTAGATCAAGAAAATATGTTGTTAAATTTAATATCCATGTTTTTGATTTGAAGAAATATTTCTTTGGCATTTATGGTGAGGGTTAAATACGGCTTTCCGCCTAATAATTTCCATGTTGCGACAGCGTAGTGGTCATCGCTGTGGACTTGACAATCGACGGACCCAAGTTCGATTCCTGCTAGAGGTGCATTTTTCATCAAATTTTTCTGTTCCAGGTTCATCAAGATTTTAAATTATATTCGTTAATTAAATTAGATATGTCTAATAATAACAATGTTAATTATAATTGAAGCTGAAAGAATCCATTTGTTTATTTAGGTAAATATGTACTGCAGTTGAAGTACGAACTACTTTATTGCACTCGCGCATGGTTTAGGCCAAAGAAATATTTGTTTGAATCAGTGGGATATTTTTTTGCTTCAAATACTCAAAAATTTGATGCGAAGAAATAGTTTTGTGAGCCTATAAAATATTTGCTTGACTTTAAAATATATTTCTTTCCATCAATTCACATATTCTCATCTCAAAGGAATATTCATTCCCATTTATGGCACATTCATTTGGAACAATAAGTCATTTATTTGGTTTAAAATGTATATTTTTGTCTTTAATTAATATTTCTTTGATTTAAAGAAATATTTCCCTCCGATTAATAGGTCGTATTTTTGAATCAAACAACCTTAACTTGATCCTATTAACATTTGTCTGGCTGAAAGAAATTCTTTTTTTCATTCAAAGTGCATATTTTTATTTGCCACAAAAAAATATTTCTTTGAAAATAAACAGGACTTTCCTTTACTTCAGCCAAGTAAAATTCACTTGGTACAAGCAATCCTTTTTTTCAGTGTACGGTTGTGACAATTTTCGTTTGATCGACTATAATTTTGTCAGTATGCCAGTTAGCTGGATGAAAGGAATTTTTTAGTGTGAAATGTACATTTGTCTACGAATAAATACTACCATTTTGTCCCTAAGTACAATGGTTAATTTATAGGAGCAAATTAGAAAAAAAATAAAAAATGTGACAACCGACCACACCCCAGGGGCGGTTGTGACAGTGCTTGGGGTAATAATAATAATAATCATAATAATAATAATAATTCTCAGGATGGACAAATTAGCTGAAGCTAATACTGCTCTACCCGATTTGCTCCCCGAAGATGTTAATCTCTGGAATCTGAACTGCGT
>CAKNYM010052128.1:421189-504265 GCA_932195095.1 Andricus curvator | reverse complement strand
GGGGGGGGGGTCAAATTTTACACAAATCTAATACCTTCTCTAGATGAGAATGTAAAAATACCTATTTTCAAGTATCATGAGCATTAATGATGATTATTTTATTGTTTTAATCGTTAGAAATAGTATTGGGAACATAAAAACAATGAAATATTTTGAAAAAACACACCCGAGATGAAGAATAAAGTAAATAAGCAAAGTTTTGATGAGAATGTGCCCGCTTATCGGGCCGATTTTTTCACTGTTAATGTTATTTTTTACGAATAAAACAAAAAGTACACATCCTATCAAAAAGTGACCATTGAGAAATTTGTAGATATTTTTTGAGTGCACAATTTTAGTCCAGCCATTATTTGTCGTATCTTGCATAGTTTGACCGTAAAATTGATTTTTTTGATTTTTCATTATTTCTGGTGCAATAAAAATGTGAATATTCGATTTTTCAAGAAAATTCAAAAAGTCGTTATGATAATCTTGTAGGGCGTGCAAAAAGAAACACTTTTCTTGTCCTTACTTTTTTTCGTATCGTGCGTTGTTTGGCTGAAAATGTGAATTTTCGTTTTTTCTTTTGGATTTTGAAAATGCTGTAACTCTGAAAATTTTCATTTTATCGAAAAATGTCATTAAAATAAAATATTTGAATTTGCAATTATGAGTTTTTCGGATAATTGTGGTGAAATTTGAGGTGAGTGGATTGTGGATGAGTATTAGACCGTCAGCCCGCGGTACTAAAAATTCAATGATCGCCGCGCGTATGCCCTTTGGATATTTGAGAGTAATACACGTGTCAATTGTCGTAATGTAGGTGGGAAATTTGGACATCAGTCCATTAGCTGGGAAATGTCGGAACATCTTGTCAACAAATGTGAAATATTGAAATGATAGCAGCACGTATGCCGAGATTACTAGAAGAAAGTTAACGAAAAAATAATCCGGCGGAAAAAGATCGGCATACGTGTGGGGTGGTCCATTAGGGGTGAAATAGACCCCTTTTGTTGTACAAAAACGTAATACCTTTTTAATGATAGCAGCACGTATGCCTCTACAGATTTTGTTGATTTTTGACGTAAAATGCAGATATACCAAACGGCATACCGATCGGCTGGTCCAAAGTGATGACTAACCTCAAATAAATGTGTCAAAAACGGCATATTCTTTTTAATGATCGTTGCTCGAAAAAAAATACCTCTAAAATGAAGTTTACATATTAAAAAAACGATTTATAAAAAGGCATACGATTATCTCAGTCCCTAACCTCAAAAATTAATATTGAAATTGTCAAAATTTGTAGGTTACTTTTCGATGATCGCCGCACGTATGCCGTTATGACTATCGTTGGATAACTATAAAATAAGATGTGTTATGAAAAGGCATACGGTTATCTTAGTCCCTAACCTCAAAAATTAACATTAAAGTTGTCAAAATTTGTAGGTTACTTTTCGATGATCGTTGCACGTATGCCGTTATGACTATCGTTAGATAATAATAAAATAAGATGAATTTCAGAAAGGCATACGGTTATCTCAGTCCCGAACCTCAAAAATTTACATTAAACTTGTAAAAAATTTTAGCTTACTTTTCCACGATCGTTGCACGTATGCCCTTATATCTATCGTTAGATAATAATAAAATAAGATGTATTTTAAAAAGGCATACGGTTATCTCAGTCCCAAACCTCAAAAATAAAAATTGAAGTTGTCGAAATTTTGGCAAAAGTATATTTTATTCGATTTGTTTCTACTCCCAAATTCATAGCATTTACCGTTTAAAAAAGTAGTAATATTTACTAAAATTGAACATAATTATACATGAGTGGTATGCAAATAACTTAAAATTTATTACTATAAATGAAGTGAATTTTTAATATAAAATACATTATACAACATAGTAAAATACAACATTTTTTAAAAATATTACAATAGCATGTCTGTTTATAATCAATTTACTTTATATACCCTGGCGGACCGAACGAACGGAGCGGATATGCTTTAGTGTATCCTCACAGTATCCACATCGTATCCTCTCCGTATCATGCAAGAAAAACTCATTAAAAAAGGAAGATGAACATTTCACTTGTTGAAATCCGGATTCTTCGTGAAATTTCACGTTAAAAGGTCACGGAGTAATCGCAATAGTTTTTCTTGCAACATTAAAAACTTTTAAAAAATATAATACTTATCGATAACGTGGGCTGAAGGCGTCTTCAAACGCATCGTCGACGGATAACGCCGATTAACTGCTACTGAACGACGATGCGTTTGAAGTCGCCTTCAGCGCACGTCATCGATAAGTATTATATTTTTTTAAAGTTTTTAATGTTGCAAGAAAAACTATTGCAATTACTCTGTGATCTTTTAATTCAAAATTTCACGTAGAATCCGAATTTCAACAAGTGACATGTTAATCTTTCTTTTTTAATGAGCTTGTCTTGCATGATACGGAGAGGATACGATGTGGATACTATAAGGATACGCTGTAGCGTATCCGTTTCGTTCGTTCGATCCGCCAGGGTACTTTATTACTCAATACTATTTTTAAAAATTAAAGAAATAATAGGTATTTAAAGTATAGGGAAATCGAAATCTTCCATGATACTGGATTCGTTTTGAAATACCAGAGTATTATTTTTATGTGCATTCGTGTATAATGTTCGCAAAGCGCATGCGCTTAATATAGCCATCCAAACCACTTGTTCAACGCAGCATTTTTGGAGTAGCAGTTTCGGAGCAGCTCATTTTCGCGTCGTCAGTAAAACAAAGTGTTGTTGTGCGTACGTGATGGAGGAAAAATTACTTTCAACTATGGAGTAATTTCCATAACAGTTTCCCCAATTGCACTGTAATATTTGTGAATACATCATTTTTTAGTTGAGTATGCTGTAGACGATGAGGACTCCAGCGAAGGCGAAGAAGGAAGTCACTTTGAAGAAGAAAGTGATTATCATGAATAATGAGACGGCTTGAATTTATAAATTTTCTAAATAAATTGTAACAAAAAATAAAGTTTTTTATTTTAATTTCAATTGATTAACTCATTGTGTTGACAAGCTTCAGAGATATACATTTTTCGAAGTATATTATAATTCACTACTGATATAATTTTTCGAAAATATATTTTTCATCTTTACGCGACTTAATATTTTATTTTTTTTTAATTAAATAATTTCATACATTTTTATATAAGTTTAAAATTGTTATCTTTTTCAAATTTTATTTTGTTTCTTTCTTGAAGACTTTTTTTAAAATAAAATTATCGAATGAGAAAACACAACGGCATACGGTGTAATTTTGACATATTCTACTTCAATTTTTAAACTTAGGGACTAAGATAACCGTATGCCTTTTTAAAATACATCTTATTTTATAATTATCTAACGATAAACATAAGGGCATACGTGCAACGATCGTCGAAAAGTAACCCAAAAATTTTGACAACTTCAATGTAAATTTTTGGGGTTAGGGACTAAGATAAGCGTATGCCTTTTTATAATACATCTTATTTTATAGTTATCCAACGATAGTCATAACGGCATACGCGCGGCGATCATCAAAAAGTAACCTACAAATTTTGACAACTTTTTATACGTATGCCACTACTTAGGAACAGTACAATTTGTATGCCGATGCTACATATGGTAGGATTCATTATAATTTATCATAATTTCCAACGGCATACAGGCAACGATCAATAAAAAGAATATGCAATTTTTGACACATTTATTTGAGGTTAGTAATTACTTTGGACCAGCCGATCGGTATGCCTTTTGGTATATCTGCATTTTACGTCAAAAATCATCAAAATCTGTAGAGACATACGTGCTGCTATCATTAAAAAGGTATTACCTTTTTGTGCAACAAAAGGGGTCTATTTCACCCCTAATGGACCACCCCACACGTATGCCGATCTTTTTCCGCTGGATTATTTTTTCGTTAACTTTCTTCTAGTAATCTCGGCATACGTGCTGCTATCATTTCAATATTTCACATTTTTTGACAAGATTTTCCGACATTTCCCAGCTAATGGACTGATGTCCAAATTTCCCACCTACATTACGATAATTGACACGTGTATTACTCTCAAGTCTCCAAAGGGCATACGCGCGGCGATCATTGAATTTTTAGTACCGCGGGCTGACGGTCTATATAGAAGGGTTCGTTTGTGAGGGATTGATTGAGAGATTAAAAGATTGACAAGGGAGTGAGGAGAAGTTGAGGTTATGTGGGTTTGAGGTTTGTGACAGGGTGGGAGGACCAGGCTGGTCGTAGCAGGGCAGGGTAGAGAAGGAGAAAGGCAAGGCAGGTAGACGCGACGATAGATAGAGACAGAGAACGATAGAAGGCGGGAGAGTTTGAATTGGATTCATGGCTAGCGGAGCGAATGCCAGCAAGGAAAACAGGGATTTAGACCACGACGTTTTCAGTACACCGATAGTGGAGAACAAAGAACGGAGGGCAAGGGGGAAGTATAGGAAAACAGTAGAAAAGGATAGATTGAGGGCGAAGAGCGTGGGATCCATTGAGGCATTTATCAAAAGGAAGAGAGAGGAGAGGGGAAGCAGTGAGGACAAGGAAGATATAGAGTCAAACTTGAAAAATCAAAAAATGTATAGATCGCCGCCGGAGAAACATAGTTTTGTAGAGAAGGATGAGAAAAATAAGGGGACAGATAGAGACAGAGCTGAGGCTAAAGATCCGTTGGAAAAGGAAAGATTGAAAGAAACGCGCGAAATGATGATAGAAGTAATGGGGATGTATGAAGAAAAGCAGGAGAAACGGGTAGAGGAAATAAGGAAAGAAATTAGGCAGGAAATGGCCGAAATTAGGAAAGAAATGAGGAAATGGGAAGAAGTCAGGGAAAAGCTAGAGAAAAGGATGCAGACGTTGGAGCA
This sequence comes from Andricus curvator, assembly GCA_932195095.1. NCBI lineage: Eukaryota > Metazoa > Arthropoda > Insecta > Hymenoptera > Cynipidae > Andricus > Andricus curvator. The sequence continues at coordinate 499,380 of CAKNYM010052128.1, read as the reverse complement.
AAGACTAGAAAAGAAGGAAGAGCCTAATAAAAAGGTAGACGAGTTGGAAGGCAGAATAAAAAAAATAGAAAGCGCAAACCGTGAGTCTGGAGATGAGGAGAGTGGGAATAAGGAGAAGGAAAGGTTGAGAAAGATAGAGCAAAGGCTCGAAAAGAAAGAGAGAGAAGAAAGAAAAAGAAACATAGTGATAAAGGGTCTAAGATTAGAGGGGAAGGAGCTAATGGAAGGCGTGCAAGAAGTACTAAAAAGAATTGATGCTAAGGTAGAGATAGAGGAAGTGCGAAGTGTAGGAAGGGAAGAGCGAAGAGGGGAAAGAATGGCACTAGTGAAACTGAAGAAATGGGAACATAAGAGGGAAGTGATGACAAAGAAGAGGGTGTTATATGGAAGCTCGGAGAGAATAGAGGATGATTTGACATGGGTAGAAAGGAACATGCAGTATAAGTTAAGGAAAATAGCGGAAGAGGAAAGAAAAAAGGGAAGAAGAACATGGGTTAAGTATGGGAGAATACAGATAGAAGGTGTATGGTGGAATTGGGACGAGGACAAGGAACGGATTGTAAATAATGAGGAGTCGGGAAACTAGGAGAGAAAGGAACGGGAGTTAAAGAAATAAGAAATAGTAGGAAACAAAAAGAGACGAGAAACAAAAGTAGGGAAGATTGGAAGATATGCTACTGGAATATAGAAGGCTTAGAAAGAAAGGATAGGGAGTTTATGAAAAATTTAACACAATGGGATGTAGTAGTAATGATGGAGACGTGGCTAGATGAAAAGGGATGGGAAAGAGTAAGGGGAAGATTACCAAGAGGTTACAGATGGCAGGTTCAAAAAAGGATAAAAAAGAGTTGATAGGACATAAAGAAGGATTAATAGTAGAAGAGATAAATATGGGAGGAGAGAGGTGGAAGATAGTGGGGGTTTATGTGAACGGTGATATGCAGGAAAAATCAGAGGAGATGAGGGAACTGATGGAAGAAAATAAGCAAGAGAGTAGGCTTATAATAGGAGGAAACTTTAATGCGAGAACAGGAGATAGAGGAGGAAGGGAATGGGATGGAGAGCGAGGGAGAAAATCCAAGGGCAAGATACTGAATGGGGAGGGAAAGAAGTTGTTAAAGAGCCTAGCGGAGATGGGATGGTTTATCCTAAACGGAAGTATAGAGGAGGATGAGGAAGGGGAATGTACACGTTCAGGAGGAAAGAGGGAAACGGTAATTGATTATGTGGTAGTGGTCGACGAAGTAAGAGAGAAGGTTAAGAAACTAGAGGTAGGGAATTATGTAGATTCGGATCACTTTCCCTTAATAGTGACAGTAGAGGGAGAAATGAGTAATATCAAGAAGGGTAAAAAGGAAACAAAAGTAAAAAGAGCAGGAAGAGGGGATTGGTCAATGGAATGTAAAGAACAGTTTATAGAAAAAGTCAGGAATATCAAAATGGGGGAAGGAAACGTAAACGAGGAAATGGAAATAATTATAGGAGAAATAAAAGGAGTATTAGAGTGCACAAGCAAAAAAGAAGTTAGTGAAGGAGGCGATAGAAGTGGATGGGATGAGAATTGTAAACAGAAGAAGAAGGAAGTGAAAAGGGAATTAAGAAAATGGAGAAAAGGGACAAGTAGTGGAGAAGAATATAGGAGAAAAAAGAAGGAGTATACTCAGTTGTGTGATAAAAAAAAAGAGGAGGAAAATAAAAGGTTTGAAGAAGAAGCGGAGAAGGCTAGGACGGAAGAAGAGGTTTGGAAGGTGGTAAATAGAGAGAGACGAAGAAGGAAAAGAGTAAACCAGGATATTGAGATGGTAGAATGGAAAAAATATTTTATGGAATTATTAGGAGGGGTAGAGAGGAAAGTTAAGAAAGGGGGAAAAGATGGTAGGGAAACAGATGAGGAGGAGGACATTACAAGGGAAGAAATAGACAAGGTATTACGGATGATGAAAGATGGAAAGGCACCTGGTATAGATGAGATTCCAAATGAAGTATGGACATATGGGGGGACAGAATTAAAGGAATGGGCATGGATAATGTGCAATAGAGTATGGAGAGGAGAGGGGTGGCCACAGTTATGGAAAGAAGGAGGAGTGATACCAATAGTGAAGAAAGGCAAAGGGGAGGAGGTTAAAGATTATAGGGGAGTGACACTAATGCCAACACTGTATAAAGTATATGAGACTGTTCTATCGGAGAGGTTAAAAAAAGAAGTTGTGGAGAAAAAGATAGAGCCACCGAATCAGACAGGGTTTAGAAAAGGGATGGGGGTGATGGACAATATATATGTTCTGAACTATTTAGTAAATAAGAGGATTAAAAGGGAGAAAGGGGCAATGGTAGCAGTATTCATGGACTTGAAGGCGGCGTTTGACTCATTAGACCCTGGCGAGATAGAAAAAGTTATGGTGAAAAAGGGGATACGAGAGGGATTAATAAAGAGAGTATCGGAAATTTTTAGAGAGACAAAAAGCAAGGTAAAGGTAGAAGAGCAAGTAGGAGATAGTTTCTGGTTGGTGAGAGGAGTAAGGCAAGGATGTCCTCTGAGCCCACTTTTATTTAATATATTAATATCAGACTTGGAAGAAGAAATGAAGAGAAAAGGGTGGGGAGGAGTTAGGATAGGAAACGAAAAGATATATACACTGGCATACGCAGACGATATAGTGTTGATGGCAGAGGATGAAGAAGGGATGGCGGGCTTAATTACAGGATTAGAGAAATACTTAGATGGAAAAAAGTTGAATTTAAATGTAGAAAAGACAAAGATAATGAGGTTTCGGAAAGGAGGGGGAAGAATGAAAGAATGGACGGGGAGATGGAAGGGAATACAATTAGAAGAAGTGAAAGAGTTTAAGTATTTGGGATATAACTTGCAAGCAAATGGAGATCATAGAGCTCATATAAGAGAATGGATGAAAAAAGCAGCAGGGGTAATGAAACAGATATGGGGAATAGGAAAAAGAAGGTTTAAAAAAATTTGAGAAGGAGAATATGGTTATTTGATACGCTGGTATGGCCGGTATTAGGTTATGGAGCAGAGATATGGGGATGGAAAGAAAGGAAAGAGATTGAGAGTTTACAAGAAAGATATATAAGGTGGACGCTAGGGGTAGACTGGAGGACACCGGGATATATGGTGAGAGAAGAAGCGCAAAGGGATAAATTCAGTACTAGAGCGGGAAAGAGGGCCTGGAATTTTGAGACGAAGCTGAGGGAGGGAAAGGGAGGGGAGTTAGCGAGAAAGTGTTTGATGGAGGTAGAGGGGAGGAGAGGGAGGGCGATGGAATTAACGAGATGGGAAGAAGAAAGGAGGGAGTTCTTTAAGGATAGAGGTATAGAAGACGAGACTGGAGTCAACTATGAAGAAGTACAACAAAAGGATTGAAAAAGACAATTAATAGAAAGATGGGGGATGATTGAGGAATCAAAATATAATAAATGGTATAAGCTGATAAAAAAGGAAGGAGTACCAAAGTATTTAGAAAAGGGATGGGGAGAGAAAAGATGGACCAGAATAGCAAGATTTAGATTGGGAAACGAGGTCAGGGCAGGTATGTATTGGGATAAGAAAGAGAACAGGAAGTGCAGAATCTGTGAATGGGAAGAGGAAACATGGGAGCATGTATGGGAAGGATGTATGAGAGGAATGGAAGATAAAGAAAGCTGGCAAGAGAATGTGGTGAAGATTCTAGGGGAGGATGGTTTGGGGGAAGAGTGGATGAAGGAGTTAGAGAGTGCTAGGGGAGCAAATGAGAAAGAATGAAGGAATGGATGGAAAAAAATGGCAAAATGGAGTTACAAGAGAAGTGAAAGGAAAAGGAAACGGAAGTAAATAGTAAGGATAAGATTTTATAAAACATGTAGAAGGAAGTGTTGTAAGAAATGGAAGTCATGTAAACCCTTAGGGGACACATTATGAATCAAGAAGAAGAAGAAGAAGAACATATAATTTCCAAATTTTGAAAAAAAAACGGTCCAAAAAAGTTTCAAAATGCCCTCACTTTTTGAATTTTCATCCAAAATGGCTGGATAACGAACTTGACCTTTAGTTTAGGAGACTAAAAGAGTATACCAAAGCCCAGTCCAATCGGTCAATTCTTTCGAAAGTTATCGTGTTCACAGACAGACAGACATACAGACAGACAGACAGACACATTCGTAAAAACCTGTTTTTTGGGTTCAGGGGGTCTCCATACGTGGACATTTGACAAAAACCGGGGGGTAAAATTTTACACAAATCTAATACCTTCTCCACATGAGAATGTAATAATACAAATTTTCAAGTATCATGAGCATTACTGATGATTATTTTATTGTTTTAATCGTTAGAAATAGTATTGAGAACATAAAAACAATAAAATATTGTGAAAAAACACACCCGAGATGAAAAATAAAGTAAATAAGCAAAGTTTTGATGAGAATGTACCCGCTTATCGGGCCGATTTTTTCACTGTTAATGTTATTTTTTACGAATAAAACAAAAAGTACACATCCTGTCACAAAGTGACCCATGAGAAATTTGTAGATCTTTTTTGAGTGCACAATTTTAGTCCAGCCGTTATTTGTCGTATCTTGCATAGTTTGACCGTAAAATTGATTTTTTTGATTTTTCATTATTTCTTGTGCAATAAAAATGTGAATTTTCGATTTTTCAAGAAAATTCAAAAAGTCGTTATGATAATCTTGTAGGGCGTGCAAAAAGAAACACTTTTCTTGTCCTGACTTTTTTTCGTATCGTGCGTTGTTTGGCTGAAAATGTGAATTTTCGTTTTTTCTTTTGGGATTTTGAAAATGCTGTAACTCTGAAAATTTTCATTTTATCGAAAAATGTTATAAGAATAAAATATTTGAATTTTCAATTAATATAAGCGGCCGGACATATAATTTCCAAATTTTGAAAAAAAAACGGTCCAAAAAAGTTTCAAAATGCACTCACTTTTTGAATTTTCATCCAAAATGTCTGGCTAACGAACTTGACCTTTAGTTTAGGAGACTAAAATAGTATACCAAAGCCCAGTCCAATCGGTCAATTCTTTCGAAAGTTATCGTGTTCACAGACAGACATGCAGACAGACACATTCGTCTAAACCTGTTTTTTGGGTTCAGGGGGTCTCAAAACGTGGACATTTGACAAAAACCGGGGGGGGGGGGCGGGGTGTCAAATTTTACACAAATTTAATACCTTCTCTAGATGAGAATGTAATAACACTTGCTAATAATAATATTATGTATAATTTGTTTAAGGGCATGCTCTTCGGTGACCATGTGACCAAACCATTCCTTGGTTATGGAATTTTTTTTGGTGTTCACCATGTCCAAAGACAATGATGTATCGCTCTCAAAATTTGAAATATAGGAAATGAGGCAATAAATTGCGTTTGTATATTTAGTTTCAGTAATAATTTTGAAAAAAATTATCCATGTAAAAAATAATGTGTAAAATTTCATAACCGAGCTTGGTCATGTGATCTTTACTTTACCGACGTTGAAAGTTTCTTTTTTGCTCCGCTAGAAATTGCTGAAAATGCTCCAAAAATAATGACAGGTTACGTGTTTTCAGATACTTATTTTCTGATTTGCAACGAATGTGCAAATGTTATTATTTATATTGATTTTTTTGAATGTTTAGACGATTTAGTCAAAAATTTGTGTCACTCATCAACATACCTGGATCAGAAAATCTGAAATGCATCTAACGAAACATTATCTGCAAAGTGCTACAACTCGAGTGGTAATATCCTATTTTATCAATTTATAAATGAAATTTCTTTGAAATTATAAACATATTGATGTATACGAACGTCTTCAGTGTTTTTTATTTAATCGTTCAAATTCTAAAGACGATATCTCAATCCCTGTGGACGTAGTGAGCACCAAAAAAAATGAAAATAATTTTACACATTTATTTTTTACATGGATAATTTTTTTCAAAATGATTACTGAAACTAAATATACAAACGCAATTTATTGTCTCATTTCCTATATTCCAAATTTTGAGAGCGATATATTATTGCGTTTGGACATGGTGAACACCAAAAAAAAATTTCATAACCAAGGACTGTATGGTCACGTGGTCACCGAAGAGCATGCCCTTAAGAGTACCTATATTCATACATAAATAATAAGCGTGTTATAGTTTTTTCTAATTTGAAAAATGATATTGATTTATATATGCAAGTTAGAAGTAGTTACAAGATAATGAGAGTGATATTTTGCGTGAAAGACAATTTAATATTATTGAATATTATTATTCAAATTTTTTCATCGTCAGTTCAATGATGTCGTCATCGAAAGTCAAGCAACGAACGAGTGACGCGAAAAAAACACGGTTTTCATCATTTCGCGAAGGATACTTTCCAAACCAATTCGTGTACATAAACAAATGGAGACTTGTCTTAAGCGCAATAAAGTAAGCTTTATCAAGGTATCAGCTGCGTTTTCATGCAATTTTCTTTTACGAGTAAATTACAAAAATGTACGGCTGTTTTGGAGGAGGCTTCATAAAGTGAACGGATAGTAGTTCGGTGCACTTATAGAAGCACTCACACCTTATTATAGAAGAGCTTACACCTCTATATGATCCTATTTGAATTTTTCTTCTATCACTGGTGTTTTTGATATACAAACTTTATTTAATTACATATTAATACTTCATCTTGAATGGATTTATTATGTTTTGTTCACTTACTTTTCAACTAATACTAGTTCTTTTATTATTTGACATCATGAAGTCAATCTACGAACCTTGTTCAATTGATAAATTAGCTCAATATATACTGAAGATCCAGATGCCTAACTACGTTTCAGCAATGGTATAAGGATTTCACCGACTTTTAGGTGCACTGATTGGTTAAATATGAGACAAAGATGGGTGCTTGATTTTTATGGTATGATTTATAAAGTTCGGGTCTTGCAAAAACACGTCATATGCGAAAAATTCAGATAACATAATATCGAAATATAACGTGATACAATGTGAAAGTAAGAAAAAAATTGTTTCCTTTTAGTTTCCGAGATAGTATAAGTGATTATCCACTCGACCTAAAAGAAAGCCCTGATGGATTTGAAAGCGTTACTTCTACCTACAAACATATTAGAGAAGATGAAGGTCAGCATATCCCTCATGCATCTGGTGAGTCATTACATATTATAGTTCACTTTTGATCACTAATTTTTTCCATCAGGCAGTAATTTTTTGTATACGTATACATTCATGATATTCAGTTTTTTATTTTGGCGAAGTGTCATGAATAGCTTTATATTTAAAGAGTGTTTTATGTTACATCAGATCAAGAAGTCTTGAAAATTGCAGAAAATTATTTCCACAACATAAAGAAGGATTTAAGTGGAATTCCACACCTAAGATTTTGTAATAATAAAATCTTTACTTTCTTTTTTACAGATATTTTAAGATTGTAAAATTATAAAACTCCACACCTGGCAAAAATTTGTTCCGCCCGCCATGAATAGCCACCATGATATTTTATGATATTTTGGCATTCAGTGAATATATGCGTATCTCCAATAGGATAACTTTAATTTTTTTTTAAATGGTTGGAATAATTTCATCATTTTAACTGCATACTAATAAACATATTGACACAATATATTCTGTTCCTCAAGTCCATGCAGCAATTACTAGAGCGAACAAGCGCGCACTCCACGCGCGACATCATATCATTTCACTTCCATTTGATATATTATTCTTTTTGCCGAATGAAATAAGAACTGAACTATTCTCTATCCTGTCTTTTCCACCACGAATATTCTTTGTTTTTCCGTCTCAGTCTCTGTCTGTCCATTTGTCAATGTAATCCCCGATAGAAACAGGATATACCGGCATATTCCCAGGTCGAAATTTCTGTACTTCGCCATAGTTCACCATCGGCGCAGTAGTGGCATTTAATCGGCAAGTCGCCCAGTACTGCCCTGTATGAAAAGACTATTTTAACCAAATTGAAAAAAGTGGATTCGGTTCGGATCTGTTACTGCCACGGCTGCATAGAACCAAATTCATTTTGTTCTTCAATTTGACTCAATACAGAAATCCAATCCGCCAATGTAGTAGTGTAAATTGAAAATTTCGATCTGATTTCATTAAGCGGAGTTGACTTATTCGGCTCAATTCAAAAATCAATGACTTTATCACTAAAGTTTCACTGGTTACAAAGATGCAGACCCGCGCCATTCTGTAAATATAGAAGAAACAAGAAATCATCTGATGTGGCCCCGGTGGCGTAATTACGAGTGGATCATAGTAACCCGCCAAATCGAAAATTTTAATATTTTTTGTTCAAAAACTTTTGGCACTGCATGAAATAGTTGTAAGTGTTCCTTCAAATTTTTTTTTCCTCATGAATTCCGTGTCACAATTTGAACATTAAATTTTTTTTTCTTCTTTTGGTACTTTATGTACCTCTTGTAAATGCCTATGAAGGTTTGGTTTTGTAGAAATTATAATTTTGCAGTGCTCTGATTCCATTTTTATTCTTATTAATAAACGGAAGATTCAACAGTACCGTCATTACTTCACAATAATATGGGTTCAAATGTACCGCCAGGCAACAGCCGCGCCACACCACGGCTTTCTCCGTAACGACCAGGGAAAACTGCATGATGTTGGAGGGATAGGAGCAAGGTGCCGGGTTACTATGATCCGCTCGTGCGTAATTGGTTAAACGCTCCACTCATGAATAGTGGCGTTCCTGGTTTAAATCCAGACTGAGGCACATTTTTTCTCGTTTCACCAAAAGTTATTTGATCAGCCATCGATAACATTTAACATAATAAATAAATTAAATAATTACCCTGGTCGACAAAATAACATAAAAACACTAAATTATATTCCGATTTGGTGAATTTATTCATATTAGAATTAATCGCTAAAGTTTAAAAGGTTAAAAAGATGCAAACCGCGCCATCCTGCGTAAATAGGATAAACAAGAAATGATCTGCTGTGGCCCCGGTGGCGTAATTAGTGAAACGCTCTGCTCATGAGTAGTGGCGTTTCCGGTTGAAGTCCGGGCCGAGGCCGATTTTTTCTCATTCCTCTGAAAATTCTTTGTCCAGTAATCAAACAAATGAATAAAAATTATTGGGACCATAATTTAGGACATCTATTTGAGTTGCGAGAAAAATATTGAAATTTTTTTTTTTCAGTTTTTGTTGTCTATAGGCAATTGAAAATTATTGCTTTTTTGTAATAATTAGAGATTTCTATCTAACATATTTTTTTTTTTAATATTGCCAGAAGTAAATTTTCCCTTGTTTCTGATGTACTAAAATATTCAATAAATTTTCAGAATTTTTTAAATGCAAAGAAAATTAGCCTGAAATGTCGTAACTTTGTTATATTTATACTAAAAAATTGATAATTATCGCCCATTGCAGGTTGCAAAAAATTAAAAAAAAAAAGCTTTAAACTATGTTTCTAAGTTTTAATGCATGTTCAACAAGATTTCTGCAAATTTCAGATCAACAATGACACCGTTCTTTAATTATCACTATCATTTGAAAAAATGCTTTTCCTAACGATTGAAAGCTAGAGTTACATGATTTTTGAGTTTCCCACTGTGAAATCATTTTGATATACAGATAAATATCACAATGATTTCACACTTTTCTCCGTTATAGTCACAAAAGTAATTAGCAATATAAGAATTTCTTGAAACATTTTAACATATTTTATAATTAAGAAATTAGGTAAATGATCTGAAACATAAAAATCATAGTGACTCTGTTTTAAACTGATTTTCATTGTCAATTGTCTTAGTTATTCTAGGAAAAGCATTTTTTTTCAATTTATAATGGTGATGATTATTAGAGAATGGTTTCATTGATTGGTATGAAATTTGCAGAAAACTTGTTGAACATGCATGAGGATTTGAAAATATTGTTAAGAAAATTTTATGAATTTTTTGCCACTTGTAAGGGGGGAAAATAACAATCTTTTAGTAAAAATATCAACAAATGACGATTTTTAGGCTAATTTTCTATGCGTTTAAAAAATTTTGAAATTTTATGAAAGTTTTTAGTACATCAGGAACCAAGGAAAATTGTCTTCTGGTAATATTATGCTGAAAGAAATCATGCTGAATGGAAATCTCGAATTATTCCCGAAAATCAATAATTTTAAATTGCCCATAGACGTCATAAGCTTTGAAAAACAATATTCAATTTTTTTCTCATAACTCTAATAGCTGTCCTAAATGATGGTCCCAATAATTTGTTTTTCCTTTGTTGTTACGGATAAAAAGAATAATTAAAATATGAAGATGCTTTTTCGACGTTTTTTCTATTTTTAACTTGAACCTTCCTTGAGGCAGCACTTACAATCATTCAATCAATTTATTCTAGGGGTCAAACTTCTTTATTTGACTTACATTTTTTTTAATCTAGCAGAGTGTTCACTTTTCAAAAGAAGCCTTTTTTTGGACCTGCCTAAAGAATAGGTAACCAAGACATGCACAGTAGGTACTCACGGTACTCGTGCAGTAATTACCCATGTTACTCAGACCTGTGCAGTAGATACCCACGATTCTTACTGCGCTGGTCTTATTACCGTAGGTACCTACTGCTCAGATCTAAGTACCGAGTATACCTACTGCTTAGATTTAAGTACCATGGATACTTACTACTCAGATCTAAGTTTCTTCGGTGAATCCTGGGCCTATAAAATTTAGAGTTCAAGGCACGATCTGGAAAGTTAATTTGGAAATTCGAGCTCAAAGTAGTTCAATATAAACTCCAAAATCGGAATAGATTACACTTGCATATTGTCTAAATTGAACAGATTCGACGTAAGAAAAGTAATAGACGTTCAATTGCACCACAGAAATTAGAATTTTATACCGTCGTCACGAACATGCCAGTTTTCTTCGCAGTACTCTCATCATCTAACACCCCTAGTCAAAGCCTATACCATCTCCGATCACCAGTACTGCTAAAATCAAATAAGCCATTTTACTTCAAATGTTAGAACTTTTTATCCCGTAAATGATAATATTAATATGCATCAGATGTTAACAGACCGGCTGTTCTACATTTTGATTGTCCTCAATCTCATTCTCAAATAGCACATTACACTTTCAAAAATAATAGTCCAATGCAACTTTAACCTAACACATAATCTTCGAAGCGTTTTGGAATTCTTCTTGTGCGTTGTCCCAAAACATCTTTTCGGGCAACATCCTTTCGGGCTGTCAAAGACTTGCGTTCTTCGGTTTCTTCTTTCGATTCTAGAATGGATATCTGATTCGTCTGGCGTGGTTCATCTTCTTTGATAACTTCCAAATTATCAGAAAGTTTCTCACGTCCCGCCTCGTCGTCAATGTCATTTTCGTCGTACGGCTCCTCAAAACCAGGTCGCCATGCTTTCAGTTGTGATGCATGGGCAGTTGCCGCATAAGTTCTTCCGCTTTTGGCGTGCTTCAATTGCATGGTTTTGTAAGTGTAGTGCCCAGTGTATTCTGTGACTAACATGGGCCCTCTGAATTTAGTTTGGAGCTTCTTGGATTCTCCTGTATTTTCACTAGCTCGCGAGACGACGACCAATTCACTAGCTTGCGAGGCGACGACCACTTCACCAGGCTCGTACTTTTCGTAGAGAAACCTTTTTTTGTCTTCTCGTTATTTCATTTTGATTTTCTACTTCAGTATTTGGTTTCAAATTTCTTCTTGAACCTGATGTACTGTTTCAAAGAGATCTAACTCAACTTCCGCGTGCTCTGCTGACAACTGATTTCCATACATCAAATAATTTTGGTCTAAAGTTGATTTTCTGGTTTAATCTGAGGTAGTTTCTCCATCTTAACTACATCGTTCAACAACTTATCTCCTGCTTTAATTGTTTCTTCTTTTGCACCATAGTAAGCTACCAAGACATCCAATTCACCAAAGCTGACTGAGTAGATACGAAACGATCGGTTTTTGGAGCAACGTGCTGATTCAATACGACAGGCATTTTATTCGTTGTATTATAGTTGACAGCTTCAGTAGGTAACTCCTTTGCTAAAATAGGCTTTGTCCAAAACGAAATTTGTCCAACTTCCGAAGTACTTTTGATTTCAGGTTGATTCAACCAGCTTCTTCCAATCAATAGACTCATTGGAATCACTCTATCTGGCACTACGAACGTTGTGACTGTTATGCCCACAACACCGTCAAACTTTAAAACCAAATGCACAATACCTATTATTTTTTGGAGCCCGCCTACACGCCATATAACCTCGTCTTCGCTGCTTACCTCTAGAATCGAGAATCCGCAATCTTTCGCCACTGACTTCCGAATGAGGCAATCGAAACTACCATTGTCAAAGTAACCGGTAACTAAATATTTACTATTTATGATTACAACCTTTAATGTTGGTTGCATATGTACCATCTCTGTCGTTCGTGTCTCCTTCTTTGACAAATCCTCCTTCTTTTACTCAGGGTATGACATGCTAATGTGACCTGGCTTCTTGCATTTATAGCATATATGAAAATGATGGCCGATTGGGCAATCTCGTGATAGGTGCCCCAAATCTCCACTATTATAACATTTCTCTGCATTCTTGTTTGTATTCGAATTTTAATTTAATCCGTTCGACTTTTCCGTCTTTTTATGTGTTTGTTGTGTCTTCTAGTTATATTCGCTCCCTCTCCATCCGTCAAATTATCTAAAAATTCGTCTTCGGTAATATGGTTTCTCGAACTTAATTGCAAATATAAAGCTCGTGACCACACTGCTGTCAAAATTTGTTTTTTCTTCACGGTGAAATCCAGACATAGTTTTCGACGAAGATACATATTATCGACAACGTATGTCATCGTTTCTTCGTTTACATGTTGCATAAATAATCGACGAAACCTTTTCTCAAAATCATCCTAGGATTCCATTAAGTGCCGTTCGCTCAACCTGATCTCGGTTTACTCTTACCGTTGAATTCTTTAACTTTAGTTGCCGTAGGTTGAATCCAACAATGATTACTTGTCTCCGAGTTTGACCTACAATATTGTATCTAGTAAGCTCGGTAACCTCTTCAGTTTAGTTGAATTTTCAACCCATTTCAGCTTTAATTCAGATTCAGTTGACTAGCTGACCCTCAACTTTACGGTGCCGGTATTAATAATTATGAAACTTGAAATTCTAAAATTCTTAATCTGTAACTTAATCAAATAAATTTCTCTATTTTATGTTGCTGACTTTTCCTCATTAAAACGAAGATTCTTCCTGACTCTAAATCAACCTTAGAAAATCCCCTGATTTTATACATTATTTCTTACTAGGAATTTATAATTTATGATGACGCCAGGTGAATTCCGAATCATAGCTCTAGTTGAAACCAAAAAAGAAAAGAAATAATTGGACACATCACAAGGATAACAATCTACCTGCGTAGCTCAGCTTCCGGAGTGTGCCGTACATCTTTGAAAATCTTATAGAAAAAGAAAATGCGGATATAAAAGGTTTTCTTTAGAAAAATGAAACACCATATTTCATATAAAAGATAATTTTTATTCAGATTCCGCTGAGCTACGAGTATTTACATATTTACATATATTTTATTTATATTTATTATATTATACTTATTTATATTATTATATATATATTACATAGTATTTAAATATATTCCCTAATCTCAGGAAGAGAATTTATTGACTTATAATGAAATTTGAGTACAAATAAAATTCAGATCAAATTTAAGAGGTTTCATTTTTTTTAAATATCCTGCCCCTTATATATTGATTCTCGACCGCGATCTTCTGATATCCTCTGATAATTGGGCTCCATTAACTGTCACGGAAGGAATAAGGGGTACTACTTTGTTCTCACCTGTTCGTTTCCTTTCACTTGACACTTGAGACATTCGCTTTATTTCACCCCTTCTGCTTTTTACATGGTTTTGTTTACCTGCGAATCCTGAATTATTTCTAGTGACACCCAAATTTAAATGTCCCTGTCTTGTGAATTTAACTTCTTTAAGTTTTTTTGAAAAGTTAGCAGCCATTTCAGTCAGACTGTTCAAAGCCGTGCTTTCCTTCTTTGTCCCTTTCATTTTCGAAACGGGCCTCTGAATATTGAATTTGGTATGGCTGATTTTCAATGTCTGTCTCCGGAGCTAGTTTGCCTGTAGTTATCGCTGCTAATGGCGTCTCTCTTTTCTTTTAGAAGTTAACTTTGTTGGTTTTTTCAGCTCATCAGCTTATTCTGGAAGGAACGAGTCTTATATGGCTGAAGGTAAAATATCCTCATCATCCCTAGCGGCCGACCACTTGTAATCTTGCGCAAGGGCTGCTAACTCGTTATAGGACTCAAAATGTCTGCATCTAATCGCATGTCTGCTTTGACGGCGCATATTGCTATAAGCCCTATCTAATTGCCCTTCTATTAGGATCGGGCATGGAAATGTCTATATAATCTCATCATATTGTGATGTTACAGTTTACAACCCACAAGCCATACTTTATGGTAATATTTAAGTTAAATATAATTCATCAAGATCATGGATTCTATAGCCTGAGACGCCACTGAGGTTACATGATGCTCCATGATTTGTTTATATTCCATTTATAATTTAATTTCCTATGGCTGATTCGTCCTAAATTTTTATTTGTCCCTACATATCAACCCATTTTAGAGTCAACATCATCATCGTGGGACATCGCAGGAGGCTATGAATCTACGGGACGCCCAAAAAACTTAGTCAACTCGCTGCTCCTACTGAAACCTTCGAACTATAATTGTAATTCTCCCGACAGTACAGGGCCGTGTCGTCAACACTTTGAATTCATAATCACTGTGCTATATGTAATAATAAGAATGAGCCTGTTAGTTTATGAATGTTTTGAGGACGTTTTCAGAGAGTAAGGATAATGGTCCATATTCATAAAATTAAGGCAAGTAACAAGGGAAATTTAAATATTATAATCAAAAATTTCAGTGCCGTTTTACATCATAAGAATCTGCTTTAGTTCTGCTTGTATCCACTCGATGCCGCGGAAGGGGCCGAAGTAAAACCAATCAGAGGCTAGCAAAATGGACATGACATAGGGTACGAGAGGCTATAAATTTCCGAGCGAGGCAGCGCTCACTCAATTGACCGCCGTACTCGCCGAGGTGTCTAAAAGGTTTGTCCAAAATGAACTTTTTGGTTCGTCTGCCGAGATTTTTTGCCTTTAATTACACCGATTCTCAGAGAGTCTAGGTCAGGTCATTCTCATCGAGAACTGTAGAGATACACCCAGGAAAAGGGATCTTCTTTGTGCAACGTATAAGCCGCTACGAATTCTTCACTTTGGTCTTGGAAAATCTCTGCCGCAATTGCCAAGATAGCAAAATTGTGTAGTAGCCCGGAAAGCCACTTTGATCGTTGCTCAGAAATCAATTTAGTCATTTTCTCAATAAGCAATTTAGTAGTTTTCCCAGAAAGCAGTTAAGTAATTTGTCCAGAAAGCAATGTTGTAATTTGGAGGTAAAGTTTGCCAAGTGAACATGAGGTTTACCAAGATTTGTTCAATTTTAGTCAGCCAATCAAATCATTGATATTGTTGATGTGTGCATCTCTTCACAGCATAATTTTCTGCGAATATTTAGTCGTTTTTCCATAAACAAAACAAAACTTCAATTGAAAATTAAGTCGTTTGCCCGGACCTCAATATTTGTGATTAGCCTTTCCTTTACCATTGTCCCAGAAGAATAACTAGTCGATCGCTACCCTGTTCTTACAAAAAAGTTACTGTATAAAATTAAGTTAGGTTCAACTGATACATTCCACGAAATCATGGAGTATCGAAACGGTCAAGTGATTAGTTCCTAAGTTTATTCGCTTTATTTCGAGGATTTGAATTGTAACCTTTTTTGCCAAGATTATTTTTGTTTTAAAAATCGAAATAATCTAAAGACGTTAATCTAGAATGGAATGATAGAAATTGTTCATTCGTTTGAATTTTTCATAGAACTGTATATCACCAATGGCTCATTTATCGTTATTTAGTTGTTTCTGACCTAAGAGTGGAGAAGCGCCTAGCATAATTAGTGTTGACTAATTACATTCGTGGTTACGGTGCCAAAGGTATATTATTTCTTCTCTAAAAGAAAGGGAACAATATTATAAGTATGATAAGTAATCTACACTGGGTTCTTCTGAACCCTGTCTGCGTGCAACTATCTGTTCCTCTAGTCACTCTTGATAGTTAATATTCCCGAACCTTGTACAAAAACCGTACTTGAATTGTTTAGAAGTCCTCCATAAGTACCAGTTGTGCATAAACCCTAGAAATACTAAACCATCTACTAGGAAGGGCATTGCCAGAAGAACACCTTCTTCACTCAACGAATCTATTGCCCGTTGGCCATAGGAACAGACTTGTTGGATGTCTCTCGGAACGTCACTCTGATGAGTGCCATGCATAATCCCAGTAAAAAGAAACTAATTCAGGCCAATTGAGATGAATTCGCTAGAGCCTCCGTGTATCTCGCTTTGCGACAATCTCGAATTGGAGCAGGTCGTGAAATCTGGTATATTCGGAAATAAGTAATTTAATCTTCAAATCTGCTATTCGCCCGAATTCGACAAACAATTTTTAAGGGACCTGAATCATTTGAATGTGTCAGCACGAATTAATTTTAGTGTCATCCAATTCATTTTTATTTGCGAGATTTAAAGTCAATCTCCAATTCGCCTGAATTCGTCAGCGCCATTCAGTTAAAGGCTGGCCTGTTCAATCAAATTCGTAAGCTATAACCAACGCGCTGGGCATGAAAGATCCATTGAAAATAAATATAAATGAGTCCCGTAGCTCAGTGGTCGCCCTCTGGACTTATACATTTGCGATCGCTGGTTCGAGTCACGAGGCACGCAATTTTTATTAATTTTTTTCGAAATGACCTTGACCAAGAATTAAAACGAATTGAAACGCATTCAATTGACAATGGCTCAATTCTTTTAAACAAATCAGAAAGCGGAATTCGGGCGAATTCGGAAATGTTCATTCACCCCAATCAGTTTCTTTTTACTGTGATTGTTTCTTTGGGTTGATTACCAGAATTTCACATAAATTCCCAAAACTGGAATTGGGATTATTTAATTCTGCTTGGGTCTTATTACTAATTTCTGAATCATTTGTAATGTCAGTTTGTGCCAGTGTAAAGCGAGGTTGGGTTTTTCAATGTTTATCGCCCTCCAAGCATGAAGTATCCGGGCACCCACAATCATATAGCCTACCCGTTTTAACGTAAGCCTTCGAGAAGAGGAGACGTTGTATTCCCAATACATCCCTACTTAGGTAGAGCGATCTGATATTTTAAAAAATGTGTAGCAGATGCTGTGTGGACAGCAGCATACAAAGATACATCAAACCAGATACCATTTCCACCGCAAAGCTAGAGAATTACGCTTTATACTTCTCGGGTGAGCGATGAAAAATTTATATCACGTGGGAATAGCACGCCTTCCACAGTTTGTAGAAGCACATCCTTACCAGGGTTGACAAAGTTTAACCCTCCACAAATGCAACTAAATTATACGTCCTCTGAATCCAGGGAAATTAGAAGTGGGGTGGTTAGGACACCTATAGTGTCTACAGCAGGAATTACCTCATTCCTGAATTTGGTGGGTTATCTGAAGGGATGAACTTTACATTATTAACCGCCCTTGACACTGCTGAAACTGGTATATTTGGGAAATCTGATTCAAAAAGTGTACTTAACTTTTCACTAGTTGTCATCCGCGAGCCTGACTGCAAAGGTGCCTCCTCTCATAGTCAACCAAGCAAAAGTTTCAAAATTTCTGTTTGAATGGAAAGCGCATAAAATAGAAGGCTTGTCTACTATCCCACTAGCAACAAATGTCTTGGTGTTGGTTGTGATTGTGTCCTAATCACCCCATTTGTAATTTCCCCGGATTCAGAAGACGTATAACTTAGTTGCATTTGTGGAAAGTTATACTTTGTCAGCCCTGATCCTTATCTATTCCGGGAAGTACCAAGAGCATTTCTCCACATTTGGCGATGAAATAATATCTGTTTTGATGTATCTTCGTTTGATGCTGTCCACACAGCATCTCTTACAAATCTTTCAAAATATTGGATCGCTCTATCTAAAACCAATTCGCGAGTATGTGCATTGTTAGCAGAGTGAGGTTTTTAAAATAATACGGATTCCTTCTGTGCTAAGGTTTAGCAGCCAGCTAATTCTGATCGGCTATGATTGCTTGTAAAACTTGTCCAAAATTATTATTTCAGATTTGCATTAAATAATGAATTCAATCCGTTGAATTTATTTATAAAATAATATAAATTGATTGATGATATTTTATTCGACAAAAAATTTATTATTCTTCCATTCTACCGACGGTGATTGTGGTCAAAAAATTGTTTTCTTATGAAAATCACTTCAGTATTAGTTAGCGTATTAAAAAAAATACTAGTATTGTCTATCACTATTATCGAACCGAAAGTCACTTTTACCACTCGATAATTTTTTCTTCCGTTAACTAACACTCCCTTGAAAATAAGAGCATAAATCCAAAAAATTTTGCATACGCAAAACTTCTCCTCCTTTGATTTGAGCGAAAAAAAAACCGCAGGTAGCTTCGCTACCTGTCACTTTATTACGTACGGAATTTCTTCACATTTTCACAGATCGGTCTACCGTGCCGCGTTCCGTTTCAAGTGCGCTCCCACTAATCGAGTCTTCTCGAACGGTGACGAATGCTTCCAAATTCTCCCTTCTGAATCCAAGCTTTCGTGTCCAATATCGATCGGTGCTACGTCACTCACGCTTGGAAAATTCTTCCCTGACCGTTTATCAATTTAAAATACGGGCACTCGACACTTCTCAATCAACGATCACCATTCGAAAATTTTGAAGCACAAAAAAAAAATAACGTAAAATCATATGGTATAAAATCACGTGATATAAAAATCATGCGAAAAATTACATACAAAATCAGAGCTGGATAGGATCGAATCAATTTATATACAAAATGAAAGAATATAAAAACCAGAAGGTTTTTCAAAATTTTTAATTTCTTAATCTTTTTATTTATTTTAATTGTGTTTTAGTATCTCAATAGAATAGTTTTTTCAACTTTCTCATTAGTTTTTAATTTTAATCTTTTTTATTTTCATCTTGCTTTATTTATTATATGCTAAGGTCAAGTGAACACAGGATTTTCAATTTGTCAGTTATTTTCCAGTTTTTGTAACAACATTTTTTTATTTTTTTATTAAAAGAATGACTTATGTATAACCAAATATAAAGAAATTTATAAAATAAGAGTCTGAAGGTTTTGAGACGTACTTAGTGATGATTTAATTTCGTGAATAACTTCTTACTCCTTAATAGTTTTAGAAATAAATTCAGTATTTCACTGGAAGTTCAAATTAACGCATATCATTTAAAAGACCAATTGCGGTCACAAAAAGAAGTTCTGACTCCTAATTGCCAAACATTTGCCAATTGACATAGTATTTGAAACCATTTGATTACATTAATATTTCTTATCTATGTGAATATTTGATTGTACTTATTTTATATTTTATCTCATGGTCTATATACAATTCCACCTTCTACTAGGAGGATGTAAAAAGTAATTTTATATCAATTACATTCTTTAGGGATCTCGGGATTACCGATATTTAAGTGAGTCTGACTACCTATGATAACGCATCGTAAATTAGCTTGCGCTTACTACTTTATCGACCGTAGGAGATATATCGCTAATAGTATGCAGTTAAGTAGGGCGATGGTCAATTTCTCCTTGGGTACCTGAGGTAGGTTCCCCCACTAGGCGGCTTCTCCTCACTCAGCCGAGCTGCCATCGTCGATCCTAGCCAGCGGGAGTCCTTTGTACATAATGAGCACGAAAATGCGGAATATTCCAAATTACACTTTAGTTACGCGGTTATAAAATCTTTTATGAATATGTTTGTATACAGAAACAAAGTTTATAGAAAAATAATCATACTGTAAAATTTTATATTTGGTTCTTTCCCTATTTTCGAATAGTCGACTGACTTCTTGAGGCACTCGAGTCAGACTGATTTTTTTTCTTTTTGGACAAAGAAATGCTTGACAAGAGTCATGTTACAAGTGCGTTCCATTTTTGACCGTTGGAAAAATTGAGTGTTTTGAAATTTTTGTATATACTTTCGGATGTATAAGAAAAAATCTTGAAATACTGTGCAGTCCTTGATTTATTGTAAGCGGAAATTTGTGAAAAATGTATTAAATTTCAACGGCCATACCACGCTGAAAAACCCAGTTCTCGTCAGATCACTGAAGTTAAGCAGCGTTGGACGCGGTTAGTACTTGGATGGGTGACCATTCAAGGATACTGAGTGCTGTTGGCACATCGTGGGTGTGGTGAGCCCACACTTGTAGTTATTTATAACTACAAGAAAACTATCCAACTAGAAACACTACCCGAATCGGGTAGTGTCACGCCTATCCTGAAAGGGAAATGGCTTAATGGTATATAATGGTATAAAACTTAGTAGAAACCATTACACTAATTCCTGGAAATTCTCAAAATGATTTAACATGTGAGGATCTCTAAAATTTTTTTGAAATTCCTTTGAAACCATTGAAATCCATTGAAATTTCATGAAGTATTATAATTTTCTTCAAATAGTTGAGAAATTCGATTGTTTGAAAAATAAACTAAATTTATGATGTTAGTTAATAGGTTTTAAAAATTAGGCCAGGAACGAGACTATTCACACTTTTGCAGGGGGCGTGGAGAATTATTAAAGGATAATTTTGAGAAATTCGATTGTTTGAAAAATAAACCAAATTTATGATGTTACTTAGTAGGTTTCAAAATTAGGCAGGAAATGAGACTATTCACACTTTTGCAATTTCAACAAAATTAAGAGAGAAGACTATTTCTTCGTGTCTTTAAATGCCCACACTGGGCATTTGTTTATGTAGTTTGTTTATACAATTGATAAAAAAGATCCAATGACAAATTTATATGATCAAGTACCATTTTGTTAATAAAAGCAAGTAATTTTAACTCAAAAATGTACTTTACAGACGAAAAATCGATAATGTTGTAGACTGTTGATTTAATTTATGTACAACAGTTAACTTTACCAGATAATACATTTTTTGCTTTCAAACACCCCTACGCATCCAGTCCAGCGACGTTGAACATAGGAAAAAATTTTCTACGGAAATAAAACAAACACAAATAATCGACTATTTTTCGCTATTTGCATTACCATAAATATTTAAACGAAGAAAAAAAAGCAGGCCACATGAATCTCTCCGAAACAAAATGCTCAATTAAAAAAATAAATAAATCCAAAATCGGTCTAGAATTGCCTTCTACAAGTCATTTTGAACCTCCTTTTTTAATTACATCCAAAATTATGTAAGAGAATTTTGATAAATGCAATGGTTTGAGAAATAAACCAAATTCATGATGTTAGTAATTAAGTTCTCAAATCAGGCTAAATTTCATCTTCCGGAATTTCTCAAGTTAAGTAAAATATTGTACCTATAAATTAAATCTATTGCAGTGGATTTGAATAAAATATACTCAAAATTTTCCATAAAATTTCCTATATACTTGAGCCTTCTTTGATTTTCAACTTTTTTGAGTCAAATAACATATCGTTGGAATCGTTATAATTAGCAGATTTCGAATATGTGATTTGTAAATTGATAAGTGCTAAATCTGAAAAAAGTTATATTCCGAATTTTCATGCTCATTATGTACAAAGGACTCCCTCTGGCTAGGATCGACGACGGCAGTTCGGCTGAGTGAGGGGAAGCCGCGTAGTGGGGGAACCCACCTCAGGTACCCAAGGAGGAATTGTCCTCTGCCCGTTAAGTAGT
This sequence comes from Andricus curvator, assembly GCA_932195095.1. Taxonomy (NCBI): domain Eukaryota; kingdom Metazoa; phylum Arthropoda; class Insecta; order Hymenoptera; family Cynipidae; genus Andricus; species Andricus curvator. The sequence continues at coordinate 477,557 of CAKNYM010052128.1, read as the reverse complement.
TACATGTAACCATATAACTCTAATTTCTATGACTCTAATTTCCGCCCTGGAGGGTCAAAATCTGTAAAAAAAAATGTTAGCGTCCACCGGCGCTATTCAGGGAAATGTCTATACCATGATTTAACTGAACGTAAACGACTAAAACCGCACACATTTTTAATTATCTGGAATAACCTACTACCAGAAACTCCAAGGAATCCTGATGATTCGAGTATTCGCGTAACAAATTAAATTACCACACCACAACAAAATAAGAGTTCAAATCGCAGTTGAGTTAGTTTCGTCTTCTGCGCTGCCGCAGTATCAGGGCGGACGAAGGCGGATTCCAGGACTTTGATGCGCAAGTGATAGTGATAATGGTACTTTGGCCAAACCAAGGTGCTGAGATTTGAATCGTCCCTGGTAAAGAAATTCTGAAATATGGGAATATCATCCACATTCCAACCATGGTGAGCTACCTTAGGTTGCGCCTGCGCCTGTGCGACTTCAACCTACCTCGCTTTCTTATCGACAATGTAGCTGACCTTTGGTGATGAGTTCCTTTCGTCGTTTTATTCCCCTCTGCTTACATTCTTTCTCAGACTTCAAACCGCGGTAAACAGCAAAAAGGAAACCCCAGAATAATTGACAAAAGTAAATCTTTTGCAATCTCACGATAAATTGTCCAGGTGAATGTAAATTTATGTAAAAATGTAAAGCTAAAAATTAATTGGGTCTTGGCCGAGCTTCGATCCTTCGAGAATGGTCTCCTCAAAGAGGAGAGCAGCCGTTTAAAATTAAGTGAAACAGCTCACAAGCATTAATTAATTTACAGGTGGGACCTGAAACATTACAATTTACATCATCCCTTAGTGAAGATCCTTCTCATGTAACACAAAGAAAGGACCTTAGAATAAAAGGTATATGTGATGTTGGGCGACCAATTTATTATAAAATGAACTCGGATATACGAATAGATTATAGTAATGGAAAATGCGAACTATAGCTGGTTCAAAATGAACTGGGACATCCAAACAGATTGCAGTAAAATTCAACCGAATAGATTTTCTATTCCAAATTTGTTTCAATTTGGATCAAGAGCGCGCCTAGGGCGCCCGGCTGTTGGATCTCGCGCTTCGCGCTCGATTATGTATTCACCTCGCGCTAAGCGCTCGGTCGTATTTACATCGCGCTTTACGCTCGGCTCCTCTAGATTTTTGAACTTAGTGTTCGACTTCGATGAAAAGAAAAAGTTTGTCTGCAAATATTATAAAATTATCAAAACCTCTACATATTAAGTGATTGTTAAATTTTTTTTTATTTTAGACTGAAAAGGAACTTTATTTACTCAAGGTTCTATCGACCTTAAGGAACACAGTCTCATCCAAACACTCGCGCTTCGCGCTCGATATTTGATTTGAAAATCATTTGAACCTTGCATTCCACGCTCGGTTCTGTGCACCGTAATGATAGAAGCAAAAAAGTTTGAGCGCACTTACGGCGGGCGATTTGGTCGTCGCGCTTCGCGCTCCGAAATACACTGATCGCGCACTTTGTGCTTCGTGTTATATGTTCTTCATATACAAATTACTAAATTTGTATTTGATTTCAAATGAAAAATAATGATATAATTTAGGCGACAAAATTTATTAGTTAACATTTTATTTTAGCTTGTGCCGTTTTTCAAAAAAGTTAATAACAAACTTGTAGATCTTTTTTAGGTGCACAATTTTGGTGGAATGATATTTTCTCGTATCTTGCATAGTTTGACAGCAAAATGGAATTTTTGATTTTTCATTATTGTTTTGTGCGATCAAAATTTGGATTTTTTATTTTTCAAAAAATTCAAAAGGTTGTTATGAAAATATTATAGGGTTTTATCACGAAAAGTCATTAGGATATTTTTTTCGTCATTTTGCGTACTACTAATAACCGTACATAGAATTTTCAAATCTTCAAAAAAAGTGGTCTCAAAAATTTTCAAAATGTGCTCACTTTTTGAATTTTCATCCAAAACAGCTGGTTAACGAACTCGTTCTTTCTTTGTAGGCCATAAAAAAGTGTGCCAAAGCTTAATCAAATCTGATCATTTTTTCGAAAGTTATCGTGTCTACAGACAGACAGACTACAGACAGACTACAGACAGACTACAGACAGACTACAGACAGACACCTTGGTAAAAATCGTTTTTTCTGACTCAGGAGGTCTCAAAACGTGGATATTTGATGAAAACCGACTATGTCAAATTTTACATAAAACCAATACCTTCTCATTAGAATGAGAATGTAAAAAGTCAGGAATCGTCAGAAAAAATGTCAGGACTTCTGAAAGCCAGAATTCATGACAATTGTTCAGAAATCGTCAGAGCTTGGGTTCGAAGGATAATCCTTTTATTAGGGGTCCAAGAATAGAATGCCATAAAACCTAATCCCTTTTATATTTCCCAGGTTATTCATATCATTCATATACATTTATTTAGGCATATTCTCTTTCTACTTATATGTAATTATTAATATTTATATATTAAATGACTCTGAAGGTGAATCTGAAAATCTTGTCCGTTTTGACGTATCTCTTTCTCTTTACCAGATACGTTATATTTATCCTAATTTCAAATTTTTTAGGAAAATTTTTAGGCATCTGAAATCATCGAAACCCGTAGATTCTGAATTTATAACTTTTGAATCTGTATATGCAATAATAAAAAAATAATTTATTTTCGATTTTGAATCCTTTTGGGTTGGCCTACCTGCGGTCTTAGCCGATGAGCTACCTCATAAGATGTGAATTAGCATATCTTCAGAAATAGTCAGACTGTCAGGAATGGTCAGGAAGTTCAGGAATCGTCAGAACTTCTGACCATTTGAGACGATTCCTGACTTTTTTTAGTAAGGGAGTGACTGAAGGTTGGCTCTACAATCGGGGTCGTACTAAAAATTGTATAAATTGTATCAATTTAAAAAAAAATTAAAAAATTCATGGTTAATGTGTTTTAAAATGTCAAATGACTAAAAATACAACCGACACAAAAACAATTTCTTTCCTGTTATTTTTTTAGAAAAAAAATTCTAATCATAAAAATTGTAAATCTTCACGAAAAATTACACTTCATTTATTTGTCTAAATTAGCAAAATGGAGTAAAATGCGAAAAATGACACTACTGCTGTACTTAGGTTTATCAGTTTATGGACGATCAAGGAAGAGCTCCATAATTGGTGAATTGTATAATTTAGGATTGTCTGTGTCACCTAATATGATAATGAAAATAACATCGGCTTTGTGTCAATTAACTATGAATCGCGCAAACGAAGAAGGCATTTTGTGTCCTGTGAATTTGCGAAGTGGCACTTTTATCGTTAGAGCTTTTGATAACATTGATCATAACCCAAGTGACGCAACTATAAAAGGATCTTTCCATGGAACGAGTATTTCAAAATTTTAAATTACAGCATCTGAAAATCAAAGGAAAAAGGCAAAAAAAACATTGCTTAAACCAGATGTAAACGTCAAAATGAGACAAAAATAGTCTCATCATGCATGATATACATTTCTTGGAATACACTGAAAAAAAGAATTTTTGGAACCAAGAAAATGCATTTATTGAATCCTATTTCTTAGCATCAAGAAAATATTCTTTAATATTAGTAATTTTTATTTAAACCAGACACATATCTTTTGTTGAAATCTGATGAGTCGTTCAAAGAAATATTTATTTGATTCAATGATTGCGATTCTTTGAATTGATTCGGACGTACACAGAAGAAAAAGTCATGATTCAAGCCCAAAAGTTGGCTTGTTTCAATGTGTAATATAAAGAAGACCAGTTACGTCAAAGCTAGCCTGGGATTAAAGCCTTAAAACCCGCCGTATATAGAACTAGAAGTTAGCCCAATTATAGACTAAAAACTAGTCACAAGCCTAAATGTGGTCTTGAATGAAGCTGCTGCACGGACTAGAAGTTAGCCGCTAACCGGAATCTGGGCTTGAATAAAGCTTCTATATGAACTAGAATTTAGCCGATAGCCAGAATAAGGGCTTAAATGAAGCCATAATTTGAATTTAAAAGCAGTTGCCTAATCTAACCTCAATTAAGCCTAGATTATGATTAAAATAAAAAGGGTGAAATTTTTTTTCAAATAAATTTATTTTAAAATATACTTGGCCATATGCACATGGTTTAGAAATTTTTTAATCTTTCCAGAATATTTAATATGCTTTTGTACTTAGAGTAGTACTGTTGAACTTTCTTTCGGAGCAATACCGCAGAAATAAATGTGAATGCTACTCTTGCATCAAGCGCATATTCGATATGAAATATCCAATAGAGAGTATGCATGTGGAGTAAAGCCTCTATGGCTGTGCCACTCTCTTAGGCTTGAAATGTTCAGCAGCTCGAGTTAATATTATAACTGACATCTGATCTTGTTAATTTATCTGTATCAGTCACGTGTGGTGCAAAATGAGTTATCAACTTTGGCATCCCAGTAATCCAGTTTTCTTTAATTTTTACCTTGGACAATCCTATTTCGCATTTAAATTCCCACTTTAACTGAAAAAATGAACGAAAGGTTGTTACATCATTATGTTCGACAAGTACACAGAAAAAAGCAGGCTTATTTTAATCAAGATGTTCGCCCTTAATCAAGACGCAGCGAAATCTGGCTAAAGAAGTTTCAAATTGAGAATTATAAAAAAAATCTCAAATCAAGTCTGATTATTGCCCTGAATTGAGACTGGTTTCTATCTTGACTTGAGACCTACGATCGAGACAATAGATAAACTAAAATCAATTTTGAACCAAATATTCGAGCTTTCAAGCAAAAGAGAGAAATTTTCAATAAACTTGTTGAATTTTTTTTCAAATAGTTGAACGATCAACCCCATGGACGAATTTTCAAACAAAAACATTACATTTCAAACAGAAATAGTTGCATTTTCCACAAAGTAGCTGAATTTGTATGCAAAAAAAATATTTTTAGAAGATAGTTGAATTTTCAACCAAAAAGTCCCTTTTCCAACAAGAAAGATGACTTTCCTACTAGATAATATGATTTCAACCACAAGATATTCCAATTTTGAATCAGGAACAATTCAGTTTAACTAGGCAAGATAAGTTAAAAAAAAAATTCAATTTTCAAACCAAGGGACGAATGATTTAACTTTTACCCAAGTATTTGAAAAATGTAATCGTTGATATTTGAACCAAAAAATATTCTAATTTTTAATGAAAAACGGTTGAATTCTACCAAAACCCCAAATTTTCAACAAAACAGTTGATTACTCAACCGAAAAGAAAAACGAATTTTCAACAGAATAATTAAATTTTCAACCAAAGAGATTAATGTTAAAAAATTAATTCCTGAGAAAGAAGTTGAACTTTCAACAAAGTATTTCAACAAAATAGTTGAATTTTTAACTAAATAGTTGAATTTTTTAACCCAAAATTTTTAGTCAAGAAACAGGACGTTTATAATAAACGTTTCTTCAATCAAAAAACAAGACAAGAGTACAATAACAATATTCGAAAAATTGACAACCCAAAAAGACGATTTTTTTTAACACAGTTAAATTTTTAACAAAAAAGTTCATTTTTAACCACGAAATATAATTTTTATTCTGAAAATGATGAATTTTGAATCCAAAAAGACGAATATATAACAAAACAGTTGAATTTTCGAACAAAAGAGATGATTTCTCAACAAACAATACAATAGTAGACTTTTGAATTAAAGAGAATAAACTTGCAATAAAAAATGTTGGATCTTTTTATACGGTTCTATTAATTCTTTTCGTATTCAAGCGAAAAAACGAGGAAGTTCCTTGAAAACAGGGGAAAAGAGATGAGAAAAATGTATTTTTTCCAAATTTGAAATAAGAATATAAACTACCATTTGAAAAAGAAATTGTCATCTTCCATTGTAGTATGTATTTAAAACATTTTAGAACATTCAGGACTAAAAATGAGACTTTGAAAACATGAGGCGCAGCAAGCGGAAGTCCACCTTTTTCTGTGTATGATGCAAGAAGCACGTTCTTAATTTATGATCATAAATTTAATTAAGAGAATAAAGAAAGTTTTGACGTACGAGCTCAGGCTTGTTAAGAGCTGGGTAGTTCCTTAAATGCTAAATAGACGAAACAGATTTTCTAGCTTCTTCCTACCTTTTTTGTCGACAAGCTTTAAGATCTTTTTTTAGTACAGATATAGAAGAATTCGTTTCTGCATTTCTTCCTGCATCCTAAATTTGGAGCCTTCATGACTTCTCTGGACCTGGGTATTCACATGACTTTTCTCTGCCCTCTTTTTGGCATACTGAGTTTGATTTTTCAATCGTTTCTTCATTTCAGCAATGAGTACCTTCCGAAATGTAATGAAAAACAGATAAATATGAATTTTTTTGTATACATTACCGAATCCATATCAAATAAGACAGGTTCCACACTTCAAGTCGCAGCAATTTTTCGAAATTTTTTGAACCTCCACAATCTGAGCGATGAATTATAGGATAGGCGTCACTTTTTCGAATATCTAGCTGTGATACCCAAAAAAGTGACAGAATTTTATAAAAAATGTACTTACCTTCAAATATCTATATCCTGGGCTTTTTCACATGTCATATTTGAAATACCAAACATATCAACAATTCCAACAAATATCAAAGACAAAGATTACTTCTCTGCAAGGCGACCGATATTCAACGTGCATCGACCAGTGCTCCAAACGATACCCGGGTAAAAATATTTGGTCTTGATTTTGTCTTGAATGTCTTCAATCTGTCTTTAGGACCATGATGTCTCCTTCCGTCTCACCTGCTAGACATTGTAGATATACAGACTTCTCTTGCTTGTCTTGATAAATATACCGAATTGCTCTTAAAGAAAATTATATTACCAATTTTTGGCCTTAACATTTGCCAGGGTCAAGATTAGAGAAGTTTTAGTTTGTAAATTTTATTGTTCATTTGAAATGCTTAAATACGGTGGCGAGTACATGCCTCACAGGTTGTGCGAATTGATAAATTTGTGTATCGAGACAGGAAAAGTCCCAGACGATTGGAGAAAAGCGATTATCGTACCAATATACAAAAGAAAGGGAGACAAAAGCAACTGCAGCAATTACAGAGGTATCAGCCTACCAAGTACCGCAAGTAAAATATACTCAAAAATACTTATTCGTAGGGTAATGGAAATCACAGAAGAAAAAATATGGGAAGTCCAAAGTGGATTTATGCCAGGAAGATCATGTACAGATCAGATATTTAGCCTAAGACAGATCACAGAAAAAAGCTTGAGAGTAGGAAAGAAAGTTTTCTGTGCATTTATTGACCTAGAAAAAGCATTTGACACGGTAAATAGAAGTAAACTTTGGAAAGTTCTTAAAGAGTACGGAGTAAATGGAGGGCTCCTGCAAGCAATAAAAACAATATATACAGGTAGTAAAGCGAGCGTAAGGGTAAACGGGAAACTGAGTGACTGGTTCGATATTACGCAGGGCGTGAAACAAGGATGCGTCATGTCCTCGTGGCTATTTATCATATTCATGGATAAGTGTCTAAGAACTGCACTCTTCGACGAAGAAGGTGTAGATCTCCAAACAGTTAAGGTACGTGGGTTAGCTTTCGCAGATGACAAGATTTTTATGGCAGAATCAGTCGAGGACTTGCAAAGAATGTTGAATAAACTTCAGACAAGCATGAAGGACATGGGACTCAAAATTAACGTAAATAAAACAAAAATCATGGTGTTTGAGGGAAAGAGTGAGAAAACAATGTGCAACATTGTCCTAAATGTAGAGTGATTAGAACAAGTTGACAAGTACGTATACCTAGGTAGTCTATTCACTAGCGACGGAAAAATAGATGGGGAGTTAGATAGGCGCATAAATAAGGGTAAGCAGGTTATCGGTAGAGCAGGGTCCATCCTAACAAATAAAAACATATCAAAAAAGCTAAAATGGCCATACATAATTCTATATTCGTACCGACTGTACTATACGGTAGCGAAACATGGACATGTCAAGAAAAGGACAGGAGTAAAATTAACGCGATCGGCATGAGACCTCTACGCATAATATGCGGGAAAACACTGATGGATAAAGTCCGAAACGAGACAATCCTCAAAGAATGTGGTGCAAAAGAGACAATAGTTGACACATGGAAAAGAAATCAGTTAAGATAGTTTGGTCATCTTGAAAGAATGAAAGATGAGCGACTGACCAAACCAGTGTACAAAGGTAAAGTAAATGGCAGAATGCCTAGAGGTAGACCGCCGAAAGAATGGTTAGAATCGGTAAATGAGACATTAATCCGAAGAGACGTAAGAAGCCATAGAAACACAAGAGCTTGCATGAAAAAATGCATGGACGTGAAGGAAGCTAGAGTAGTATGCCAGGACAGAAAAGTGTGGCGACAAATAGTTTGTAAACAGAGTGACAATAGAATGAATGAAGCCTGAAACAAAGACCTTGGATTCTAATGGGCCCAAGTGGGGAACCATACATAACAATTTTGTGAGGCTCTTCACTTGGGGTGATCGCTAGAGAGATTGATCAGCAACCTGGGTCGGAGCAGTGTTGCGGAATAAACGTGTTATTTGAATAAATGACACGAGGATTCCAGATCAATCTAAAACATATATACCTAACACCTATATACCTATCTACTTTACACCTATATACCTATCTAACTTATACCTATATACTCTATACCAATACACCCAATACTATTTTCCAACCGAGCAAGTCACGCCTACCCCGAAAGGGAAATGGCTTAATGGTATAATAATAATAAAAAATAATGTTCCGACCTCTGTAAACTATGGACCCCATCGGCAGGGGCTGCCATTTCCAGGGATCAGGTAGCTAGGTAAGGACCAAACAGTTGACATCTGCTGAGGATTAAAATTTTACAACCGATAAAATTGGTTATTTTGTAATAAATAATTTTCAAATAAGAAATTCGGAACCTGTCTGTCTCAACAACTGCAGGCATATAAAATTTTCCATAAAAAGATTAAAACTGTCATTTTCTAGAAGTATCTAGTGAACTGTTGGAGATAGGAAATAATGGACAACATTTTTAGATTCGCCATCCAAACAACATAATTATTGCAGATAAATAAATTTATTAAGGCATAAACAATAAATATCATGAAGATAAATATTATAAACATTCTATAGGCTTCCGTTTCCGATACCGAATGGTAAAGTACGCGTGTTTGTTCTGTGCTATCTTTTTTGGTTTTGGCGACGAGTGTGGAGGTGTGATTGAGGCGAAAGGTGGTAAGGGTGGTCAGTGTAGTGAAGGGGTTGTGTGGAAGTGTGGAGGGGCTGTTTTGTAAGGTTGAAAGGGTTAGGAGGAAAGTTAAAAGTGCTAATTCGGAGGTTAGTTGTCGAGGACGGAAAAGTGAGAGAGAAGATAGGGAACAGCAGGTCGGTAAGATAGGCCAGCATGTTTGTTGCGAGGAGCCCAGTGGGGTCCGACAGAGGGCAGCAGGTAGACAACAACCCCGGTGCTGATGATCTCACTGAGACCGGCGAAACAGGGAGGGGTAAGGTTGAGGCCGGAGATAGTGATGATGGCGAGGTTCAGTATGCTACGCCAGGGAACTTCGGGTGGGGTGAGAAGGAAGTGGGACTAGCTGACAGGAGGACTCGAGGTAGGCCGTCAAGTCGTGAACTGCTTAATAGATCCAGAGCTAGTGGCTCAGGATCGAGACAACTTTTTGATAAATGGAGACAGGGGGTGGGGTTACGGATAAAAGTGATGAGGGGGATAAGACGGAAGACAGTAAAAGATCAAGGGAAGAAGAGGGATATGAGCAGGGAGATGAGAAGTTGCGGAAAAAGTTGAAAAAAAGTCTCCACCGGAGAGGAATAAAGCAAAAGAAAAGTTGATCTAGAGAGCCTGGAAAATCTCATTAAAGGGTTTAGAGAGGAAATGAACCGAAGTCTGAATGGCAAGCAAAAGCGAGGGGAGGAGGTTTGGGAGGAAATGAGGAAAGTTAGAGAGAAGTGGGAAGAATGGGATGTGGTGTGGCGGCAAGAAAAGGATAAGGTTTGAAAGCAGTTGGAGGATATTGAGAAAAATCAAAGGATGAGTGAGAAAGAGAGAAAATCTGATATGAAGAAGTTGGAAGAAAGAGTGAGAAAGCTGGAATGTAAGTCTGAGGATATAAAGAAAGGGGATGAAGGGGCAATAGAAGGAGAGAGAATAAAAGGAGTGAATGAGAACGTTATCCTAGAAAATGTGAGAATGAAATTAAGATTAAGAGAGTTGGAAAGGAAAATGGAAGTAGAAGAGAAGACAAAATGGAGTAGAAATATAGTGATTAGAGGAATGAAAGTGGATAGTGTATCAGGAAGAGAAGAATTGGAAAAGTTGATGGGTGAAATTGGGGCAAAAGTGCACGTGGAAGAGGTAAATGTAGTGGGAAGGAAGATTGAAGGTAAATCACGTATGTATATAGTGAAAGTGAGAAAGTGTGGATATGGGATGATGAGGAAGAAAAACTGAGTGAAGTGTGTAGGGAGGGTTCATGGCGACGAGGGGAAGAAGTGGAGACTAAGGATATAAGGCAGGAGGAAATGGAAACAGTAGAGGGTGAAAGGAGGAGAAGGCGGAGCGACGGAGTAGCGTTTTGGAACGTATCAGGGCTAATGAATAAAGATGAAAGATTCTGGGAAGAGGTGAAGAAATGGGATGTGGTGATGTTGAGTGAAACCTGGGTAGATGAGAAGGATTGGAAGAGAATGAAGAGGAAGTTACCCAACGGATATATGTGGCAGATGCAAGAGGTACAGAAAGAGAAGGTAAAGGGAAGAAAGAAAGGGGTTATGGTGTCAGAAGTGAGTAATGAATTGGTGGGAGAAAAGAGAATAGAAATGGGATTTGAGGAAACGGATGGAGTAATGACGAGAATGGAAAAGATAGGAAGAAGAAAGGTGAGGATCGTTTGCGTTTGCAGGAGAAGGGGAGAAGAAGAAGGTTGGAGTGTGATTAGGAAATGGGTGGCGAAAAAGGATGACGAAATGGTGTTGATAGGAGGTGATCGGAATGCTTGGACGAGGGAACAGGGAGGGGAAATATGGGATGAAGAGAGTGAGACTTTCAGGAGAAAATCGAAACACAAACAGGTGGACGACGAGGGTAGGACTCTGTTGGATATTCTGGGAGAAACAGGATGGTTCATTTGTAATGGGAACTCAGAAAGGGATGAGGAGGATGAGATAACGTTTGCAGGAAAAGGCGAAACAGTGATAGACTACATTCTAGCCGAGGAAAGGCTAAGGAGGCTGTTGGAAAGAATGGAAGTAGGGAACGAAATAGGGTCAGAACACTTCCCGGTCATTGCAACTTTGAAATGTGGGAATTGGAGAAAAGAAGGAAGGAAGAAGGAGCGGGCGACAGGGAAGAAAGCAAAGATGGGATAATGGGGAGTAGATAAGCTAAAATAATATACGGAAAGAATGGAAGAAGAGAATGTGATGATTGAAGACGGGATTAATTTTTTTAATGCCTAGGAAGAGAGGATGGTAGGATGTGGAATGTATAGAGAGTAAAAAGCGTATGAAGTTATCGTTAAGGAATTGGAGAAGAGGAGAGATAGACAGAAAGGAGCATAATAAAAGAAAAAAGGAACACGAGAAATTACTGGATGTAAAACGACAAAAGGAGAAGGCGAGGTATATGGAGGAGGTATAGAATGCAATAAAGGAAGGAAGAGAATAGGAGATGATTAATAGAGAAAGGAGTGGATGGAAAGGAATCAATGAAGAGATAAGTATTGATGAATGGTCGGTATATTTCAAGAAATTGCTAGGAGGGGTGGATAGCAAGGTGAGGGGGGAAGGTAGAAAGATAAAAGAGAAAGACATGGAAGGTGGACATGAGTTGACAGAGAGGAGGTGAATCAAGCAATCTATAAGTTAAAAAGAAACAAGGCGACAGGAGAGGATGGGATGGAGAATGAAGCGTTGAAATTTGGCGGAAGAAGGGTTAGAGAAGAGATTTGGGAAGTATGTAATAGAGTATGGAGAGGGGAAGGATGGCCGAAGGAGTGGTGAACGGGATTGGTAGTTCCTTTATTAAAGAAAGGAGGGGGTAGAAAAGTGGAAGATTATAGAGGAATCACTCTCATGCCAGTAACGTATAAAATATACGCGGAGGTGCTTAGAAAGGGATTAGAAGAACAGGTAGAAGAGAAAGGAAGTATTCCATACAATCAAACAGGATTCAGGAAGGGGATGGGGACAGTGGATAACATTTTCGTGCTGAACTATCTAGTCAACAGGAATCTGGGACAGAAAAAAGGAAAATGGGTAGCACTGTTCGTAGATTTTAAGGCAGCTTTTGACTCGGTGAATAGGAAAGTTTTGTGAAAGGCAATGAAAGAAAGGGAGGTGGACGAAGAGCTGATTGAGAGGATAAAAGAGGTTTTTACGGAGACGAAGACAAGGGTGAAGATCGGGGAACAGAAAGGAGAGGAGTTCTGGACAGGGAGGGGTCTTAGGCAAGGGTGCCCGCTAAGTCCATTGTTGTTTAGTATATTGTTAGCAGACCTAGAAGAGAAAATGGAAAGGAAAGGTAAAGGGGGTATAGTTCTAGTAAATAAGAGAATATACATGTTAGCGTACGTGGACGATGTGGTGCTCTTGGCAGAAAATGAAAGTGGAATGTACTTGCTAATAAAAGGATTAGAATAGTATGTGAGAGAGAAAGACCTGACAATTAATGTGACGAAGACAAAGATAGTATGTTTCAGGAAGAGAAAGAATGAAGTAAAGTATGGATGGAAGATAAATGGGGAAATCGTGGAAATGATAGCGGAGTTTTGTTATTTAGGATTCTGGTTCGAAGCGGGAGTTGGAAATGATCTGCAAGTGAAAAAAAGGATAGAAAGTGCAAGTAAGGTGATGGTTCAAGTGTGGGGGATTGGAAAAAGAAGATTCAAAGAGGACTGGAAGATGAGAGTATGGCTGTTTGATTCACTGGTATGGTCTTTGGTGTGTTATGGAGTGAAGATTTGGGGGTGGAAGGAGTGCAAAAAAGTAGAAAACATGCAAGAGAGATTTCTGAAATGGGTTATGGGAGTGAGCTGGAACTGCCCAGGATATATGTTGAGAGAAGAAACAGGGAGAGAGAAATTGGTGATAATGCAGAGGAAATGGGTCTGGAATTTTGAAGAGAAACTTAAGAGTGGTAAGGGTAGCTAAGTTGCTCAAGTATGCCTGCAGGAAATATTAAATAGAGAGAGGAGAGGAAACACGGGACATTCAAGATGGGAGGAGGAGAGATCGCAAGTTAGAAGGGAATGGAGAATGTATGACGAGGGGAGGGAGTGGCATGAAGTAGAAGGAGAAATGATCAAGGAGCAGGAAGAGAATAGGTGGGAAAAGATTATGGAGTCAAAATACAATAAATGGTATAAATTGGTTAAGATGGAAGGGTTCCCAGAATATTAAGGAAAGTTAAAAAAGGAGTGCAGGTGGCCCAGGCTGGTACGTTTCAGAATGGGAGAAGGAATGATTGAGTGAAAATATTGGATGAGTGAAGAAATGAAAATGTGTAGAGTATGTGGTTATGACAGGGAATCATGGGAGCACATGTTGGAGAGATGTACAGGGGAAGAGGAAGGGGGAAAGAGCGTGGTAGATAGACTTAGATGGATACTGAGCGGTTGTGGACAAGGGGAAAAGTGGATGAAGAGTCTAGAAGAGAATAGGGAAGAGAGAATGCAAGGGGGTGGAAAAAACTAAAATCGAGACCAAAATTGATACAAAGAAATATGTAAGGAAAATTAGTGTTGCGTAATTTACAAAAGCTTGAAGAGAAATGGTAAGAGGAAATGGAAGCCCTGGAAGGTCTCGCGAAATTGTAAGATAATATGTAAGAGTTAGTAAATAATAAGAAAGCGAAGCGATTAAAGGTTCAGTTAGGTTAAGTTAGGCATAAGGCATAGTGGTTAAGTGAAATTGTAAAAGATTTAAAGGGAACGGAGCCCTCAAACCCGTGAAAGGGAGAGTAATAAAATACAATTCAATATAAACATTCTATATAGTTTGAAGCGGATTAGTGATGACCATTAAGACATCAAAAATAGTATGGTTTCGTCTCACGAGCTAGACATAAAGAATGACTTGGAATTGTCTTGGATTAGTCTTTACCCAAGACAAAATCAAGAACAAATATTTTTACCCGGGTAGCCCCGTGTGCCTTTGCGCATACGATCAGCATAAGGCGCGTCATTGGTTGCCTTGTAAATATACTAGTCAAAATCTAGTCAAAAGAGAGCTTGAATCTAGACCTTCAAAACTTGAAGGAAGCATCGTTAATTTCTCACTTCAAGCCAAGAAGATCTGCCGTCGTGCCGTGAGACGTGTAGGGCTAGATTTAAGCAAAACGCACTTGAAAGTAGCCATATTTAAGGACTGTTTTTAGTTAAAGACATACAAAGACTTCTTTTAAGACTATTTTCGTGATTCATTTTAGTCATTGACTTAATTTAAGGCCAAAATAAAAAGAAGACAAGCATAGAATTAAGACTTCTTTTTTTCTGTATGAATCAATTAATTGTGCACACTTGAATCAAGTCTTTAAGTTTATTCAAATCAGAAAAAAATGATTTAATTCAAAGTAATATTAATTAAATTAAAAATATATTTATTTGTTACAAAGTGTTCATGCATTTATACCAATGAAGCATTTATTTAGACAAACAAGATATTGTTTTTACATAAATATTTATTTCTTCAGTTGAAGGAAATATTTAATTCGCTTACTCGAATGAAATTATTCATAACAAATAAACATTTATTCCAACGGAGTTATTATTTTTTTAAATGAAACATTTAATAATTTGGCATAATTTGTTTGAATTGTATACTTCTTTATATTGTCACGTCCCGCGACTTTCATAATAATAATAACTAATTATAAACAATAGATTATAACTACATAACATTTATATTCAATAGATTATAACTAAATAACATTTGTATTCAATATATTATAACTACATAACATTTATATTCAATAATAAAACAACAAGCTGAAAGATCATATCCAATATCCAATTATTACATAGTGTCAAAATCATATTATAAACAAACCTAATATTGTTAAGATCATTCGCGAATATCAGATTTGTAACGAATAACGCAATAGATCAAGATGAGCTGTACGCAACAACTTTCGCACAACAAACAGGCACACGCTAATCAAAAAGACATAAATTAATCAACAAGCTAACCAGAAAAGCTAGCTGCATTTTGTTTCCCATACGCTTACAAAATGCTGGTACCTATAGCACTTACATATCACAGTGAACGAAAATAAGCAATACACATAAAATTCTCGCCTATTCAACACAAGAAATGGGCATACAATAATCAAAGGACCATAAATTAATCAACGAAGCAATCATGAAAACTAGCCACATCTGCAATCCTATACGTTTTCAAATGCTGGTACCTACAGCACATATACAGCACATTAAACTAAAATGAGCGGGCTACATAAAATTTGCAGAACTAACACAGCCATCAAACACACATTAATTGAAGAGCTATAAATTAATCAGCATGCCAACCTTAAGAACAGACCAGATTTTCAGTCCCATACGTTTACAAAATGCTGTTACCTATACTACTCATCTACATGATTTAAGCATCTTGACCTACTTATGCCTATGCAACGGACACCAGCATCTTCGATACAAGAGCAATAAATATATCAATCGAGATGACAGTTGTAGGAGGGTGACTCTCTCAAAAATAACACACGCAAACTTATGCCCTGCTAATTATTAGAATATCCCAGCCTTTGTCATTTAGGAAGGGATACCATATATTTTGGTAACTGCCCCATTCTCCATATTTGGGCACTCACGATTCCTCATCGCTGATTGGCTATCCTATTAATTAACCCTCTGGATTAGGAGGGGATATAATGCATATTAGCTACTGCGACACTTTCCGTATATGGGCCTACGTATAATTCTCGATGCCCATTCGATAATTAAATCCCTACTACTCTTCTACAAAATTAATTATCAACACTCATTGGAACCATGGTGAATCCCTACTTCTAATACAACTCACCCCTATGGCAATCTTAGGAGGGATCTTGTGTATAAATACAGCAGATTTGGAAGCAGAAGATCAGTTTAGTCAGTTACGACAGTTCATCGATTTACTTAAAACAACTACCCAGTAACAACAGTACAGAATCATCGAGACCCTAAACTCCGTTCCAAAATACTCAGCCCGTCAACCTTTTCTATACGTTTAACTTCTGTGCGGAAGCGTCAAGTCCGAGTTCAATAGAGCACCTGCCACCAAGGGACATAGGATCCAGAGATCAAAGGAAGAATCACCTTTGCTTTCAACCTATGAGAGGGTCAATACACGTCACAGGCAAATACATAAGTGAGTATTAAATTATTATCTGACAATCTCTTTATTCTATTGTTTGTCTAACTAAAGTCGGGTCAAAAAGTCGAGGCCCCTCACTTGTTTTGATTGAAACTCGTCTTCCGAATGCAACGATATGTTCACTTTTGTCCGAAATTTTTTTTTTCAATAGTCAGAGTGCAACACGTCCCAAAAAACAGGGTTTTTCGGCCTCCTTTTTGAAGGGTCCACTTTGACCTGTTCCCAGAAGGAGGGGGTCATTAGCAAAAATCTGAAAAAATTCACAGATATTCTTTGAACATTCCTGAATGCAATGCATTTTTCGAAATGCTGAAATATGCAATAGTTTTCTTTTTACGGTGATTTATCTACAAACATTTTATCTTGAGAACGAGTGAAGATAGGAAGCCGTTCAATGGCTTCAAATGTGCAGTTTTGCCATGCGATTGCAGTGCAATGACTAAATTTATTATAAAATCGTTCTCACGCAAGATACATCATTTTGCATATTTCTGACTTTAATCAGTGTGGGCGTGTGGCCAGCACAGCGGGACAAGTGGCAGCAAAAAGTACCCTTTCTATGACAATAGTAATTCCAGAAGCAAGTCAAATGCCCGAAACAGACGTGGTTGAATAAGCAGGGCCGTCTCAACGTCTTCAAGATGCATTTACAGAGCTGTTCCTCAGAAAATCGAAACCCAATTGCGAATATTAACCCGATTAAGAATATTTTCTGTAGAAAAACATTTTTAAAATAAGTTTTTCCTTAAGAAACCTTTTAAAAACTTAACTTATTTCGAAAATATTTTCAGAACTTCTAAATATCTTTTTACATAATTTCAATGTTTCCTGAAAATTGAAAGTAATTGCCTTTAAATACTGCAGAAAATTATCTTATTCTCTTCAAACCTATACGATTTCTCGAAGAGCTTCCAAATTTTCTTTTGAGATCTAAAAAAATGTATAATTTGTTGAGAATTTTTTGAAATATTTCCGAACTGTAAATAATTTTTGAATTTTTTCAGAACTTTGACCTATCTTTTAGAATTATTCGAATTGTTTCTAATTTTTGTTTAATCCTGCGAAATAAGAAAAGTGAATTTAATTTTTTTACATTCTTTTGCCAGAATGTTTCATTTTTTTCAATTTTATCTTTTGAAATGCATTACTTAAAATAAAAAATAATTTTAATTTACGTAGAAATGTTAGTAAGATCTGTTAATTCTCATCAAACCTATCAAATATCTCAAAAAGCTTGCAAATATTATTTCGAAATCTAAAAAAAGTTTATGTTTTGTTGAGAATTTTTAAAAAATTGAAATGATTTTTCATTTTAACTAAGGCATTGCAAAAGATAAAATTGAAAAAAATGAAACATTCCAAAAGATTTTCCAATTCCTGTAAAAAGGATGTAAAAAATGTAAAGTCACTTTTTTCTATTTTGCAAGATTTAAAAAATAAATTTAGAAATAATTCTAAAAGATATGTAAAAGTTGTTGAAAAATTCAAAAATTATTTACAGTTTGGAAATATTTCAAAAAATTGTCAACAAATTATACATTTTTTTAGATTTCAAAATAATATTTTGCAGCTTTTCGAGAATTCGTATATGTTTGAAGAGAATGAGAAAATTTTCTGCAGTATTTAAAGGCAATTATTTTCAATTTTCAGGAAACATTGAAATTATGTAAAAAGATATTTAGAAGTTCTGAAAATATTTTTGAAATAAGTTAAGTTTGTAAAAGGTTTCCAATAATGTAGAACGAAATATATATTTTGTTACATTTAAAAAGAATTTTTCAAGTTTCTTAAGGATTTTTGAAGGTTTCATAACAATATAAAAATGTTGTAAAGATTCTTGGGAAAATTTTTGATAATTTTTCATTTTGAAAAATTACGCTTCCATGAATATTTATGAAGATTTCTTCTGGGAACAGCTCAAAGTGGACCCTTGAAAAAGGAGGCCGAAAAACCCTGTTTTTTTGGGACGTTTTGCACTCTCACTATTGAACAAAATTTTTTCGGACCATAGTGAACATATCGTTTCATTCGGAAGACTTTAAGCTTTCAGATGCTTTTATTAGACATTTCAGAGATTTTCGTTGTGCGAGTTTCAATCAAAACAAGTGAGGGGCCTCGACTTTTGGACCCGACTTTAGTCATCCCTATTTAAGGTGGACTAAATTCAAAACAAGAAGAGGTAACTGAAGAGAGAGTACTCCAGCTGCATCATTTTTTGAACTTTCAAATTAACTTGTATTTTATCAATTACTCTATAAAAAACTTAAATTCATGTGTAATTAATTCATTTTGGTAATGGTAGTTATCCTCATCCCAATTTTTCAATTAATATTTAATTGGAATCTAAAACAAGGAATCATCTTTTAAATTAATAAACATACAAGGTAAGTTATGTTTATTAAGACGTAACATACCTCGTATATTTTTGGTGCATCGGCCTTGGAAATTATAAACTACCAATACAGAAATAAATTCAAAAATTTTTTTTCTCTTTTCTCCTCTATTTAATTAATTTCAAATCTAAAACGACTCAAAACTTTCCTTATCCATTACTTCCAAAAATTATTTGAAACAACCTACATAAACTACCTATCCTACTTGTGCTTTGTAGCAGAGTATCCTGCCTGTGCTATGTAGCAGGGCATTATTTCCAAAAAAATCCTCCTAAATCTACCTGTCAAAAACTACCTATCCTACTTGTGCTTTGTAGCAGAGTATCCTGCCTGTGCTATGTAGCAGGGCATTATTTCCAAAAAATCCTCCCAAATCTACCTGTCAAAAACTACCTATCCTGCTTGTGCTTTGTAGCAGAGTATTCTGCCTGTGCTTTGTGGCAGGGCAATCTTTCCAAAATTCACCTAAAGTTCCTTACAAATATGTCGTTTTAGAATGAATTCAAATACTAACAAAAGTATAAAGCGTAAATTTAAATCAAGAGGAGGTAAAAAGATTAGAGAACTTTTTGACAAAATAAACACTTCAAGTTCACCAGCAGAATCCCAAAAAGAAATCCAAAACTATAACGAATTTCAAATTATATTTAACTCTTTGTTTGTTAGGGCCGAAGCCTTCATGACAATCAAAAGTTAAAAAGCTGAACCTAGTTTGCTCAATAATCACCTATCTTCTCTATTTTTTCAAAAATTATGCCAAAATGTGTTCGCTCTCTTTTACATGTGGTTAAAAACTACATTAAAAAATTGAAAATAAAAAACTTGAAAATTAAAAAAGAAAAAGCACTGGAACTCAAACTTCGAATTACTTCAATCTATTACTTGTCTATGATATTTATTTCTTTATGATATAAAACTGTCTATATTATTTATTTATCTGTGATATGAACCTGTCCATATTATTTTTCTGTCAATAATTTTTATCTGCCTGTTATATTTACATGTATGTTTCCATATTTATAATTTATAATACGTGTGTGAACAACTAACCCAAAAACTGTCAAACTATTCGAAAAATCAAGAAATGAAAAATTATAAATTTCCGCCCCAGGTTTAAACACAAACTTTGAAAAGCGCGTCACAAGAAATCAAACACAAAAAGACCCCGCATTAGCAGAAATAGTAGAAAATACCCAAAATCTTCCCTCGCGAACAAGAAAATCTTTAAACTATAATCAAGAAAACTTAGAAGAACAAAACTCACCGATAGTCCAAAGATTAAAAGATACGAGTGTAATTTATGCTTCAAACTCAAATTTCGAACAAAACGAAACATTAGGAAACGATGCCTTTCCAGATGAAACTTTAACAACAGCAGAATAAACTTTAGAGCAAATTCCACTGTTGCAGATTTAGAAAAATCAGTAGAAACGAATTCTGTAGAAAACCAAGAGAATTGCAAACAAAAATCAGTTAACTCATTTTCAAACTCATTTCCTGATTAGCAAAAATCACAAGAAAAGCAAGAAACAACACTTCTTTCAAAAGAAAAATAAATTCAAATATCGGAATAACAGACGTTGATAAGCAAATTAAAATTGAACATATACGACAAATAATAATAACAAACCCTAACGGAGACAATTTAGATTTATCAGACTCAGACTCTGAAATTAAAAAAGACAGTATGAGTAAACTCCCTAACAACCAGCAAATCTCACTTCGAAATGCGCTCGAAGTCGTTCCTCTGTTCGACGGAACAAATAACGTCCCTTTTTCACATTTTATAGAATCATGTTTTGAAGCAAGATCAATGGTCCCTAACGCCGAAGCCGAAGCAAATTTAGTAAAACTATTTCGTTCTAAAATCTCGGGAGAAGCAAGAAAATGTATTTATGTTCATACATTTTATTCAATAGAAGAATTAATAAATAAACTCAAAACGGTATACGCTCCTACTAAAACAGTATATCAACTCCAAGGGGAACTAGGTAATATATGTGACGCGATCCGAGAAAAGGGACCTACTAGGCAAAAGTGAAATTTTACAGGACAAGCGATTGAAGAAATCCAGAGCTCAAGGCAGCGAAGCGGAGGAGAAGCCTCAGAGGGGAATTTAGACCCCCACTCCTTACAATTCGACCGAGTTTCCCCACTCTCTTCTTCTCTTGTTCGCGCGCCGGCAATCGAGTCCAAGTTCTCTCGTCTATTTTCCTACGCTGCAGAATTTTCGTTAAATTTTTTTTTTACACAGAAAAAAATGATTTTTCACCATAAGTGTATTTGGACATTATTCTTAATTTTCTAAAAACTATTCGATTGAATTATAAAATCCATAAATAAATGTGTAATAATTTTATTTTTGAATTAAAAAGCTTTTTTCAAAATGAAAATTAATATCCAAAATCCAAATACACTTGTGGTGAAAAAGACGACCGTGTAAAAAAAGAACGACTGAATAATCCGAAAAAATACAATTCCCGAATAGTAAAATTCTCGAATAATAAAATTCCCAAATAATAAAATTCCCGAACAGATTATAATATTATCGAATTGGAAAATTCCCGAATAATAAACTTCCAGAATAATCAAATTCCCGGGCAGTTTATAATATTACCGAAACTGAAAATTCCAGAATAATAAAATTTCCGAATAATAAAATTCCTGAATAATAAAATTCCCGATTTGGCAAATTCCCAAAAGTTTCTAATATTACCGAGTTTTAAAATTCCCGTAAAATAAAATTCCCGAATTGGAAAATTCCCTAATTATAAAAATTCAGAATAACCGAATAATAAAATTTTCGAATAATAAAATTCCAGAAAAATAAAATTTGGAATTGGAAAATTCCCGAATAATAAAATTCCCGGACAGTCTTTAATATAACCGAATTGAAAAATTTCCGAACAATAGAACTGCCGACAGCTTATAATATTACCGAATTTGCAAATTCCCGAATAGTAAAATTCCCGGCAGAAAATTGCCGAATTATAAAATATCCGAACTAGAAAATTCCCGAGTTCAAACAATTAAAAAAATTTCTTTCATAAATATTATTTATTCATTTAAAATACAATAATCAAATAGAAAAAAAAAGATTTAACTTTAATATCAAAAACAGTAGAATTCATTCAAAAAAGAAGATTTTTCAACAAAATAGGTTATTTTTCAACCAGTAAATGTAGATTTTTGACAAAAAGTTATCTGTCAACCAAATAGTTGAATTTTCTACGAAAAAAGGGGAAATATTCAACCAAAAAAGAAGAATTTTCAACAAAATAAGTACATTTCTAACCAAAAAGAGGAATTTTCAAAGAAAATGATGTACTTTTAGACAAAAGGATGATTTTCAATCAAGAAGATTAATTTTCTATCAAAAAAGACGAATTTTCAACTAAAATGATAAAGTTTCAACAACAAAATAAAGTTTTAACAAAAATTGTTCAACTTTTATCCGAATTTCAACCAAAGAAGATAAATTCTCATCGAAAAATATAATACATAGTTGTCCGGTTCGGATCGCGAGCAGCTAACACGCGCGCGAGATCGGGCGCCAAGAAAATCGAGTTTTCCGCAGTTTTTCGGTACATACGGTCTATGGTGCATTGGATTTGGATTAAGTGAAGGTGATTATATATGGGTGAGTGTTATCAGTGAGTGGGGTGACTTGTGGGATTATATTTTTGGAAAGGAGGCTGAAGTGATGGAGGACAGAGAGGTTAGGAAGATGGGAGGGAAAGATGGCGACCAGGACGGATTGTCCACGTCATCGCCGGAAATAGGGCGACCTGCAGCGCCACCTTTTTCCGAACATGAGCGGAGTGGGGAAGTACTACCGAGAAAGGAAGCAGCAGAGACGGAGAAGGGAGAAGATCGACCGACCGATAAGAGCGACTCGACATGGTTAGATCAGCAACCAGAAATGCAAAAGAGGCGACCCGGGCGTCCTAGTAGAGCAGAAACAATGGCCAGAGAAGACGCCAAGAGCGCCAGAAAGCTAGCAGGATTCCTGATTCATAATAACGACCAATCAGTGTTCAAAGCCTCGAACAAACTGCAGAGATCTCCAGTGGGGAGAATGACAACGGGGAAAGAGGGAATACCGGAAGAAAAAGACAACTCAAAGGAAGAAGGACCATTGATGGGAGAATCAGAAGCAGGAGATTTGAATGCTGGGGAGTTACCGGGAGAAGCAGAAGATAGCGAAGTCGAGGGGAACAGAAGGAGCAACGCAGAGCAGGAGGTAATAAGCGGCGTACATACGAAACAGTGGAACGAAGTGATAACAGGAATTCTCAACGACTGATGGGACTCAAGACTGCAGAAGGAAATTAACAACTTCAAAATGCAAGTGGGAGAACTCAAAAGAGAAATAGAGGAAGGAGTGGGAAAAGAAGCGGCCACTGTTTCGGCTATTAGGAAAGCGAAAGAACGTGAGAGGGAACTGGCGGAAGAGCTGTCAGCTGTGAAAGAAGAATTGGCGAGAGTAAGGTACGAGCTTGGGTTGATAGAACAGGGACAGTATAGGTGAAATACGTAGGTGTCAAGCGATGGGACAACCGAATCAGCCGATGAGGATTCACGGCAAATGAAGGATATAGAGAAAGAGTTTCCACAGAGAACGAAGGACAGGAATGGGAATATTGAGAAGAACAAAAGCAGAGAGAGCTCGAGGCAGAGTTGGGAAGGAGAAGAGAAGAGCCATGCCGATTTGACCGTGCCCGATCAGAGTCTCGACAGAGAAACGGAGATAATCAGAATGAAAAGAGGAGCGAGCAAAATTTACCTGAGAAGCTTGGTGGGGGCGAGCTGGAGTATGAACTTGAAGAAA
Source organism: Andricus curvator (assembly GCA_932195095.1). NCBI lineage: Eukaryota > Metazoa > Arthropoda > Insecta > Hymenoptera > Cynipidae > Andricus > Andricus curvator. The sequence goes on along the minus strand of CAKNYM010052128.1, from coordinate 453,921 downwards.
GACGGAAGAGAAGAAACAGGGTTATAGTGCGAGGGTTTCGGTCCAGAGGGAGAGATGTGGGAGAGGAAATAAGAACGACGCTATTGGTCTTGACAGCTGTTAATATTAGGATTAAAAGTCTAAGACATATATCCGGGGGAGTTTTGATTAAACTGGATTCATGGGGGACAAAAAGACGATTACTGGCCAATAATCACAGACTCGGTGGGACAAGAATCTTTGTCGACGATGACCTGACATGCAGAGAGAAGGAGATTCAGGATTGGATACGAAGCAAAGTTTGGGAAGCAAGGAGGAACGGAGAGAAAGCTAGTGCCAGCTATATGAGTTGGGCAATTAACGACAGCATATTTACATGGAGCGAGGAAGAAGGAAGAGTGAAGAAGAAGCCATTTCGTGCAAGAAGAGGGGGGAGAGGTGGCGAGTGGGGTTATTAAAGGTGTTGTGTGGAATCTTGCGGGGGGCCGAAAGGTCAAAGAAGTGTGGAGTTTCTTAAATTCCTTTGATATAGTGATAGTGCAAGAGACGTGGGTCGAGAAGGACAGAGAGGACGTTCTTTTGGAGTCACTGGACAAGGATTTTATGTGGATTACCAAAGCTGCAGTAAGAAAGAAAAAGAAGGGTAGAGCTATGGGAGGTCAACTTATTGGAGTGCGTAAAAATGTATGTGGGAGTGTGAAAATGTATGAATGGGAGTTTGGAATTGTGATCAGCGCAGATCCTCTAGGCAACTGGGGAAACAAAGTGAATATTGTAACTATTTATAATAATGTAGGGGTTAAAAGGGCGACGGATAAAATGAGAGAAGTTATAGAAAAAATGCAGGAGAGGGGTGAGAAAGTAGTTATTTTGGGGGACTGGAATGCGAGGATTGGGGAGGAGATAGGTGGGGGCGAAATGGACACCAATTTTGCTAGAAACTATTATGGAACTAGGGAATCTGAAGACAAAATTGTAAACGCGGAAGGAACCAAATTGTTAAACTTTTGTGAAGAAATGGGGCTAATTATTATGAATGGGAGGATTGGTAATGACCGTAAAGGAAAGTGGACGCATCTCGGGGAGGACGAGGGTTCGGTTATCGACTACATAATTGAGTCTGAGGGAATCGGTGATTCGGATATAAAAGATATCGAGGTGGTAACGAGAATGGAATCAGACCATTTTTCGGTGACCTTCAAGATAGCTGGGAAGGGGGAACGGGGGGAAGGTGCTAGAAAGAATAGCAGAAGGAAAAGATGACAGAGGGAGGGAACAGAAATAGAAGGACAGCAAGTACCTTATAGGTTAGTGTGGGATGACAGCAAGAGCAAGGAATATAGGGAGAACATGGAAGAAATTGGAAAGGAAATAATAACGGAAAACGTAGGGGAGTGGGAAGATAGGTGGGACCGACTAATAGAGAATATAAAAAAAGGAGCAGAAAGGGTTGGCATGGCTAGAAAGCAGAAGACGAAAAGAACAGGAGAGGGAGTAAGGGAAAGGGAATTCAAGGCAAGAGATGAGGAGGAAAAGAAATTGATGAAGAACGTTTTTAAGCACAAAAAAAATATTTGAAGACAAAAGGGAACAGGGAACGGGAGGACTATAAAGCGAGTAGGAGGAAACTGAAGGAATACCGCAGAGAAAGAAATAATCGGGAAAGGAAACAGAAATGGGAAAAGGTAAAGAATAGTAAAAATATGGGAGATTTTTGGGGGGCAATAGGTGAGTTTAGGCCGAAACGGAGATTTAGAGGGAATGGAATCAAAAAGGGTCAGTGGGAGAAGCATTTCATGAAACTCTTGGGAGGCCAGGATACTGAATCAGAAAATCTAATAACTCATTAGGGACTAGACGAGATCGAAAAAACAGACACGGAACAAGGGGAAACAGGGAGGAGGCAGAAGGAGGGAGAAAATCAGGTATTAGAATGGGATAAAGAGGAGGTTAGGGGGGAGGGGGGCGATTTTGACTTGGAAATAAATAGGGAAATCACGTTTGAGGAAGTAGCGAAAGTAGTAGACAGATTGAAGAAAGGGAAAGCACCAGGCGAAGACGGCATCGCCATAGAATTTTTTAAATGGCTACCGAAAGTTTGGGCTTTAGAGGTACATAGGATATTGAATGGGTTCTGGATGGAAGGGAAATTGGCTCGCGGCTGGGAAAAAGCGCAGATATTTCCTATACACAAAGGGGGGAATGGAAGTGAAACGGGAAATTATAGAGGAGTCGCACTCCTGCATGCCGGGTACAAAATTCTAACAGCCATCTTGGACGAAAGACTTAGAGGCTGGCTAGAAAAGGAAGGGAAGTATGAAGAAAGCCAGGCAGGTTTTCGGAGGGGAAGGGCTACTCGGGATCATGTGTGGGTTCTCAATTCGCTGATCAACAACAAACTGAAGGCAAAGGGTGGCAAGCTTTATGCGGCGTTTGTAGATCTCAAGAATGCGTTTCATACAGTCGATAGAGGGATATTGGTACAGAAATTACAGAAAATAGGGATTGAAGGTAGAATGTTATATATGATTAGAAAGATTTACAGGAAAATACCTTATGGGAATTTGCGAAATGGAGAGTGAGAGATGGCCAAAAATCTGCTTGAGGGAAGAGTTGAGGGGAATAAAGAACAAAAATCCTTCAAATTGGGGCAAAACATTTGAGAAAGCTTGCCGGGATGTAGGGGACGGAGAGACAGTCGAGTTGCTGTGGAAAGGGGGGCGAGAAGAGGAGGTCAAAAAGAACTTAGAGAAAGGAATTGAGACGATTCTCGCACAGGAAATACAGGGAGATTGGGGGAGAATAGACAGGTCGTCGTATTGTAGCGGGTATAAAAGTTGGAAATTGCAATTGGGAAGCGAGGAATACTGGGAGTATGAAAATATAAGTGGAAGGGATAAAGAGCAGTGGGCACGATTAAGATGTGGGAATGTGGGCAAAGCGGGAAATAAAGGATAAGAGAACACAATATGCAGACTATGTAAAGAAGAGGAGGAAAACATTTTCCATGTATGGAAATGTGAAGGGGTAGTCAGGTAGTAGAGAGAAAATGTGTGGAAGGGGTGAAGGATTGGGTAGATGGGAAGAAGGGGAGGGATTTTGAAGAATTATTAATTAAAACTTTAAGTGGAAAACCGAACCTCGTCCTCTGCGAGTATGCTAGGGATTTTGAAAAAGGAGCAAGGGAGAAAGAAAGTGCAAGTGATTTGTAGAATAGCAGCGTTATAGCTTTCTAATTCTTTTAAGTTGTTTTGTATATTAATTTTAAGTTTTTTATATACGAGGGTGCTAAAATGTAAAAACCGAAAGGTATACATGGATTGAATAAATATATATACAATAATCAAATATTTTTGGCAAAAGAAAATATTTTTTATGTTTGAAGATTCTAAAATTATTGTTTAAATGTAAAATAACAATAATTGAAAAAGTATATATCTGGATAACCATTTTCTTTAATTATTGTTATTTTTTATTCAAACAATAATTTTAAAAACTTTGTACATTAAAAAAAATTCTGATAAAAATGTTTGATTCGGAAATTTTATAGTGTCGGAAATGTTATTTTTCGGGATTTTTTATTCGTTCCATTGGAAAATCCCGAAATAATAAAATTCCCGAATTGGAAAATTCTCGAATAATAAAATTCCTGACCAGTAATAATATTACCGAATTGCAAAATTCCCGATTGATGAAGTTTTCGACAGTTTATAATATTACCGAATTTGAAAATTCGCGAATAATAAAATTGCCGATTTATAAAATATATCCAAACTAGAAAATTCCCTAATTATAAAATTCCCGAATTTAAACAAATAACATTTTTTCGAATAAATATCATTTATTTATCATAATACAATAATAAAATATTTGTAATGATTAATGTTTTTAAAATTATTGTTTGAATTAAAAATAACAATAATTGGAAACAATTTTCTTCCAGAAATTATTTTTTGGGATTTTCCAGTTGTCCCAAATTTTTTTTTAATTTTCGTTTTAAATTCAAAGAATAATTTGAGAAAATTTAAACATTCAAAGTAATTTTTGTCATAAAAATATTTGAATATTGTATTTTTAATAAAGAAATAATATTTATTCATAAAAATTAATTGCTTACATTTGGGAATTTTCTATTTCGGATATTTTATAATTCGGCAAATTTCTGTCAGGAATTTCATCATTCGGGAATATTCAGATTCAGTATTATTATAAACTATTTGGAATTTTTTTATTAGAGAATCTCCCAATTCGGGAATTTTATTATTTGGAACATTTTCAAATTCGGGAATTTTATTATTCGGAATTTTTATTATTCGAGAATTTTCAAATTCGGTAATATTTCGAACTGTCGGGAATTTTCCAATTCGGTAATATTATAAACTATATGGGAATGTTATTATTCGGGAATTTTATTTTTCGGGAGTTTTCCAATTCGGGAATTTTACAGTGTCGGGAATTTTATTTTTCATAACATGAAATACCTAATTGTGCGGAGCCTAGAGCCCCAGGCAGGGGACGCGACGAGTAGTGGGGGGAGTGGTGGGAGAAGAAAAGGAGCAGAGGCGTCAAGCTGCTGCCTCGCACGCATTCAAAGACTCTTTTTAAATAATTTATATCTTGTGAAATAATGCAGATAGAAAATTTCTGATTGCACCCCTAGAAAGATCAGTTAAAGAACTGACAGAATCCATCATAATCCGGAAATCGATTTTTTGCCTAGTAGGTCCCTTTTCTCGGATCGCGTCACATATATATATATATATATATATATATATATATATATATATGTGTGTGTGGGAATATGAAAACGTAATATCTTATGCTTTGCGTATTAAAGAAATTACCGATAGAATAATGGACGCTCATAAAATGAACAATCAAGGAACAACTGAAAAATCTTTTCAAACTGAATCAGAAAACTATGCGATGGATCATTTTATTAGAGGACTTAGACCAGAATTAGAAATGAGAATAGGAACAGCAGATTCATTTTCGCAACTTGCTACTAGAGCAATCGAAGTTGAAAACAGATTAGCAACTAACAAAGACATAAGAAAAGAATCGCGACCTGGTCTTTATTCAGGAGAAACTTCTAAATCCAATAAAGTATACTTTACGAGAGGAGAAAATGCACAATGTCAATTTTGCGAAAAAACCGGTCATTTGGCATCAGTATGTTGTATTCTTGGAAGACAATTATCAAACCCTCAAATACTCAATTTAATCGAACAAATAATTTTCAGACACAATTTCCTAATAATTATTCAAAACCTCACTTTAATAATAACAATAATCAAAGACAATTTTTTCCGAATAATTTCCAAAATCAAAGACAATTTTCTCCAAATAATTTTCAAAGACAATTATTTCCTAATAATTCTCAGAATCAAAGACAATCTTTTCCTAATTATCCCCAACATCAAACTAATAATCGATTTCAACCACAAAACAGTTGGTCAAATAACAAACCCCGATATGAGCCGTGGGGAACTCAGGATAAATACAACCAAGACAGACCCCCGTGGAGAGAACAGGCACCTAGCCAACAATAGAATAGAAATGACTCTCGAAACGACCCGAAACCCGTGAATAACTACCAGCCTAAACCTAATAAAATAATATGTCACTATTGCAAAGAACCGGGTCATGTCATTAATGATTACCGTAAAAGACAATATAATAATCAATATCAACCACAACAACAACCGCAACAATTAAAGCCTCCACAACAAATAAACTCGGAAAACTCCAACGCCCTTCCCAGACCGGTTGCTTAGAGGAAGGCCTAAAGAAAGTATTAAATGCATCGGACCCTAATTTTGAAAATATAAAAGAACAAAAAACAGTAAAAGTAAACTTATGCGTCACTGATATTATACCTCACATAACATTATCAACAAATGTTTGGAATAATCCTGTAAGATTAATGATTGATACAGGAGCAGGTCCCAATTTAATTAAAGAAAAAGCAGTCAAATCGTGCGTGAACATTAATAAATAAAATTGTCTGAAATTGACAGGAATTAACGAACACCCAGTATATACTCTCGGTCAAATAACAATAAATATTTTAGAATTTCCAACCATGTTCAATATAATTTCCAATGAAGTACCAGTTGAGCACGACGGAGTTTTAGAAAGTGAATATTTTCGCAAAAACAACGTAAAAATAAATTATGCAGAAAAACAACGAGAAATCAATGAAAAACACTATCCATTTGACTCCTCTGAAATAATCACAATTCCGCCTAGATCAATTTCTGATTTTTATATAAGAGTTAAAAACAACGGCAAAGGAATAGGGTACGTCCCTGAATTGTTGCCTAAAGACAGTGGTATATATTTCGGAAACGCAATAGTTCAAAATAACAACGGTAAAGCATATTAAAAAATCGCTAATACTCGTGAAGAACCAGTAGTACTTGCAATTCCAACCGTAGAACTTCTCGACTTTGAAGAATTGACATCTGAAGATAACAAAGTTTTTATTACAGAAAAACAAAATGAAAATAATAAATACCAAACAGTCGAACAAGTCCTTAGCTGTTTTCTAAATTGAAATAAAGATGGAGTTTATGTTCACCAAACCTTTAATATTGCAAATAAAGATAGAGTCAAGTCAATAGAAGAACTATTACGTCTTGAACATTTAAATAAAGAAGAACACGCACATGTAGAAAAACTCATTGAACAAAACGCAGGCTGATTCCATATACCAGGAGAAATACTCGAAGGCACAAACGTATTACAACACAGCATTATAACCACGGACGAAATACCAGTTTTTACACGACCATACAGACTCCACTACGTCCAAAAAAGAGAAATTCAAGATCAAGTCAAAGAATTAATTAAGACAAAAATAATAAAGCCATCACAGTCTCCATATAATACAACACTCTCTAAATCCGAATTAGTAGAAAACTACTAATTGGTAGTAGTTATCTACTAATTGAATTGGTGCGAAATCGTTTACTGGCAATTAGTAGAAATCTACTAATTCAAAATGTAACAATTAGTTACCAAATGAATTAGTAACCATATCTACCAAATGAATTAGTAGTTATCTACCGAATGAATTAGTAGTTATCGACGAAATGAATTAGTAGTTATCTACCAAATGAATTAGTAGTTATCTACCAAATGGATTAGTCATTATATCGCTGATTACTAATTCAAAGAGTAGTTCATAGGCAGCTTCAATTTAAAAACTGATTTGTGACGTGAATACAATTTTATTTATATAAAATATAACAGATATTATACATTTAAAAAGTTCTTAGAAGTTGTAGAGGTCATGGTGATTTATTTAGAGAGCTTCGTGAAGCGTATTGCTTTAAAATTAAAATTGTGATAAACGCAGTTGGTAAACGTAGTGTTGCATGAAATTATAAAAAAATGATAAACTTTTTCCATATTCGACGTTTAAAACAAAATGCAACTTGAATAGAAGGTCGAATGCGACCATAGGATTTACTTTGTGTGGCAAGTCAACCAGCAAGCCATCACATTGCAGGAAGAATGTGTCGACACATTGCCCTTTGACCCACACAAGGTATGGCTGTACAGCAGTTTTTGATTGCTTCCGGATGTTCGCTACTTCGGTAGGCACATGCGTTCCGTCCTGAAATGGAAAATTATTAGTAATTTTTTATGAGTAGTTAGTATGTCTTGATGTAGAAAGCATACCGCCATTATTCGAATCAAGTGACAGTTGGGAAATGAGAAGCTTGAATCCATATCGGCATGCTTAGTGGGCTTTCAATGTATGTGCGGGCGTACGATCTAACCTCAAAATTCGCAGTACACTTACTATTTCCAAAATCATTCATTTATGAAACTTGAATCTTGTTTGGTGCAATAATCAAAATTGCTCTGTTCCGGGCGAATAAAGATGTTGTATGACGGATGACTTATTTGAATAAATACTACTATCGGCGAGAAAATTCGAGTGCTCTGGCTTTGATTTTGAAAAAGTAAGTGAAGAAAAAATGGTAGCTCAATGAATGAAGGATCATTTTAGAGATCAAATGTTGTACGTTAATGCGCCTGGAACGAATATGCCAACAAAATTCTTATCACTTACAGACCCGAAAATCTGTATAAATCTTACTTTTTTAACGTCAAAGCCAGAGGACTCGAATTTTCTCGCCGATAGTAAGTGCAATTTTTTCGGACATATATTAAATAATTGAGAAAAAGTTTGATTCATCATAATCACAACATTAGCACTCAAATATAAAGAATGATTTAAATAGTTCTTTAGCCGTAGTTCAAATAGGGATGGAAACTTTCTTCCATGAGTTAAAAATAATCTCTTAAAGTTTCATTAAAAATAAATCTTGTTTCCGCACAGTACATACATTCAAATCAATCCAAACACATTTCACTGATGTTATTAACTGTTTTTCGAATAACAATGACGTCCAAAAATCTATTTAAAAAAATTATTTTGATGTTAAAAATTATTATTTACTTTTTTTATCATGAATTTATATTAAAGTAATTGATAAAATTTGAGTAAAGAGAGTGCTTTATGATAAAGTAATGTATTGTTGTGCACAGTCCTTACTATATTTTGCTAATTTTATACTTTTGGAGCGCCTTCGAATGCACTTCAAAGACGCTTAGTGGGCTTTCAATATATGTGCGGGCGTACGATATAACCTCAAAATTCGCAGTACACTTACTTTTTCCAAAATCATTCATTTATGAAACTTGAATCTTGTTTGGTGCAGTTTCGTTAATTATAAGGAATAAAAATTGTATGGATATAAAATTTTCAGTTTTCGGAATTTAGTTAGATTGCATGAAAAAAATTTTTTGAAGAACTTGACTTGTAGAAGTTTGTGGATATTTGTGCAATGGATCATAATTTCTAGCATCCGGACAAGATTGATGCAAATTTTCACATGGATGCAATATATTTTTCGTCCTAGATAATGACTTTTGTAAGAATTTCTCATTTTTTTCCAAAACACCCTTTACAGTGTTCAAAATGTAGAAAACCTATGAAATCATAACATGTATTGTAATCAGTTAAGCCTTCGAATGCGTTTCAAAGAACCTTAAAATTCGCAGTACACTTACTTTTTTCAAAATTTTATATATTTTTTTACGGAGCAGGCATTTATGAAACTTATTTATTATTCGCTAGCCAATTTTAGGAAAAAGCGTGAGATAAAAATTTGCTTTTCTTACCTGACAATTTGGTCACTGTCTCTGCATCTAAGTGCTTCTGCAGTACTTCTGCCAATTCATCCACATTGAATAGTTCGAAGTATTCCAATTTTTCTAAAAATACATTTTTGAATGATTAAACTTCATTATATGATAAATATTTTCTATTCTTCTATATCAAAGTAATGCTTGCGTAAATATAAAGCTAACCTAACTTTTCCTAAGGAGACTCTCCCCATTTGCTTGAACCATGCATTTATTTTTGAATAGCAGACTGATATATATATATATATATATATATATATATATATATATACCATTAAGCCATTTCCCTTTCGGCGAGCCTCAAGGGGTAAGCGTGACACTACCCGATTCGGGTAGTGTTTCTAGGTGGATAGTTTCTTGTAGTACATAACTACAAGTGTGGGCTCACCACACCCACCACCGCCAACAGCAACGCAGTAGTATCAGACGGTCACCCATCCAAGTACTAACCGCGCCCAACACTGCTTAACTTCAGTGATCTAACGGGAACTTTAAAAAATAGAAATAACTTTAATATTTATTGCACTCAGCGTCCAGAAAATGCGTGGTTGCAGCAGCAGTAGCAGCATACATAGCGCATATACGCCCGCGCTAAAATCTAGAGACGCCATTTTCGTTTTGGCGGTATATTTAAAATAAATTTGAACTTACAATTACGCAACTCCTTCAAATTATGTTTAATCATCCGGAAGCGATAAGAATAAATTCAAATTTACACTTACCTGACTCCTTAAAGTTGTTTTAAGTCAATGGAACACTTTAAAAATAACTGCATATATGCTTATATATAAGCATGTATACCAGCAACTCATTGTTACTAATTGAATTAGTAAGTCAACTCTACCAAATACATTAGTAGATTACTCTTACCAATTCATTTAGTAAGGTCAATATTACCATTTCATGTAGTAGAATGTAGTGAAATTACTAATTTGACAGTAAGATACGAGGCTACTAATTGAATTAGTAGAATTTCTTAAGGTTGGCTTGCTGATTAATTTATAGCTCTTCAATTAATGTGTGTTTGATGGCTGTGTTAGTTCTGCAAATTTTATGTAGTCCGCTCATTTTAGTTTAATGTGCTGTATATGTGCTGTAGGTACCAGCATTTGAAAACGTATAGGATTGAAGATGTGGCTAGTTTTCATGATTGCTTCGTTGATTAATTTATGGTCCTTTGAAAACTGTGTGCCCATTTCTTGTGTTGAATAGGCCAGAATTTTATGTGTATCGCTTATTTTCGTTTACTGTGCTACGTAAGTGCTATAGGTACCAGCATTTTGTAAGCGTATGGGAAACAAAATGCAGCTTTTCTGGTTAGCTTGTTGATTAATTTATGTCTTTTTGATTAGCGTGTGGCTGTTTGTTGTGCGAAAGTTGATGCGCACAGCTCATCTTGATCTATTGCGTTGTTTGTTACAAATCTGATATTCGCGAATGATCTTAACAATATTAGGTTTGTTTACAATATGATTTTGAGAATAATAATTGGATATTGGATATGATCTTTCAGCTTGTTGTTTTATTATTGAATATAAATGTTATGTAGTTATAATATATTGAATACAAATGTTATTTAGTTAGAATCTATTGAACATAAATGTTATGTAGTTATAATCTATTGTTTATCATATCAAAGAAATATGTTGTTAAATTCAATATCCATGTTTTTGATTTGAAGAAATATTTCTTTGGCATTTATGGTGCCATACGGCTTTCCGCCTTGGAATTTCTATGTTGCGACAGCGTCGTGGTCATCGCTGTAGACTTGACACTCGACGGACCCAAGTTCGATTCCTGCTGGAGGTGGATTTTTCTGTTTCAGGTTCATCAAGATTTTTAATTATATGACTTGTTTAAATTAAATATGTATAATAGTAACAATGTTAATTATAACTTAAGCTGAAAGAATCCATTTGTTCCTTTAGGAAAATATGTACTACAGTTGAAGCATGAACTACTTTATTGCACTCTCGCATGGTTTAGGCCAAAGAAATATTTGTTTGAATCAGTGGGATATTTTTTTGCTTCAAATATTACAAAATTTGATGCGAAGAAATAGTTTTTTGAGTCTATAAAATATTTGCTTGACTTTAAAATATATTTCATTCCATAAATTCACATATTCTCATTTCGAAGAAATATTCATTCCCATTCAAGGCACATTCATTTGGAACAATGCGTAATTTATTTGGTTTAAAATGTATATTTTTGTCTTTAATTAATATTTCTTTGATTTAAAGAAATATTTCCCTCCGACCAATAGGTCGTATTTTTTAATCAAACAATGTTAACTTAATCCTATTATTATTTGTCTGGCTAAAAGAAATTCCTTTTTTTCCTTCAAAGTGCATATATTTATTTGCCTCAAAAAAATATTTCTTTGAAAATAATCAGGACTTTCACTTACTTCAGCCAAGTAAAATTCACTTGGTACAAGTAATCCTTTTTTTCAGTGTACGAAATTTTAGAATTTTATGAAAAACAGGTTTTAACCATTATATTCGAAAAAATTGTAGTTTCAAAAAAAATGCAATAAAACTTGTTCAGTTTCATGTTAAGCTTTTTTTCGTTCTACGTATTTTCACAATAAAATCAATATTTTCCGAGAAAAAGTAGAAAAACCTTTTTTTCTTAATAACCGCCATTTTTAAATCTCAGGGAAATTTTAAGTGGCTACACTTCTCAAAATATTCTCTAATATACTGCCTAAAACTATGCAAAAGGCTAATAACTTTATCTTTTCGAATGGTCTCTTTTCTATCCCACGTCACTGACAACTCCGGCGTGGGATCCATAGTCGTATCCTACTACCCAATGGGAAATTTACAACTGGCGCAGCATTGTGTCAGTACTGGCCAGAGTTTGACAGCATTGGCGTGGTGCTGGTAGCCAATACTGGCATCGATGTGGCGTAACCTTGGGATGATAACGCTGTTTAGTACTGATTGCCAACTTCGGGGCTGTACTAAAATACTGTACTGGGCATTAGTATTGGCTCAGTAATGACTAAGTACTGTGATTTAGTACTGGGACAGTCGTGGGTATAAGTACTAATGAAGTACTGGAAGTAAGTATTAGCACAGTATGGCAAATGAGTACTGTCAAAGAAGCCGGAGGAGTACTGGGCACCAGTATTGGCGATGTAGTGGCATGAGGCAGAAATGATAATTATCTTCAGTACAGACTACCAGTATTGCTACTGCACTATCGGCCTTCGCGATTTCCAGCTTTGCTTTCAGACATGACATATGTGACATATTTTAATTCTTAAAGAAGAAAATAAACGGCATTTTCATTTTGGAGATGTAAACATTCTAAATGACAAAGAAGTTCATATAAAAAATTTTTTTTCTGTAAAATATTTAAAAAATGTATTTGTCTGAATCTCTAAGGAGCATTAAAAAAGGAAAAACGTTCAACACATTTCAAAATAACACGTATTCTTTAACAATTGGTGTTCTTTTAATTATTTTTCATGACACATGCATGATTTCAGCCTTTTTCGATGCCTATGAAGCGGGGCTAAAGCTCTACTTTTTACGGACTGAAAAGTGACATCCGTAATTTATTATTTATGCCGTTTATTATAGTCTGTTCTACGCCAGTACCATGGCAGTAGTCCGCCGAGGTCCGACAAAAAAACATCAGAAAAGAGTTCGCCTTTTGTTAAAATTTGTACGACACCAGTATTGTGCCATTACTCCGCCCGGGCCCGCACAAAGTCGCGAGACAATAGTTTGCCGTTTCTTATAGTCTGTACTACACCAGTATCATGCCAGTAGTCCGCCGAGATCCGACAAAAAAACATGGGGCAACAGTTCGCCTTTTATTAAAATGTGTACGACACTAGTTATCGCGCCATTACTTCGCCCAGGCCCGGGACAAAATCGCAGGACAATAGTTTGCCGTTGCTTATAGTCTGCACTACACCAGTATCATGCCAGTACTCCGCCGAGATCCAGCAAAAAACCTTTGGATAAAAGTTCACCATTTGTTAAAATTTGTATGATACCAGTATCGTGCCATTACTCCGCCCAGGTCCGGCAGAAGATCGTGGGACAATGGTTTGCCGGTTTATGTAAACTGTACTACGCCAGTATCGTGCCAGTACCCTGCCAAGATCCGGTACATATTCGTGAGACAGTGGTTTACTATTTGTTACAGTCAGTTATGTGTCCTAGACTGTGCCATTATCGTGTCATCATTGGGCTTGAAGTTGGCATTAGCCCAGGGCTGATTTTTGTTTAATACTGCACAGAATCCATACTGGGTCGATACTGGTCTGCCGATATTGGAACTTAGATTAGGCACAGTGCAGATCCAGTGCCAATATCCGTACTACGCCAGTATTGGCTAGCCAAGTGTTGGAACATTGCTAATGGCGCGCTACCGCGCCAGTTGTAAGCATCGGCCCAAGTCTGTAATTTCCTATTGGGTAGGATCTTACGTACCGGATCGGATCCGCGTACCAACAACTTAATTAATTAATAATTAATTAAACTAAAAACATCATACACGAAATCCTTCTAGTTTTTGTACATAATTGCATTCCTTTCTTGGAGAAAAATTTCGAATATTGGAGGTCTCTCCTGTGCAAAGAGAAACTCACGAGAGATATACTATCTTCAGGACAAATTTTAATCATACTTCGTCAAAGTCGATGAAACACTTTTATGAACAAAATTAAACTTCTTCGCAAGGGCACTACACTTAACGAAATTAAGAACGCACTGTGAAAAACTCCAAATATTTGAGATTTTGTACGAAAATTGACAGAGGTGCTTCATACACTGAAAACAAAATTTACTTGATTCAAGGAAATGCGTTTCTTTGGTTTTTTTTCTTTCGACCAAGGAATTGTTTCCTTCAGTTAAGTTAATATTGTTTAGATGCAAAAGATTCACGCATTAATTCAAGGAAATGATTTCTTTGTGTGAAATTTCTTTAATATGAGTAAATATTTCTTCGCATTAAATACGAAAAATATCAAGACAAAGAAATGATTTCCTAGAAGGTAGGAATCTAGGTTTATTGAATACGTTTTAGGCGCCTAAAGAACTCCTTCTTTAGTCCAATGAAATCGATTCCTTGAAATGGATAAATATGTTTTAGAATCGGATAATTCATACATCATTGGAGCAATTAGTTCATTTTTTTAGTCAAGAAAATATTCACCCAAGATAAATGAATTTTCATTCAATTGAAGAAATATTTATTTCATGCTAAGAACTGTCAAAACAATAATAATAAAACAGTTATCTAAATTTAAAAAATATTCTTTCACGATAAATCGATATTCGTTCAATTGAAAAAAAAAATTATTTAACACTATAAGTTGATATAATTGTTGCAACGAAATAATGACTTAAATTGAAGAAATACTTATTCATGATAAATGAATATTCATTCAATTAAATAAATATTTATTGCATTCTAACAATTATTGTAATCAACACAATGCAAGTATTATTCAAATTTAAAAAATATTCTTTTAATATAAAGGTATATTCACTAAACTGAACAAAATATTTATTCCATGCCAGAAGTCGACATAATCATCGCAAAGAAATATTTATTTGATTCAATGAGTTCGATTCTTTGAATTGATTCGGACGCATTTGAATCAATTAATTGTGCATATTTGAATCAAGTCCTTAAGTTTATTCAAATCAAAGCAATAATGATTTAATTCAAAATAATATTAATTAAATTAAAAATATATTTATTTGTTACAAAGAGTTCATGCATTTATACCAATGAAGCATTTATTTAGATGAACAAGGTATTGTGTTTGCATACATATTTATTTCTTCATTTGAAGGAAATGTTTTATTTGCTTACTAGAATTAAATTATTCATAACAAATAAACATTTTTTCCAACGAAGTAATTATTTTTTCAAATCAAACATTCAATAATTTGGCATAATTTGTTTCAATTGAATACTTCTTTAGATCAAAGAAATCTGTTGTTAAATTCAATATCCATGTTTTTGATTTGAAGAAATATTTCTTTGGCATTTATGGCGAGAGCTAAATACGGCTTTCCGCCTTATAATTTCCATGTTGCGACAGCGTAGTGGTCATCGTTGTGGATTTGACACTCGACGGATCCAAGTTCGATTCCTGCTGGAGGTGGATTTTTCATCGAATTTTTCTGTTTCAGGTTCATCAAGATTGTAAAATATATTCGTGATGCGTTGTTTAAATCAAATATGTATAATAATAACAATGTTAATTATAATTTAGGCTGAAAGAATCCATTTGTTTATTTAGGAAAATATGTACTACAGTTGAAGTACGAACTACTTTATTGCACTCGCGCATGGTTTAGGCCAAAGAAATATTTGTTTGAATCAGTGGGATATTATTTTGCTTCAAATACTCAAAAATTTGATGCGAAAAAAAAGTTTTGTGAGCCTATAAAATATTTGCTTGACTTTAAAATATGTTTCTTTCCATCAATTCACATATTCTCATCTCAAAGAAATATTCATTCTTATTCATGGCACATTCATTTGGAACAATGAGTCATTTATTTGGTTTAAAATTAATATTTTTGTCTTTGATTCATATTTCTTTGATTTAAAGAAATATTTCCATCCGATCAATAGGTCGTATTTTTGAATTACAGTACGCTTCATTGAAACAAAAAATCAAATCTGTCAATTAAAAAAACGTTTATTTTATCCGATCGACAATACTTTCAATTAAGGAAATATTTCTTAGAATTGAAATTGTATTCGATCATATCAACTGACTGATTTTTAAATCCAAATATCTAATTTCATTCAGTTAAAGACATCGTCCATTCGCTCAAATAATATTTCAGAGGCTGAAGCAATTATTTATTTGCTTCAATAATTTCTTATTTTTCATACAATTAAACGATTTCTTTGAATTGAAGAAATACATGATTGGACGTATTCAGTACGACCATTTCTTTGAATCAAAGCAATTTTTTTTGATTCAAAAACTTTTTTTTTTCAGTGTACGTAGCCCAAAAAACGACATAACGGCCATGACTGATGTCGAAAAGGAAGCGTTTTAATGCGATGTCGCTAAAGGCGCTACCATTCATGGCAGCCTTATCGTTTCCTGGAACATTTGGAATATTGAGAACCTGTCGCAGTGTGTTCTTAATTTGATTAAATGTAGGGCCCTTGTGATAAGGCATAAGGATTCATTTTGATGTCAAATGTGTTGAAAACCTATAATTTGTTTGGGAATTTGTTTAAGTGGCCGGAAGGAAAAACCAGGTCTCTCCCAGGTTTAAACTTATGCTTAGACTTAGGTTAAAACATAGATTCGTATCCGCCTCCATTTTTTTATGGGTTCTCTCTGAACCCCCTTGCCCTGGCCCGCAGGAGGGTTTTTTTTCCATGGCCTCTCATAGTCGTATTTATTTCAAAAAATCAAACTCTTATTTTCTTTTCACTTTTTTTTTATTGCACCAAATCTTAATTATCACTTGAGTGCAAGAAATACATGGGTCACTCAAAGTTTCTGAAATGAGATTCTAGAAAGAGTGAAGCAGAAAATTTCTAATAGTGTTCTTGAGGGTCTAGTAAATGATTTGTTAAACAGTAATATCATTATTATATTTCACTTCTTATTCATTTCTGAAGGAGATTCGGTTTTGGCATTTCCATAGGAATTCAGAAACATCTTTCCTCATCCCCTTTCTTTTATACTCCTCCTAATACTTATTTTCTGTCTTCGCTCCCGGTAAGAAGGAGTTGATTGGAATGCATAGAATGGCGTTTAAAGAAACGAACATTTTAATGCTTTTAAATGCGTACCAATTGAATTTTTGTCCGAAATGCCATTGAATGCTCTTTATTGTATAAAACTCGTTTTAATTCATTCATTTTGAAAGCGCACAAATTTCAAGGCATTAAACTGCCGTCATGGTAATGCTATTAAGGAAATTTGCATTAATGCCATTTAATGCGGTTTGGTAACCTACCAACTTGAACGCCATACAATGCCTTTCACGAGATAAAGTTCATATGAACACCATCGAAGGGGTGCTCCAGCTGACAACAGTTAGTGTTAATGCGGAGAATAATTTTCTGTAACAAAAATTGTTTACATGACTGAATCTGCATTTCGCTTCCGGGACTTATTTTTGTGTGATACAAGTTTTTTGTCATGCGTTTATTTTAATTAATACCATTAGTGTGCAAAAAACTACTCGATGCCAAATGTTTGATTGCCTTCCATGAAACTTACATCACAAGAAAATGAATTTCCAGTACAATAAAGGTCAATCTTAGTAAGTACTTTTTAGTATAATTACTTCTTCAGTACATAAAAAGCACACTTAAATAAAAATACCATGGTAATTTAAGCATGCATGCTTAAATTAATTAAATAATTACGAAAGAAGGGGGTTGGGGAGGTGGGTGTAGACTGTAGACTACACTGAAAAAAAAGGATTACTTGTACCAAGTGAATTTTACTTGGCTCATTGTTCCAAATGAATGTGCCATGAATGGGCATGAATATTTCTTTGAAATGAGAATATGTCAATTGATGGAAAGAAATATATTTAAATATCAAGCAAATATTTTATAGGCTCAAAAAACTATTTCTTCGCATCAAATTTCTGAGAATTTGAAGCAAAAAAATATCCCACTGAATCAAAAAAAATATTTCTTTGACCTAAACCATACGCGAGTACAATAAAGTAGTTCGTACTTCAACTGTAGTACATATTTTCCTAAATGAACAAATGGATTCTTTCAGCTTACATTATAATTAACATTGTTATAATTATACATATTTAATTTGAACAACTCACATAATGTAAAATCTTGATGAAGCTGAAACAGAAAAATTCGATGAAAAATCCACATAAAGCAGGAATCGAACTTGGCCAAGTTCCGAGTGTAAAGTCCACAGCGATGACCACTACGCTATCGCAACATGGAAATCCTAAGGCGGAAAGTCGTATTTAACTCTTACCATAAATGCCAAAGAAATATTTCTTTAAATCAAATACATGGATATTGAATTTAATAACATATTTCTTTAATGTAAAAAAGTATTCCGTTGAAACAAATTATGCGCAATTATTAAATGTTTGATTAAAAAAAATAATTACTTTGTTTGAATAAATGTTTATTTGTTATGAATAATTTAATTCTAGTAAGCAAAAGAAATATATCCTTCAACTGAAGAAATAAATATTTATGTAAACACAATATCTTGTTCATCTAAGTAAATGTTTCATTGGCATAAATGCATGAACACTTTGTAACAAATAAATATATTTTTAATTTAATTTATATTACTTTTAATTAAATCATTTTTTCTTTGATTTGAATAAACTGAAAGACTTAATTCAAGTATGCACAATTAATTGATTCAAATGCGTCCGAATCAATTCAAAGAATTAAACTCATTAAATTAAATAAATATTTATTTGAAATAATTGGAAATGGTTTTCTTGAATGTAATAAATATTTTTTGAATCAAGAAAATATAGCCAAAGAATTCATTTCTGCAGATCAACGAAAGATATGTGTCTGGTTTAAATAAAAATTACTTCTGTTAAAGAATATTTTCTTGATGCTAAAAAATAGGATTCAAGTAAATGCATTTTCTTGATTCCAAAAATTATTTTTTTCCGTGTAGGGAGGTGAATGATGATTGGGCGGTGTCGTCACCTTCAACCAATTAGCGATAGCATCATTTAATTGCGTTTTAGTAGTGTTGAAATCAATTTATTTACATACATGTCATTTGAAAATCTTAAGTCTATTTTTTAACAATGTATTTTTTATCCTTCATATCTTTTCTTTAATAAGCAGTGGTTCTTCGAAATTTTTATTTAAATTTTTTGCAATACCATCTGTCCGGTTTCATAATGTTTTTTTAAACACCTGCATGCGACGTTCGACTTCCCGTGGCTGCGCAGTGAGCGCAAAGTGCCCGTTTCACACATTTTCTGGGAGATGTTAATCGCAAACTGGTTCGAGTGTGCGAAGAAAAGCGCATATATGATATTCGCACACTATTTATGGCCAATTACAAAACAGCATTCACATTCGCGGTAGGACTCTGACAACAGATGTTGTCATGACAACACGATGTTTACGAAGTTCAGTGTTGACAGATCAGGAAACCTAACTTTCTTACGAATGTCACAGCAGTTATTTACTTGTACAATTATCAGTGTCCGAATTTAAAAATGAGTGAAAGTGAAGATGCATTGGAAAACTGTGTACCGCCCGATATTCTTGAAGCGGCAAGGAATGTAACGTTGACTAGATTCTA
This sequence comes from Andricus curvator, assembly GCA_932195095.1. Taxonomy (NCBI): domain Eukaryota; kingdom Metazoa; phylum Arthropoda; class Insecta; order Hymenoptera; family Cynipidae; genus Andricus; species Andricus curvator. Next base: position 434,432 of record CAKNYM010052128.1, on the reverse strand, counting down.
GGGCCAGTGTGAATCTTTTTAGTAGGGTGTTTTTCCTCTCGGGCGGCTCCGGCCACGCCTCCGCCGGGGCTTCGCCCCTGGACCCCACTACGTTTTATCCCAGTTACTTTCTTATTCACTGTGTCGTCTCACCCTTGAATTTCATCATTTCGAGAAGGAACTTCTCATGACTGGTGTTTCAAAAAATAGTATGTGATGCACGTGCGCGTAGGGTATTCACGCACTAGCATCACAATATACTATTCTCTTTTTATTATTTGTTCGCCAATTTCGAATCTTATTGGTCAAACCCTGATATATTAATATCTGGTTTGTGTTTCATATGCTGTATCGAAATTTTTAACTACTTCTTATCAGATTATTTTCAATTTTCGAATCCTATCTGCTCATTTTTCTGATTCTTGAAATTTGATAATTAATTTCTTTACGTATTCCTTACTATTATCTGTAAATAAAATTCTACGTGTTCCCCATTTTGAAAATATGCATTTGTGAAATTCTTTTTCAATTGTTGGAGCTAATTTATTTTTAACAGCTATTATATCTGCCCATTTCGTAAACATGTCTACAGATACTAGATATATTGGTTTCTCGACTTTCACATTAGTAAGGGACCCACCGTATCTGATGCTACAACTGTCCATGGTTCCTCAGTTACGATCTTTCCCATCAAACCTATTTGATTATTTACTTTTAGTTTTATTCTGTGATGAATGTTGCATTCCCTTACATATTTCAACATCTCAGTGTACATTCCGGGCCCAAAATAATTTTCAAATTTTTTTTAATATGTTGTTTCCATACCTAAATGTCCTACTAGTTTATTGTTGCGATTCATAATTAAATCTTGTTCTCTAAGCTATGTTGATGTAGCTAATTTTCATGGGTTTCTATCCAGAGATAAACTTGATATTAAGGGGTCTCATCTAAAACTACAATGTAGTTTCACCGTTTATTGTTTGTGTTAATACGGGTTCTACTCCTGTGTCACAAGCATCGGTTTGTAGTTGAAATGGATTTTCGAAATGAGGGATTGCTAAAATTGTTCCTCTTGTTAGCACATATTTAATTGTAGTAAATGCCTGCTCCTGTTTGTAAGTCCATTCCCACTTTACTTTATTCTTTCATAATTTTTGGAGATGTGCTATGATGTCTAAAAATTTCGACTGTGATCCCTTTTCGTCCACTTTGACTTCTAAATCTAAATCTAAAACGAATTCTAAATACTTAAGATGTTCTTCAAAATTTTTTGAGACTATAATTATATAATCCAGATAACAAAATACATTTGGTTTCAAAGCTGGTGTTATTATTTTGTCCATCAGGCACTGGAATGTAGCAGAAGCATTTATTAAAGCAAATTGTATTCTCTAATACTGATACATTCCTTTGTCTAGGACTATAAATGCAGTTTTCGGTTTAGATTCTTCGTCTAACTGTATCTGATGATATGCCGCACGAAGATCGACTATTCACATATATTTTGCTGACCTCAATGGGTCTAATATTTCTGGCATGATAGCTCTGCTTAAAATGTCCGACATGATCATATAGAAACCAGATAAAAGCGGATTGAACTGGTATATAATGCGACTTTAACTTTATCTCTTTCTGTACGGTTTATGGTCAGTTACAATTTGAATACCGATGAAGGGTCTGCCCTTATTCAGTTTATATGCGCCATTCGAGACCCAAACAGTTAATATTTAAAGACCCGTATCGCAAAGTGCAATGGCGGAATGTATCTGGTATATATCTGCCATACAGTGGGCTATTTTGCAAAATTTACTTTCAAGCCCTAATATCTCTCGAACGAATTGACCAAAATAGATGTTCCTTGAACGAGGTAAAAGCTTATTATCTGTACGATAGGGGAAAATTATAGAGAAAAGTATTTCTGAATTTCCTGGCCTGGAAAATGCGGGAGAAAGCCATCATCTTTTGACAAAATTTACAAAATTGTACTGAAACTACAAAAAAAAGTTTCTTTCAGCGCAACACGCGATTTTTTATAGATTTTTCCATGCTGAATTCGAATCTTCTAGGAAAAATAGCGTGGCATATTTCTTTTTTGAGAAAAATCCAGTTAAATATGGTGAATTCAATATAGATAAAAACACAAATCGGAAACATGATGGTAACTTGACAAAGTTGATTATCTGTAGATTCTTGAGGTCGCTGAATCAAAATCTGATGTCCGAGTTCCAATATAAAAAATGGTGGATCAAATATGGCGGAACAAAATTTGAAAAATTCGGGCAACTTCAAAAAATTGTCCATATTTACGTTTTCGGGGTCACTGAATCCAAATCTGACGTCAACATTTCAAAATAAAAAATGGCAGAACAAAAATTTTAAAAAATCAGCAAACTTTACGAAATTGGTAATACATACTTTTTTGAGGTCGGTGAATGTAAATTTTACGTCACATGTCATGTCACGTCATATGTCCATTTAATGTAACGTTTATTTAACTAAAATTTTGTTCATGCAATAAATTCTCTAGAAAGGAAAATGTGCTAAAAAAATGTTCACGTCAGATTTAGATTCAGCAACCTTAAAAACGTAACTATTACCAATTTCGTAAAGTTCACAGAATTTGTTCACTGTTTGTATTGCCATTATTGTGTTGTTGGGCTGGCTCATTTAAGTCACGTAGCGCTGTCGTTGACAGCCTATTGTACTATGCCTTCATCTGAAAACCCCGGTGAAACACAGGTCTATGCACGGGTCAACCTCGCTGCTTAAGTATTATTTGCCTGGATGTTTGGACAAGGGAAAGGAAAACTGCAGTAAACCGCCTCCCGTGTGCAGCCGGTTTTTTCAGCACTCGAGTTTTGAAGGTAAACATTAGACCACGACCAATTGAATGCACACATTCATCCTCAGCGTTAAGGTGCTTCCTAGTATAGGATGCATGCGACATACTGAGGAAGGTTTAAAGTTAAATAGAGTAGTTAATTGTACTTCGAGCTTCCTTGAGTTGTAAATTAGGATATAGAGTTTCTTCTGTAGTGATTGGAATGGATTCTTCTTTACATGAGTTTCAGTCAATGTATCGAGTGAATAGAGTGTACTGCGTTTCTATGTGTGCGTGAGGTGCCGATCCTACAGGCGCCTGTGAGTCTACGTTATTGGTTTGTCAGCAGGTGGTCGCTTTCCTAGATGTAACAATAAATTAGTCGTGGAGTCCCAGAAGGCTCCTAAGAAATATATTGACCAGCCGAATATTCGGAGATGCCCATTTCATCGCCGTCTACCTGCTTGTTTTACCCCCACTACCGAACTTCCCCTCACGTAGCCGAGTGCTCGCCAGCGTCTGTCGTCGACCCATGTCAGCGGGGGTTCCTTTGTACTAATGAGGAATAAAATATGAAACATAAATTATTTTTAATTTTTCAATTAGTAATTTGGAAATATTATATTCGAAATCTACGTTTCTTGGCGATTCCAACGATACGTTACTTAACTTCGTAAGTTGAAAAGTAGGAGTGTTTATCAGGTCATATATAGGATCACCGAAATTCAACTGCATTCGTTTTGTGGGTTGATTTAGAACCAATCTATTCAGATTATTCCATTTTTCAAAATAGAAGAAAGTAATAGTCCGAACCAATAACACATTTCTAAAAAATTGCTAACTTTCACAAATTTGTAAACTATATTCAAGTAAAGTAGATATCTTTTGGTAAATTGAGTTAACCATTAACACCTCAATTAGGTTTTACAGGCTCATTAATACTGTTAAGCTTGTAATAAGTCTGCGTTTGAATCTGGAGAAGGATTTGAATAGCTAGATAAATTGGAGGGTGTGGATGATAAAAAGAATGATTAAAATCCGAATTAAAAGATTCACATGCGTTCGTTGTCCGAGTTAAAGCAGCGGGTTTCCCGGCCCAGATTTTAGGTGGATACAAATCTTCATCGCATAAATAAGTCGCTATTAGGTATTCCGCGAATTTAATGATGCTATCGTTAAGGGGCATTACTGGCAACAAATCAAACCCAAAACAATGTTTGACTTCCGTGTGATCGAGAAAGAGAATTCCGAAACAAACGCGTAACCACTGACCAACTTCTGAGTCTCTATTTTTATAGCCAGCAGAAAGCCCTAGTTTTTGTATCTTTCGATACCAAGCCTGAGTTAAGTGAAATCGGCAACCGATAATTCTTACATCGGGCCAAATTTTTCTAACGGCATTGTGAATGCCTTTCTCAAAATCTAAAATAATTTCTTTTGGCTCTAAAATATGGCCTCTTTCTTCACATAATTTTTTAAGTGTAGCAAAACAGTCCTCGTAGGTTTCCTGCTGTTTATCTTTGAGCAAACAAAATGCTAACACAATATAATGGCCATTAAAAAAGCCGTGTACAGAAAAAAGCTGCTTGAAGAAAGGTGGACAATAATAAAATGTACCACCGGCTAGCAAAATTTCCGCTTTTGCAAGGTACTTTAAGTTTTTATTCGTTAAAAAAACGATCATATTGGATTCTGGATCGTTAAAAAGGACGAAATCATCTCCAAATTTAGTTTTTACATCTAATTTTTCAATTTTAGCGTGAGTATCTTTACTGTCTTTAGGATATATAGGTTGAATTTTCCTACTCGAATAATAAAAATTCTTCTTACAACATTTAATATCGCGGACCGTCAAATTTCGATGTTCCTTTTCCACGCACGAATGAACAACCTTTGAAGGTCTTTCGCAAAGATTATCGACCACCTTTCGCTTTACACTCGAGGACAACGATTGTCTTTGTAAAATACGATCTTCTATTGGATCGTGATTGTGCTCTAAATTACTTTTGAGAATAAGTCGCGGCGACTCACTACACGTATTATAACGATTTTTTGACTATTAACTTAAGTTCTAATACATCTAACTGAAACCTGGACTCAGAATGAGTCCAAGAGATGCCTGAAGGTCGCCAGGCAGTGTGCCCGATAGCTCCAGTAGAGTGGCGGAGTAAGGGAATGACGCAGTGAGAGGTGAAAGGATTGACAGTCAGTATTTCAATTTTAAAACACTAGTATAATTCCGTACGAGAAACATGATTACTACAACACCTTTAAATCCCGAGATTATATCGAGTGGGCTCTATGCCCACTCCAAAACAAAGTTACAATAAACCGACATTAATTACCCACTAAGAAGTTATACGAGTGGGCCTTTGCCCCGCTCAAAATCAATTAATTACAAAAACAAACCGACATTCTTTTTATTTGACGCTCACTGACTCGACTCCGTGACCTTGACCGAGGTCAGCAATTTACAAATTTCAACGGCGTGTGTACTGATTCGACACACGACGTTGAAACGCGAGGATGAATTTAAGTTAAAATAAGAAATGACAGAGAACCCACCTGGCAGAATCCGACCTCCTCGTGCTCGTCCTCTCAGTTATTAATTTTTGTTTTTATCTCCCATTTTTTTAATTTGAACTTATTCCTCCAATCCATTTTTCCTGGACAGGTGAGGTACTCACTGCGAGTCTAGAATCACGAATGAATTTCAGAGTGGCGTCCCCGTTCTCCCTCTCATAGAGGTCGGAGCGCCACTCGAGCACGAGCGTAGAACTACAGAGTGAGAGGACGAACGAAAGATAAGGACAACCGCCAGGTTGGGTAACCCACAGCGTGGTGGCGCATAGTCGAGGTGCGTTCTGTGCCACGCAGAACCTCGAGATCTCCCGCTAGTCGCTGGTCCAGGGGTGGTTGACTCAGCTCACCGCGCAGGTTCTCTGCGCCAGCTTGATCCTAGTTTTTCCGAGCGCTCTTGTACGTGCGGGAATCCCGTCCACTACGCATGCGCCAGGAAAATCTCCTCTTCTTAGTCCCTGGTAACAGCAGACCTCCACTGCAGGCACCCTCGTTTCATGAGACCGTTGATGTTGTTGTGGGGTGGTTGATCCACCCTTGTCACTCGAGTTGGAACATGAAATAAATACAATGATACGAACCAAAATTTAGAACAACTAATGGAATTTTTATTAATTGGAATTCCGTAGCCTGGCAAGTAGATTAAATTCCGTCTGATGACCTAACCTCCTGATTTTTGACGGGTAATGAGTCTCTTATTTCTAGTGGGTTTGTGATTCGTGATTCTAAACCCATCTCCCTAGTGAAATTTTAACCTTAAATTTGTTAATTTTACTGTATTTGTGCGGGGTACGAATTACCCCGTCACAGTATGTAAATGAGCTTTGCGTTTTTCACCTGCACACTTTCATCTAGAATTCCCGGTGCACAAAAATTTATCAAAAGTAAATCTACAATTGTTTAAAATTAAAATGGTCTTACCCCTTGTTGAAACCGATTCGGAAATTATCAGAGGTGCAGAGGGCATCTTTCTCTTTGAATTTCAAATTTTCAAAACTTCAAACTCGCTTTTCTCGCAAGAAGCAAAACGAAACTGACAGTGTTTGTCGATTGGAAGCTTATTTAAGAGGAAATTTAAGCAGGTTATAGAAATTGTCTCATTTAAAAAGCTATTAACTTTAATTGACGCAGAGATGAATTTTGTTTACAAAGCTTTGCGAAAGTCTTAAATCCATAGGAAATTTAAGGGTAGTAAACCTTTACATTTCGACTGATCGTGTACAAAAAGCAATTAATTTCTATGGCTGCGCATATAAAATCATAAACTAAAATCTGCGTCAACTTGCGATAATTGCTATTTAAGTAGGACCAGTCGATTTATTGCTCTATGACAATTTAAAATTTCCGATGATAGGGCCCATGTGAAACTATTGCAGTTGAATTTCGGTGATTCTATGTATGGCCTGATAAACACTCTTAATTTTCAACTTACGAAGTCAAGTAACATATCGTTGGAATCGCCAAGAAACGCAGATTTGGAATATAATATTTCTAAATTACTAATTGCAAAATAAAAAAATTTATGTTTCGTATTTTATTCCTCATTAGTACAAAGGACCCCCCGCTGACATGGGTCGACGACTGACGCTGACGAGAACTCGGCTAGGTAAGGGGAAGTTCGGTAGTGGGTGTAATGCAAGCAGGTAAACGGCGATGAAATGGGCACAACCCCGAATATTTTATGTAGAGTATAACCGTGGATTAATATATCAGCAATTAATTTAATTCCTCTGAAGATTTTTATTCCTATTGATCCTGCACTAGCTATACCAAAGGTTGTAAAAATAGTCCAGAATGTTCCCCATGCAGATTGGGAGATCTTACCTATTGTCTCTTCATCTAGAAGGTTAAATACTAAAATGCCCTGATTATTTGTAGGTTGTCCTATCACTCCCCCAGCTAAGGTTTTTAAGACCATATTTTTTTTCCGCATGAAACATAATATGATATCTTAACTTGTCTAGAATGACTTCTGAATATATGCCACTCGTGCCCAAAGATGAGAAGTTTGTATATTCCCGTGTGGGCTGTGTTTTAGGCATCTTGACATTAGGTGTTGGCTCTTCAATAGGATTGGGTAACATTAACAATTTTAAATAATATGAGTTCGTGGAGTGGTTTAAGGTGCTTCCTCAGGCTAGTCTTTTAGCCCATGTATTACAAATGACATGTTTCCTTCTACAAGGATGAATTGTTTGATGTATTATTTTAACTACATAATCTCAATGGCATAATACACAATCTATTAGTGCCCCTTTTTCGAAAAATGGTCTTGTTTTTTTTTCATTTAATCGAAAATGTGCTTCATTTATGCGCCTGGAAACGAGAAATCCGCCATCGGGAAAGTATCCATGATGAATCGAAAACAGGCGCTCCCCGTTTCAAGAAGGACACGGCAGGAAGCCAAGCGTGAAATTTTTCCACGATACTGGAACCCAGGGGGTATACTGACTGTCAGTCATAACTCACCCGACCTTCCTATTGTTAGAGCGTTACACGATTCGAGCCGCTTGAACGAAATTAATAATTATGAAAATATTAAGAAATTTAATTTTAATATGCTATTAGGTACATTACATAATGACGAGACGATTAAAAACAGATGGAAAAAATCGGTTAACCCGTTCAATTTCTGTTGGTAGTTTAGGTAATTTTTTTATTTCAAGAAAATTTCAGATAGATTTCAAAGAGTGTACAAAGGTTTCAATGGTCTCCAAAAGATTTCACAAAGATTTCAATTATTTCCTAAAGATTTCAAAGATTTCAAATGTTTTGCGAAGATTTCGAATAGTTTTAAAAGATTTCACAAAGACTTCAATGATTTCAATGATTTCACAAATATTACCAAGTACTTCACAAATAGTTCAAATATTTCGCAAAGATTTTCAAAGATTTCAATAATTGTCTAAAGGTTTCGGGTAGATTTAAAATATTTTACAAAAATTTATCTTATTTTACAGAAATTTGTGATAAATTGCAGAGCGTACAAACATTTCAATTATTTCACAAAGATTTCAAGTATTTCGCAAAGATTTTAAATACATTTCATATCGGTTTTTCGAATACCCTAAATCTACTTCTTTAGTAACATACGTTCGTCTTTCGCTGTCTTCCGTTGTCGAAAATGCATAATCTCGGACGGTCTTCCTATTTTCCCGGATTTTCCCAAATACGTGTTTTCCGATCGTTTTACTGCTACGAAACCCTTGCACCTCTGTCCTCTTACCGCGATATTTTCTCACGGAGCACTTGCTTTCGTCTTTCAATAAAGACGAAACTAGATCAGCCGTCGATAATGAATATACTCCCGAATGCGGTAATTGTTAAGTAAAGAATTAATCATCATCATTTATTTGTCTGATAATTAATTTTGTAATCATCAATTACTTAAGAAGGTAATTGTTTAGTTAATTAATTAATTAATTACTTAACATTACCTAATTGTGCAGTAACTAATTGATTAATCATCAATTGAGTAATTAATTAATTATTCCGATGTATAATTTTCTGATTTTCTCGAATCTGCTTTTGTCTTTCGATAAAGACCAAAGTAAATCACCCGCCGACAATTAATACTGTCACAATCTCTAAAATTACGCAAAACATAAATCGATGAAATTTTTATTAGCTGATAAAATTTAAAAATGATATAATTTGAAAAAAATTGAACAAAAAGGATTAGGAAAATCGGTCAATATTCTCAATATTGAAGGTAATCTTGAAGCGAATGCAAAATTACCAAAACTCCGAACAGAAATTGAACGGGTGAACCGATTTTTTTCTATCTTTTTTTACCCTTACTCTATTTGAAACATTTCATTGGGATAGTTTCAAAATATACTTGATATCCAGTGAAAATTTGGAATTACATTTCTCAATATAATAGAAAAAAAAGCGTTTTGTATTAAAATTTTACTTTTTAATTGTAAAATAATAGTTTCAAACCGAGAAATTAGTCTTCAAATAATATTTCATGTATAACCATTGTTAACAATTATAACGTATGTGGTAAGCCTGGATTCGTAAATAAATAAGGTAGAACGATAATTTGTCAAATTTTAATCAATACTGATGTATACCATTAAGCCATTTCCCTTTCAGGGTAGGCGTGACACTACCCGATTCAGGTAGTGTTTCTAGGTGGATAGTTTCGTGTAGTAAATAACTACTACAAGTGTGGGCTCACCACACCCACGATGTGCCAACAGCACTCAGTATTCTTGAATGGTTACCCATCCAAGTACTAACCGCGTCCAACGCTGCTTATGATGACATGAAAAATATGCTTGGTCAAAGTTCCTCTACTTTTGAAGACTAATTTCTAGTTTGTAACTATTATTTTACAATTGAAAAGTAAGATTTCAATACAAAACGCTTTTTTTCTAGTATAATGCAAAAATAATTTCAAATTTTTACTGGATATCAAGTATATTTCGCAACTATCCCAATGAAATGTTTCGATTAGACGAAAATTCAAGTAAATTATAATTTTCAACATTTCAAACTTTATTTCCACTTCTTGCGGCTATATTTTTTGTATAACCATTGTTAACAATTATAACGTAAGTGGTATGCCTGGATTCGCAAATAAATAATATAGAACGAAAATTTGTCAAATTTTAATAAATATTAGATGATGTTATTTGATGTCGACCAGGTAGTGTTTTGCGAAGGCCCCCCAAATGTGGGGGCCCCGGGCCGACGCCCCGACGGTCCTTATATAACTCCAAGCCGGCCTGCAGAGCTTTCAGAAATTTAATCTTTAAGAGGGCTGGGGACATTAGCTTTTGTAAGGTCATCGACTGCCACTAATTTCTTCGAAAGTATAGGGAAAAATATGACTTCTGTGGTATGCCCGGATTCAGAACATAATGAGCTACAAAGAACATTTGTCAAATTTTTATAAACATTTATTATATTAAAAATATGCTTGATCAAAGTTACCCTACTTTTGAAGACTAATTTCTCGGTTTGTAATGATTATTTCACAAATTTTCGAAATGCTCCATCTAGATTGATATTTTATCTACAAATGTATGTATCTAATTAAAAAATTTCTCTTAAATAAATATGAAAAAACAGGTGCTAACGAAGTGTCTGCATGGAGTAAATTCAAGGCAAGTAACTACCGATGCTGGCGGCCAAATATTGAGGAGACATTTAGGCACGCCCACGCTATTGTACTCACTACAATGCATACCCTTTACCTCACCCCGGCAAGTTCTAGGGCCTACGCTAACTGTATTTCACATCTGGAACCACTCTCAAGAAAAACTTCTCAAATTCATTTCTGAATTTTCTCTTTAGCAACCAAAGAAATGTACGAAATGCTAAAGTTTCCAAAAAATTTGCCAAAAATACTTCTCTGACGTTCAATGAATTTGCATCCCTGCTTAAAATCCCGGTTAGATAACACAAGAAACTGGATAGAATACGGTTAGAAACCAATTCGGTTTTCACCCGGTTCTAACCTATTTCTTTCCGGTCTCAATTTAAATTTCTGGAACGTACCCGGATCCTAACAGGTCCCTATCCGGCAAATGGAACCAGAAATTCAATATTGGCAAAGATCAAGGTTCGTTTCTAACTGGTTCCTAACCGATTCCTACACGGCACTTGACACTATAAACTTTCTAACCGGTCCTAATTGGCTTCTATCAGACAAATTAGAGCCTGAGACTAAATATTGGCACACTGAAATTAGTTTCTAACCGGTTCCTAACCGATTCCTACACGGCGCTCGACACTGGAAACTTTCTAAATGGTCCTAACCGGTTTCTATCAGGCAAATTAGAACCTGATATTAAATATTGGTGAACACTGAAATTCTTTTCTAACCGGTTCCTAACCGATACACGGCACTCAACAGAGGAATCATTCTAACCGGTCCTAACCGGTTTCTATCCGGCAAATTAGAACCTGATATTAAATATTGGTAAACACCGAAATTCGTTTACCCGGTTTTTAACCGATTTCTACACGGCAATGAACACAGGAATCATTCTAACCGGTCCTAACCGGTTTATATCCAAAAATTAAAACCTGATATCAAATGTTAGCAAAGATCAAAATTCATTTTTAACTGGCTCCTAACCGTTTCCTACACGGCACGCGACATAGGAAACATTCTGACCGGTCTTAACCGGTTTCTGTCCGACAAATGGAACCAAAATTAAATATTGGCAGAACAAAGTTTATTTCTAACTAGTTCCTAGCAGATTCCTACACAGTACTCGACACTGGAAACTTTGTAACTGGTCCAAACCGGTTTCTATCCGGCAAATTAGAACCTGATATTAAGTATTGGTAAACACCGAAATTCGTTTCTAACCGGTTCATAACCTATTCCTATACGGCACTCGAAGCAGGAATCTTTCTAACCGGTCCTAACCAGTTTCTATCCAAAAATTGGAACAGAAAATTAAATATTGACGAAGACCGAAATTCATTTCTAACTGGTTCCTAACCGATTCCTACACGGCACTCCACACAGGAACAGTGCTCCCAATTCGGCTCCCCAACTGCAATGCGCATGCGTTGCATCGGCAGTCTCATTGTCTGTATATAACGCGCTTTTTTTAAACTATCACATGCGTGAAGCAGTTTTTTATAATGAATCATCATTGTAGAAATAATAACGATTAATTTTCAGATCAAAAAATAGTCTTTTCGAGTGCAAGGTGAAATAATTATTTTATTGTACTCTTCAAAAATAAATGATTGATTTCAAATTTGAAGGAAGGAATGCCTTTTTTCACCAATGTGAATTTTAAACCATTCATAATATTTTTTTGTACTTTATGATTATTATATATTGTGAAAAATTGATTTGCATAGTTAATGATTTCAAATAAGCGCGCGATCAACATCCGATGAGTCTGCTGGTGCGACGCATGCGCAGGGCGGTTGGGGAGCTGAATTGGGAACACTGCACAGGAAACGTTCTCACCGGTCCTAACCGGTTTCTATCCGGCAAATTAGAACCTGATATTACATATTGGTAAACACCGAAATTGGTTTCTAACCGTTTTTTAACCGTTTTCTACACGGCACTTAACACAGGAATCATTCTAACCTGTCCTAACCGGTTTCTATCCAAAAATTGGAACCTGAAATGAAATGTTGGCAAAGACCGAAATTCATTTATAACTGGTTCCTAACAGATTCCTACACAGCACTCGACACTGGAAGCTTTCTAACTGGTTATAACCGGTTTCTATCCGGAAATTTGGAACCTTAAATTAAATATCCAGCCCGGCACTGGTCGTTTCTCACAAGCTGTAAGAATTTTCTTGATTAGTATATAAGGACCATTTCGACCGATACCCTCAGCGTGCGATATTCTGCGTTAGGGAAGTGCGTTGCGTGCATTATATAAATTTTAGGTTAGGCTATATAATTATGTTTGGGTCCGTTACAATAAGTTAAGAATGTGTCGCTCGTGTGTCCTCCGTCCGTCCTTCGGTCTTTCTGATATACAAATAAGTAAGCTAAATATAGAAGCCCCTCTATAAATCGTTTTTTTTTCGTGTTGGAAACGACGGCGCGGTGATGTAGAAATTACAGAATTCTGCCGTGTTTTTGATTTGAGAGGGGTTTTGTGTCTCGTCTAAGAATTCTTCTTGAATTATATTTAATTCTCATAGAAGAAGTTCTGTAGAATTCACAAAAACATAGGTCTGTAATTATCACGGATTTTTGCTCATATCCGCCACATCGTAACTAAATCTATAATTCCTTAAGTACAATTTTTTTTCGTGTATAAACCGGAGGCTAAAATCGGGTACGGGCCAGTTAAGACCGGATAAGAACCGGTTAGAAGTATTTTGTGGATCGAGTCACAAACCCGGTAGAAACCGGATA
>CAKNYM010052128.1:402261-421179 GCA_932195095.1 Andricus curvator | reverse complement strand
CGGCGCGGTTTGGACCGGATAAGAAGCGGATAGAAGTATTTTGTGGACCCAGTTAAAAACCGTATAGCAGTCGGTTACGAACATTACATGTTGCCGGATAGAGCCCGGTTAGGTGTCGGATATAAACTGGAGATAAAAATCAGGTACAAGCCGGTTAGGGCCGGATAAGAACTGGGTGGAAGTATTTTGTGGATCCAGTTACAAACCAGCTAGAAACCGGATACGAATATTGTATAATGCCAGATAGAGCCTGGTTAGGTGTCGGTTATAACCCGGAGACAAAAATCGGTTACGGCGCGGTTTGGGCCGTTTACAACCCACCTCTAACCGGTTTCTAACCGCGTCCTACCCGACATTTTAAGCAGGGATGTTTCTTGAAATTCTGATTCGAGTGATATATACTTTTCGGAGTCAATTTTATCATGAAAACTGAACATAATAATCGAAAAATGAAAAGGACCCAATTTGAGAAAGAATCATTTGCAAGCCGAAAAAGTTGTCTTTAAAAGAAGGGCAACTTTGATCAAGCATATTTGTAATATCTTCAATATTTATTCAAATTTTATGAATGCAATCTCTACGTTATTCATATACGAATCCAGGCATACTATATAAGTATAATTTTTAGCAATACTTTCAGGTAAACTAGCCGCAAGGAGTGGAAATAAAGTTTGAAATGTTGATCATTAAACTTTACTTGAATTTTCGTCTAATCGAAGCATTTCATTGGGATAGTTGCGAAATATACTTGATATCCAGTGAAAATTTGGAATTAAATTTTGCATTATACTAGAAAAAAAGCGTTTTGTATTGAAATCTTACTTTTCAATTGTAAAATAATAGTTACAAACTAGAAATTAGTCTCCAAAAGTAGGGTAACTTTGACCAAGCATATTTTTAATGTCATCAATATTTAATAAATTAATTAAAAGATGTTATGATTGTTGGTATACTGGTCCAAAATTTATTAAGAAACTTTAACGTTTCGCCCTTCGACGAAGGGCCTCCTCAGCCATATAAATATGTATCGCCTAGATACAGAAGACATAAAACACTATTACATTGTATAAAAAACGAAGTAAAAATTTCCCTTATGTCAATCCTTTACCATCTTAATAAAACGAAGTCATTAAAAGATCCTGGAGTAAGGAAAGATCCTTGAGTAAGTCATTTCAGCCGACTTTTTGTTAAAAATTATAGTCATGTAATATTTTTCCAAAACTGATGTAGTGGATGTTAAAAAATAAAAAATGAAACGACTTGCATATTCTATTGGCATTATCAGGATATAAAGATAAAAATGTTGGTGGGCCATCGCATTATCCTGTCAGCCAAACAGAAGCAAGTGACATTTCTTAAATACAGAAAATTAATGTTGTATAAACAAGGTGGTTACAGAATAAATTTGATTCGCTGCTCAATGGTCTGTTGTGTGCGCATAATATATCCTACGTCATAAATGAGATAGGAAAACGGATTCTCTCTTATTATCTTATCGTATCGTATCTATATAGTTATTTTCTAAAGTATGGAATATTTATTCATTATAAATTAGATATTGTAATTTATATTCGGTTGAAATTTATTCTATGAACAACAGTATGCTATAGAATTAATAGCTATTGGTGTTGTTAATTAACAATTATTAGAGTTATTAATTAAATTTAAATATATACCACTCAGACCATCGATGTCAGGTATTTTGTTGACCGAAGATTTATTCTTCGCTATATGAAACATTTCTCTGTATAATCTTTGTTTCTTATTTACTTCAACATATAGTACATGAACATGTTCAAAATCGAAGTGATGATGCTTCGTATGAGAGTGATACACCAATGCTGTGTTCCTATCATCGTGCCTGCAATCGTATTTGTGTTCATTCATTCTGGTATCGATATTTCTTTCCGATTGGTCAATATAAACACATTTACAACCCATGCAATTGACGCCATAGATCACATGTGTCTTTAAACCCTTTTTTTGATGGATCCTTACCGTTATTAAAACATTTAAAACCATCATGGTCAGAACGTAGAACGACTTTAAAACCCAATTTTTCAAACATTATTTTTAAATTATTGCTGTACATTGCTGTATATGGTAAGATCAAAAACTTATCTGTATTATTGTAATTCCCTTCGCCGAAGAGCGAAACGTTAAAGTTTCTTAATAAATGTTGGACCAGTATACCAACAATCATAACATTTTCTAATTAATTTTATTACCTGGTCGACATCAAATAACATCATCTAATCATTTTACACGGTTGGAAGAAAACGCATAAATATGGAACGAACCAACAATACAGATGGATTCTTTCAAAGGATTGGAAATGAAGAAATAGTCAATAATTTAAGAAAATGGAGTAAATTAAGTAAGTGTATAGAAGAACTGCAAAATCCTCGGAGATTCCTGCTACGTTGTAGGAATAATAGAATTCTTCCACCACATTTGATAAATTATGTGCCAAACTTACATTTTAATTTAAAAAAAAGTATAAATCAATTTCGTTCTTGCAATATGAGAATGAAAGTAAAAATTTTAAATACAGAGATTAGAGATATATGTATGTTGATTAATAGCAATCAGGATTTTAAACTTAATTTAGAAAACGTCATTTTAGAAACTATGGATTTACGATTGTTTGAAGAATTTAGAGATACACAGTTGGTTTATTTAAACAGATATGGAAAGGAACTTATTGAAAAATCAATTATGAAGTACAAATGGACATTATAAAAATATTATAAACATAGAAATATGTCTTCTAATTCAAAATGGCTTTTGAATTTATCGAATGAAACGATTCCTGATGAACTTGCGTACTATTTGAGTCTTGGGCAAAAGTTTAGCACGATACCTGTTAACAAAAGTAATATTATTGAAAGGTCTCTAGCTAATATCGAAGAAAAAATTAACATGATTGATGCGGAATATGTGAATAATACAAGATCAGCAGTTAGTAATATCCTCACTAGATATATGTTGAGTAATTTTTCAAATGGTAAAGATTTTGAATATGTGGATCTGGCTCTAAAATCCAAAAAGTTTATTAAAGATAATGATAATATTCTAGTAACTAGTGCAGATAAAGGTAATGTGACTGTAATTTTGGAAAAACAGGATTATATTAGAAAATGTGAAATTCTACTTGAAGACAAAACTACCTACATAGAAATAAATACAGATCCAACAAATAAAGTTAAAAGAGAATGAAATTCAATTATTGGTAATATGATTAAAACTAACATTTTAGATCAAAATTTAAGTAAATTTTTAAAAAGCTACATAGGTGTTTCGCCTAAATTCTATGGGTTACCCAAGATACATAAACAAGGAACACCTATGAGACCAGTAACGTCCTTCATAGGATCACTTCATTGGAAAGTTCTCTACAAGTTGTATTACTATTCAGTAACATTTCCCCAAGCCCATGGAAGTTATTCCGAAAATCCCAAACCGTGATTTTTTCCCATGTATGGGTAAAAAGTCGTTGAATTGTGAAGTTAATTGTACTAAATAAATTGGTTTAAGAAATAGCCAACATGATGGATTGTTCGTTTGCAAAGTACATTTGTACCCTAAAATTGCTCGCTTTTAGCGTCAAGGTGAGACTTAATCCTGAAAAGTTGTCATCTGATATTTATGTATCATTTTTCTGAACCGATTACATACATAAATATCTAGTATGGGCATTTACTGGCAAGAAATCATCCTCCATTTTGTACGTATTATCTAAAAAATTTACGTACATGTGATCAGTTAGTTTTTTCTTGTAATTGCATATAAACTGACAGGCCAGTGATTTCAAATAATGAAATTCTGTCTTTCCATGCTTTGTGCTCATTTTTTAAGCAAATTATATAAACAAATTCCAATTATCGACATTAACTAGGAAAAGCATCACTCATTTTTACTAATTGTATTCACATTATATTCGACATGATGTTTAGTGATGAAAATTTATAAAAGTCAATACTGTGCGATTGTGCATTTTACATATATACATTATTGGAAACATGCAAAATTACTATCGGATGATCAGTTTCCATCACTGAACACCACAGCCATTATAATTTGAATATAATTGGCAGAGAGAATTTTTTTAAGAAGCTAGCTTCCTTATACCATTTTACTATTTTCAGTAGGGCTATTAAACATTAGTAAAAATTGTAAGGTTTTCTTACATTATGAATAAACACTGAAATAGTAAACATTCTTTAATATTCTTGGACTATTACATAGGTATGTTTCAGAATAATCGTAGCTCGCGCAAAATTGTAAGACACGTTTTTGGATTGTGGAAGGAGTCAATGTTGGAATATTCAAGTTTTTCACAATTCTTTGTTCCACATTAACTGACTTCATTTTTTGCACTATGTAAGAAAAAAGGTTGTATAATCTTTACAATGAGTTACTGCGATTATATACAAATGAACCTTCGAAAAAAGGCCAAGTACATTAAAAAATATTTATTATTTCCGATCTCATGTAAGATTTACGAAAAATACAAGGCGAAATATGTATGCAAGAATTGACAAAATCACTTCATTCCGGGCTTGTATGCATTTAAAAAACTGGACGCAATCCTTTTCCATCAACGTGACACTCTTTTGAAAAAATATTGTACTATTTTTTGAAAAGAATCGCGTCCAGCTTTAAAAAAATGCTATTTCTCGCTTTAGCTACGACTGAGAATTTATGATAGGAAGAAAGTGACACGTGCTGGTGTTCACTGGTTATACGTGCTTCACCGAGCCTTTCTCAATTGAGGGGAAAAAACTGAAGGCCGAGTAAGCCATAAAGCAATTGGCTACCAACATGTGGCTCCCGATTCAAAATTTCTTTCCCATAAATTCTTAATCCTCAAAAGTGACCGTTGGCTTGACAGGGGTGAGACGGAATGAAAATATAAATGTGGGCCTGAGAAATGTAATTCTTAATATTCATATGCAAGTTTTCAATTCTAAAAATGTCAGTGGCACTTTTGTGAAAATTTTCTTTACGAAAATTTTTTCTGTAGATTTAATTTCCGGTAAGACAAAAACCGAACAAATGAATTTTCAACTAAAATGAGGAACCGCCAAGAAGCAAAATTAATTCTAACCAAAAAATAGAATTTTCAACTACAAAATATAAATTTTCCACAAAAAATGCAGTAGCCACATTTTCAGTTCAAAAAATTTCGTTCCATTTTCAACTAGAAAATCAAAAAATGAATGAAATGAAAATGAAGAAATAAATTCTCAAAAACAAAAATGGAAGAGTTAAATTTTCAGTAGAAAAACGACTTTTGATCAAAATAATCAAATTGGGAAGCAAATAGTTGAAATTTCAACTCAAAAAGATAAATTTTCAACTAAAAATGGAAAATTTAAATTTTCAGTAAAAAAACGAATTTTCATCGAAATACATGAATTTTGAAACAAACAGTTAATTTTTTAGTAAAAAAAAAAAGAATGTTCATCAAAATACATGAATTTTTAAACAAATAGTTGATTTTTTAACATGAAAAGATAAATTTTCAACCAAAAATGGAAAAATTAAATTTCCATATAAAAAAATTAATTTTTATCAAAATACATGAATTTTTAAACAAATAGTAGAATTTCCAACACAAAAAGATAAATTTTCAACCAAAAATAAAAAAATTAAATTTTCAGTAAAAAAACTAATTTTCATCAAAATACATGAATTTTTAAACAAATGGTTAAATTTTCAATCCGAAAAGATAAATTTTCAACAAAAAATGCAAGAATTAAATCTTCAGTAAAACTACACGAATTTTTATAAAAATATATGAATTTTTAAATCGAAAAGATTCAACCAAAAATGGAAAAGTTAAATTTTCAGTATAAAAACACGAATTTTTACAAAAATACATACATTTTTAAACAAATAGTTGAATTTCCAACTCCAAAAGATAAATTTTCAACCAAAAATGGAAAAGTTAAATTTCTAGTAAAAAAACTAATTTTCCTCAAAATACATGAATTTTGAACACAACCAAAAATGTAAAAGTTAACTTTTCAGTAAAAATGCTTCAAACTGCACAGTTTCATCCTGGATCATACGATCTAGGATATCGTAGTACACTTCTCGTTTGAATTTTATATCAAATGCTACATTTTGATCTTTAAATTCTTTCTCGTCCACTTCGTCTGCCATTTTCTTCCGCTTGCAAATTCTCTTGGTTTTCTCTTGAAGAGATTCTGGTTATCCGACGTTTCTTGCCAGCGCAGCGTGACAGCTTCGTCCAAATTCCCCCCCCCCCCCACTTTCCATTACGCAGAGCTTGCAGATCTGCAATTAAGCTTTATAAATTTCTACAGGTGACATCAAGCGTTGCCCCTCGAGCCTGAAATACTTTGCTTACAATGTCAATGTTTCTTAAAGCTTTCACCCAAATCGATGCCATAAGTAAACAATTTAAGTTTCGTGTATACGTTTTGAGTCCATTCACATCACCATGACATTCTGCTGTCAGATTCAATAATATCACCTCGTCCAGTGCGTCTGCCACTCCTGGAATATGAGGAGCAAGGGGTTTCATGGAGTAATTCTAGACTTACTAGCGAGTTCGAAAGGTTGAATGCAGAGAGCAGTCTATTTTCTTCTTAGCATTTCCCATCTCTGTGGACTGAAAATAAATATTGTGTACAATTTTGCTACGACACCAAAAAATATAAGGGCGTCAAGAAAACTCTCAGCTTCCTGTACTCCGCTAAGGTTGAGAGAAGTTCTCTGCGTAGGCACCTTTCATATTGCTCTCGTTGTCAATACCCTTGACAATCTGCCAAACGAATTTCCAATGTCTTTAGTTTTGACATTATGAGCAGAGCAGTGGCTTCCCCTATTTTTTGAGTACAGTCAGTAAAGGCCAATAGATTATCTTTGGCTCTATAGGTTCCTCCATCTTCATTGGTGAAATTGACATAGCAAGTTAAAAATGCAGTTTGTTCAAAGTGAGCTAAATCTGGAGTTGCATCCACAATCAGTGAAAGATGCATTGCTTTCTCGCGTTCTCAAAGAATATAATTTATAACTTGATTTGCACAAACAACTATAAACTGGTTCTGAATATCTGCTAAAAAGTGATGCACCTGTAATCTTTTTCCGGTTTCTTGAGAGTGGAAAACTTTTCGTAAGAAAAGTAAGAAAGAAGGTTACATCAAGTAGTCCCATTAGGATTTCTTTCCACACTTCTCGCTCGTATTGTATGGACCTGAACTCAACGTCACTCAATGTCACTCATCGACGTTTCTGTTTTCAAATCTCTCTATTCTTCTTTCTACTTCATATAACAATGTTTGTGTGGGACACTACTCTTATTTTCAGGGTTTTTGTCGTGTACCTTCTACCATTTTCGTGCAGCAGAATAGTTTTCAGGTGATGCCAAAGCTAATGTTTGAGCTTGCGAAAGTTTACTGTGAATTCTGTACGGTAAACGATAAAGGGCTTCCTTCGCTCTGCTCCACACCAACAAGTCGCTAAGCACAATCTCACCGTGCTCTAGCTTTTTTTCAAAAATAGAGGACGGTACCTCACCACCTACACAATCTTTTGGAAAACACTAAAACAAACTTTCATGCGACTTTTTGATGTCAATGTCAATTTTAAAAGTTTGTGATTCTATATCAAAATAGGATTCAATGACCGAGGGTAAAGAACGTAAGAATTAAGAAGAAGAAGGTGCAGTTAAATTATTACTGACATTAACCTTGAAAGCTGTTTCTAAGAGATTAGGGCTGCCAATGTTATCGTCCATTGCGTTAGCAGTGTCTTCATGAGACGAAGAAGGTGCTATCAAAATATCATGGCATTATCCTTGGAAGCAGTTTCTAAAAGAGTATTGAAAGTGGACTCTGATGAAGCTTTAGCTTCAGAACTAGAAAACTTCTAAAATTTGTTCAAAGGAAGTTGCAATTTTAATGCCTCCTTTTCGCGGTCTTCTTATGAAGAATGAAGAACGAAAACTAAATGCTAAACACTGATCTCATACGACCAAAATGGCTTAAGAATTCATAACATATCTGCTATTGCTTACATGTGTATAAAAGTCCACTGCGGCTTAAGTGTGTATGCTAATTATGATCCTCGATGTCGTTTGACAGACATTTCTGTTTACAAGGCGATACTTACTTATACCATAGGAAGTATGAACGTCAAAAATTTTCGTGGAAAACGTGACTATGTTCTGACCAGATGCAAAAAAAATCCTAATCGAATTAATGCAATTAATTTGTGGTGGATCTTGAAACAATTTAGAACTAAAAGTTAATGAAAAATCATTAAGTCTAACTCAAATATCTAAATTGCTGGAGCTCGAAAATAAAAAAATTCAAATTTTAGGACAGGCGGTCCTCTGTAGGGCCCCGGGTTTTTATCTCCACCAGCCTTCCCCCCTCTCGGTGGCCCTGGTGGTATTGTAATAGTTTTTAGTAGCAGTGTCTTTTCTCGTCATTTGATAAATATTGTAGTTGCTGTACGTGAAATATCTCTCAAGGTTGGATATATTTGTCGAATTTGAGTTTCACCATCAAACGACTGCAGACCATGAGAATGCTTGGTTAACCCATTATTTTGTGTGCGTATACATTGAGGAAGGCCAGTGCCCAAAGTAATTGAGGTCAATCCCAACTATAGCCTTCTCTTTAAGAATGAATTGATTTGAAGAGTCTCTGAAACCCTGTATATCCACGACGTAGTCCATGTGTATAATGTTTCCAGTAGCAGATCGGTTTGAAGACTACCAACAGAATGATCAAGTGAGTTAAGGAAATAGATTCTTCACTGTGGCGGAGGGGGCAAACAAGAGTGTATTATGCCCCTAAGTCGACTATAGATTATCTAGATGAGTCAATTTCAAGAATATTGTCATATTCAGCGTAAACAACACAATTGACTGTTCTTATCAATTCTAAAGAATATCTAATTTCAATTCGAATACAACCATGCTTCGCTAGATTCCAGTGGCCATTGCCATTGGCTGATAAATCGGAAGTTAGGTCTGGTTGAAGAGGTTTTGTTGTTACTTGTACACTGTCAATGAAAAGTGATAAGTAATTAATTTTGTAATTTTTATAATTAAAGGGTTTAAGTTTGACATCACCATTGAAAGCTTTGTTATCGGCAAAACCAAGTATTAGTCGCTTTGGTATTTGGCCCAATATAACATTGTCTATCGTATGGCCATGTATACCTGATTGTATTGTGATGGCTTTAACTTCCACACGTGTCAGAGAATATTTTGCTGTTGTTTTAGATAACGCTTCAGCATGTGCTCTCAAAATTCCAGGATTAATTTTAGATCTTCGAACAAGCAAACTTGCTTCTAGAATGTGCAGCCGATGAGTATTCGGAATACCTAAAAGACAAAAGGAGTCTCCTGATTGAACAAGTCTAATGAGTACTTCGACACCGTTCAGTAAATACTTTTCTTGATTAAAAACATCTCAGTGCAGTTGACCGAGAAGATCAACTGTTCTTCATTTCTGAACAAAAGGAAGGCGTTTTCTGTAGCCTTCATTTTCAACTGCAAGGTCATCAAATTTTTCAGCTGTGCCATCATACCACAGACTGGTAGTGAGATTAGATTTGATTGTTTCTTCACTGTAATTTAACAAGGTTTGAATGTAAGCTCTGTATGCGTAAGCATTGTTTGGAGGAGAAACAAGTTTTTGACTAAAATAAGCATCAACTTGGTTAAATATAGAAAGCAAAAAATTATTGACAGAACATGGACTAGTGTCGGGATCAGTAACCGCAGCAGGTTTTGCTGTAATAACTATTTTAGGGCGAATACTCAACATATTGTGTGCCAAATGAAGGTATTTATCTCCATGACCATGTACCACAAATTCGATAGAATCACTATCTGTGAGAAAAGAAATTGTTTTATGATGAAACCACGGTCCATGCTCAATAGTTGTCTGAGTTGGTGACGAAGTAAATAATTCTAGTTCAGACTTCATACATTCACAAGAATGTGTGTGGAGAAAAACCATGTTTACTGTTTATTTTTTTTCATTTTTTTCTGTGAATATATCAGCTACACTTCTTGCCGTATTCTTGTCGCACACTTTCTCATACAAGCAGCTAGCAACTGAGGGAATCTTTGATGTTGCGATGTATTATAACCAGAGCCCCTTATTATATACCATTAAACCATTTCCCTTTCGGCGAGCCTCAAGGGGTAAGCGTGACACTACCCGATTCGGGTAGTGTTTCTAGGTGGATAGTTTCTTGTAGTAAATAACTACAAGTGTGGGCTCACCACACCCACCACCGCCAACAGCAACGCAGTAGTATCAGACGGTCACCCATCCAAGTACTAACCGCGCCCAACACTGCTTAACTTCAGTGATCTAACGGGAACTGGTGTTTCCAGCGTGGTATGGCCGTTGCCAAAATTTATATTATATATTATATTATATATATATATTATATATTATATTATATTAGAGTATATAATTTACCTTGTGATTTGCGGTGTGGATTCTTTCCAGCCTCTCTCATTCAATTTTCAAAATCATGTGATAAATTTGCGTTACAATCAATCAAGTCACCTGCCATGCTGATACAAGCGTGTCTCTTTTCCGACAGCTTTTACACTTCTAGATAAGAGCGGTAAAACACAACGAAATAAACTACGAAGAAAACTTCCGATTCCATCACCCTGTTGATATGGCGAACCAATGTACACATGTGGTATACCTGAACGTTGGCCACGACCACCGACTTGATAATGAAAATAGTTCTCGTAGTAGCTCATTATTGAAAAAAAATTAATTTTAGGAATGGATACACTTAAAATGTAGGGTCACTGTACACAAGAATCAATGTTTGTGTGGCACTATGGTGAGACTAATTTCCTACTCAATTACTGCAAGTCCATAGTCATATAATGACATTCACAAATATGACGAATATGCTGTGGTGCGGAAGTGATGGGGAGTTGCCGTCTCGCCATAGTGCCACATGAACTACTCATATAGGTAACAATTGTGTCTATTTCTTTAATCTAGTATCTATGACGACCCGTCTATCATAGGTTCGAATCGTGCACCCGGATGACACGGAGCGACCCAAGGACGACCGCGTTCGGCACCTCCAAGAGCACCGATGATCAGGACGACTAGCTTAACGGGTAACACCGCTCTAGCAGCAGAAAAGAGGCCTAACTTGACGATTTACTTTGGGAGTATGGAAGAAGTGATAGGATTTCTTTACAGAGGGTTTATTTAAAACATATTGAAGTATGAAAAAAAAATTTTATTATCATTTTGATACAAAATAGCGGTGACAGAGCCCATCTTGAAAATCATATTTTTTTGAAACACCTTCACGGGAGGATGGTTTTCCCGTAAAGTATAAGACTTGGAACTGAGATAGAGAATGTAACTGTAAAGCTACTATCAAAATTCCAAATCGATCCATGCAACGGTGTTCCAGTAATACCTCCTGCCAGTTTGAAAAACGTGGTTTCGAGGAAACGCGTTTAAAGTTTTATGAGCACTTAAATCCTTGAAATTTTTGTTTATTCTAATCTGCGATGCCTGCACCATATATTTGGCCATCCATGTTGATACTCGCCTAGTCCTTCTCCTTCCTGGATGATTTTAAGAACAATCGGGCCTTTTTTGCAGCATCAGTAAGCGATCGGAAAAAGCAAAAGGAAAAAAAACGAAATCGTGTTCAGCGCGCGCTCCGAGGCGCTGCGGAAAAATCGATAATTGAACCTTTAAAAAAAATGTCACTATAGGACCAACTTTATATTGTTTTTATGATCCGAAAGTATTGTTTAAGTCGAGAAAAAAATCGATTTTTCCAAAATCCTAGAGTGGTTTTACCGCTTAACAGAATATTCCGGGTATAACCTTTGCAACTTCCTTATGAGGTCTTCATACCTCTCCTTCTTTTCATTTTCCTTGGCTGTCACATTTTTGTCGGCTAGTACCGAAAATAATGGCTAGGTTTCGAAAAAACACACGCTGGATTATCGGAGTACTACTTCTGGCCTGGGATGTATTCTGAGGTAATCAAATATGTAAAAAAACTGCGAAATTCGTCAAAGAACCAAACCGAATAGCCAACCGAAAATACGGTTAATGGGGAAAAGAGTCGTTGAAGAGACATGAAACATGATTGCTGCAGATATCATGGGCCTATTATCCATTTCAAAAAAAGAGAAAAAACCTATATTTATTAGTTTTTGTAGATATTTTCACAAAATGAGTTGAAATAATTGCGATAAGAAACGCTAACGGGATAACAATAGAGTCACAATTCCAAAGACGTGGCATTTCGCTTTGGAGAACACCTATGATTCTCCACACTGGCAATGGCAACAAAATTTGTCAACAAAACTTTAAGGGAAAATAGAAAAATTCGAGATTAGACGCACGAAAATGCCAAATACTACCCAGAGGCAAACCCGAGCTAATTCTATAACAGAACAATAAAACAAATAATTAAAACATACATAGATAATGATTACTGTACCTGGGACGAAGATATGGGCGAATTGCAATTCGCAAAAAATACTGGAAAAAACTCGTCGACACAATTTATCCCAGCATTTTTAAATTTAGGTCGCGGACTGGAAACACTTTAATCCCTCAGAAAGAACATAGAAAACGATAGCGAAATAGATTTGAAAAGCGTCGATAAATGGACTGATAAACTATGAAACTTACAAATAAAAAATAGAATACAAAATGGGAGCTAAGGTTCCTAAAAGGGCAACCAAACTCTCAAACAAAGCGGATAAAAAGGCATGTAAGTTATATGACCAATATGAAGGTCCTTATATTATGAAGAAAAAAGTTTCTCCAACTATATATGAATTAAACAACCTTAAAAGAAAAAGTATTGGGGAATGGAATATAAACAATTTCAAATTAGAAAATGTTAATACAGGTAAGGGCACGTAGGCCTTGGAAATATTAACGAGCTTAGGTTGAAATATTAAAATGTATATAATGACAAAAGGCAATGGTTCAATAGCACTAACTAAACGATATGACTTAAATGACAAGCAGAATAACCAAATTCAGTAAAATTTCGAAAAATCAATACAAACCGACTGCAGAGGCAAAATTAGACAGTATGAACTCCCCCCTTTCAGCACAATCGACCCAGCAATCGAATGCTACCTATGCCAGAATCACATCCAAGTGGCAAAATATGACGACTATCTCGCAGTATGTTGGGCTTGGGATTGGCTCAATAGACGTCTGGCATCGAACCGCCACTCATCACCAAAGAAAATATAATCAAGGATTTTAACAAAATAACGTGGGGGAAATATAGAACCTTTACATAAGAACAAAGACAAAAATAAATGACTGAGGAAGCGGAAAAAAGGCAAAGGAAAGAGGAAACGGAAGCCAGAATACAAAGACAAAGGGACATTCCATGAAAAAGGGTGTTGCAGCAAAGAGAGAACCAGCAAAGGTTGAGATGCATGGAGGAAGAAAGAAAGGAGACGGAAGAACAGAAAATAGGGGAAGAATGGAGAACATACAGGGAAAGAAGAAACAAAGGATGCAAGCAGTGGTTATCAGAACAGAAAAGAAAAAATACTAACTAAGAAACAATTAGCATACTTCAATATCTTCTAGATTACGGATATGTTCGATAATTCAAAATCGTTGAACGGATAAATTGATACTCTATCACCTAGATTAGTCGATGTCTTAGATACATGACAAAATCGTCTATACTCTTAAAGATTAGTCGATGTCTTCGATACTTTAAAAAATCGTCTATCCTTTTCAATACTCCTAAAGATAGTCGATGTCTTCGATACTTTAGAAAATCGCCTATAATCTTTAATACTCTTAAAGATGAGTCGATGTCTTCGATAGTTTAAAGTACTCAATACTTTCA
The DNA here is from genome assembly GCA_932195095.1 of Andricus curvator. NCBI lineage: Eukaryota > Metazoa > Arthropoda > Insecta > Hymenoptera > Cynipidae > Andricus > Andricus curvator. The sequence goes on along the minus strand of CAKNYM010052128.1, from coordinate 407,283 downwards.
ACACATCAAATATTATTCGACATCTCCGACAATATAATACTCTCCATATTTTCGATCAAATGTAAAACCGTCAGTAACCTCAACACCGCATCGAGATGGTACTTCTCAATATATTATATTAACTTTAAGACACAAAAACCATACTCTTTGGATTTTAGACAAAAACCTTTGTTCTGCTATCCTCATTTATTTTACAGAAACAAAACAACCATGGAGAACAAATTGAGCAACGCGATGGATAAGAAGACAGCAATTCTTAAAATTAATACAAACGAACACTTGGAGGGATTCTATTGTCAATTTTTTAAAGAATTAATTCCAAAGCCAATCTAATTAATGCACGACTCATTTCGCAAGAGGAGACCTCACAAGTATGAAAAGAATTTCACGACTCCATACACTAACAAACCAACTTACGAACAGAGGGGTTGGAAAATAATAACAAAGAAATACAGAACTTACTAAAACTAGAAATCGAAGATTTTGAAATTGAATTAAATATTAACGAAAGAATAGTAGAAGAGCTAGACAAATAACTTAGGGAATGGCTAGAAACTTTTAGGTATACACTCAAACCTGCACGAAAGGGTAATCAAGCCGTACTCGAGACAAGATGAAATCCCTCCATGGGACCCGAAGCCCCGAGCGACAGCACATCCCGTAGCCAGTCAAGAAAAGGATAAGAGTAAAATTAACGCGATTGGCATGAAACCTCTGAGCACAATCTGCGGGAAAACACTGATGGCCAAAGTGAGAAACGAAATAATCCTCAGAGAATGTGGTGCAAAGGAGACAATAGTTGACACAAGGGAAAGAAATCAGTTAAGATGGTTCGGACATGTTGAAAGAATGAAAGATGAACGACTTACGAAACAAGTGTATAAAGGTAAAATAAATGGCAATATGCCCAGAGGCAGACCGCCGAAAGAGTGGTTAGAATGTGTGAATGAGACCTTAATCCGTAACGATATGAGAAGCCATAGAAACAGGAGAGCTTGCATGAAAAAATGCATGGACGTGAAGGAAGCTAGAAAAGTATGCCAGGACATAAAAGTGTGGCGACAAATAGTTTATAAAAAGAATGTGAATAGAGTGAATGACGCCTGAAACAAAAGACTTTGGATACTAATGAGCACGAGTGGGCAACCTCACATAGAACCTTGTGAGGCTCTTCACTTGGGGTGATCGCTAGAGAGATTGATCAGCAACCTGGGTCGGATCAGTGTTGTGGAACGAACGTGTTATTTAAATAAATAACACGAACATTCTAGATCAATCTAAAAAATCTATACCTCCTTCCCCACATTACTATTTGCCAACCGAGCGAGTCACGCCTACCCCGAAAGGACATTGGCTCAATGGTATAATAATAATAATAATAATAATAATATGTGACCTCTCAGATTATCAGCCTTATCCTTGCACGCGGGGCTCTACAAGGATGGACAAACCCTTTCCCTAGCTGCTCGTGGGAACAACAATGAAACCACCAAAACACCAAAATGTTGTAGATGCGGTTCGAAACAATCGAACGCGCAGAGCACCCGACAATGGGTCGGCAAACAACGCCGATCAGCCTAGAGTTCGGGGTGCTGAAAATAATTCAGATGGAAACACGACGACGAACCGGCGAAACGCCCACATTGAGTGGACGGATCGACTCAGGAATGACGTGCTAGACTGCTACGATGCCAGCATTATCCCTGTTCGCGGAGGCTTTATGGAGCGTATGCACACTCTGTGGTGCCAGAAACAACCAGAGGTTCAGCACGTTTCGCATCATTCTTTGCGAAATCAAGCCGTCAACCTCCGAAAAAATGGATATGTACGCGGAGCGCTTCCCCAACCGCTGCTTTATCAAGCTGCAGATGAAGATGAGGAAGCGACATTGTCACCAACTGCAGAAAGCAAGCGCCTTCTGAAAGATGATCGCAATTTCATTACAAGAAGGAACATTAACATGCAAGTTCCTCCTAAGCCCCAAGATCTGGCTGAAATGTATGCTTTGGCTGATTCAAATCGAAGGCTGAAACCGACGATGGATCAAAAGACCAAAAGACGCTTGCATCAACTGAACAAGAAGATTGGATGGGCAAGACAGAATGCGTCCCGTGTTCAATGTGTGATTGACTAAATAACATCTGGTAGACCGTTTACGAAAAGGGTTCGAAAGTTCGCCCAAGAACTAAGGATCTTGATCACACACTAAACAAGTCAAAGCTGCTGACAATCAAGCAGCATATTGTTGACAAAATACGGCTGTTATCTGACGCAAGGAGGAGAATACAGAAGAGGTAGAGATGGATCAGGGAGAATCAACAGTTTCTCGCTGACCCATCGCGCCTCTTCAGCGATCTACCTGTTTCTGTAAAAAATCCACCCAAGCCCAAGGAGGTAGAGACTTTTTGGAGAGAGGTGTACAAGATCCCGAAAACACTAGAGTTGAAAGAAGATACTGACAATATCGTCCGCTTCAAGGAGTTTTGCGACGACCTCATAAAATCTAAGGAGGAATGTCCATCAATCACTGCCGAAGAGGTGACAAAAGCACTTAGAGGCACGAAGAACTTTTCCGCTGCTGGACCAGATCGTATCAAGAACTTTTGGTGGAAGAAGTTTACTTTTACACACCAACATTTGGCCCGCATATTCACTTCATATTTAAAGTCGGAGACGCCCATTCCGCAGTGGCTGGTGTTAGGACGCACTATACTCCTGCCAAAAAAGGCAACTTGTCCAACCCAGAGAATTACAGGCCAATAACTTGTTTGAACACGATGTATAAGATCTTTACAGCTGTCCTCAACAACAGGATTGTTCGACGAATTGAGCCTGTATGGCGAGAGATGTACGAACAACGTGGCTCGAAAAAAGGTGTAGCAGGCTGTAGAGAGAACGTGCTAATTGACAGGTGTGTCTGTAAAGACGCTGCAGCCCATCAGCGCGTCCTGTCAATGGCCTGGATTGACTACCGGAAAGCTTTCGATTCAACCTCTCATTGACTTATCATCTGTCTGTTGGAAAGCTTGAAGGTACATCCACACATAGTGAGATGCATGGAGAGATTGATGCCTCTTTGGAAAACCAGATTTACTATCTCATCTAGAAATTATCGTGTGAGAACGAACAATGTCACCTTCCAGAGGGGTGTCTTTCAAGGTGATACCATGAGCCCTTTGCTTTTTTGCATCACACTTCTGCCTCTATCTGTCGCACTACGAAATTCTCCTGTATACCTCTGTGGCGACACTAATGTGCGCGAGCATAAGGCCACTCATGTATTTTATATGGATGACCTGAAGATCTATGCCTCTGGTGAAAGCAAACATCAAACTGCTATAAATATTGTCAAGAACTACACAGGAGAGATTGTGATGGACTTTGGCTTGGACAAGTGTGCCAAAATTCATCTGAAGAAAGGAAAGATTACTGGCGTTCCCAAGGACCCTGAACTTGTGGATATAAGTGTTATCAGACATCTTAATACTGGAGAGACCTATACATATCTGGGCGTGCCTCAAAACCGCATTCAGGACGTAACATCAATGAAGGAGTCTCTCCGAAGCAGATATAAGCATCTTCTTCGACAGATTTCGTCTTCCAATCTGTCGGCGTTGAACAAGGTATCTGCGACTAACATGCTTGCCGCCCCGGTTCTACTCTACTCGTTTGGGGTAGTTCAATGGACGAAGAACAAGCTTAAGGCCCTTGATGTCACTACACGTAAGATCATGCATATGCATAAAAGCTTGCATATCAATTCGTCAGTTCCGCGATTATATATTTCATGCCGTCAAGGCGGACGCGGAATTCTGAATCTCCAGTGTCTTCATAACCGGATTGTTCTAAGTACAGCTTACATCGTTGCGAATGGCAGAGGTCCTTTCCTAAAGATGGTCAGGAACCTCGAGATGATTGGCGAAGGAGCGTTCCTTTAGAAAGCCGTGGAGCAAGCGGCCGAGACCCTTGGCCTGAATTTTAACATCAGAAGTGAGGAAAGTGCATTACTTCATCTAGATGCTTCACTTCTAAAAAACCAAAGTGAAGAAAGCAGAGGTTGAAAATTTTCACCAAGAGCTGATCGACAAGAAAATGCATGGAAACTTTCACAGAAATGTAGAAAAACAGTCCTTGTCGAAGGAGCAAACTTTTGCTTTCCTCAAGTCATCAGGGCTTAATTCAGGTACAGAGGGTTTTATTTTCGCATGCCAGGACGGTGTCATTTCCACCTTAGCATACCGTGAGCGCATTTTATGTCAAGAAGTTCCCAGTGATAGGAGCAGAGCGTGTCATGCACACGCTGAGTACCTAGAACACATACTATCAGGGTGTCCGACCCACGCGGGAACGACGTATATCTACAGACATAATGCGGCCCTAAGAGTGCTTTATTACCATCTTTGTCGCTCTGACGGTGTTGGCCGCGACCCTGCCCTGCCGAACGCTCCAAGGGAGATAGAGTCGATTGTCCGAAACGAGAAGTGCTACATTTTCTGGAACTACGATTTTCGGGCAGCAGTCTCCGTTGTGCACTTGAGGCCTGACATTGTTCTCCAAGACTTCGAGAAACGAACTATATTCGTGGTCGAATTCTCGGCACCGTCCGAATACAACATCACTGCAAAGGAGAAATAAAAAGAGGAGAGGTATCAAGACCTTAAAAGAGAGCTACAACGACTGTACCCAAAATATTCGGTACAAGTAATAGTCCTTGTGATAGGTGCTCTCGGAAGTGCGAAAATATCACGGGTTCGTAACCTTAAAGCCATACCCGCGTGCCAAAAATATGCCAGGGCACTTGCGAGATGGATGCAGAAAGCTGTCATCCTAGGGTCGCTTCGTGTCCTCAAGACACATGAGGGTTTCACCGGCCTGTCGTTGTGATTTCGTCGTTGCCTATGACCACCCATCTCACAGTTGTGAGACGTCTCCATAAGTGTGATTTACCGCGGTGCTACTGGGAGCTATTGACATTTTTTGGATGGCAGTTGCTCTTAGTGGGACCCTGCGGTGGTTTTTTAA
>CAKNYM010052128.1:380070-396052 GCA_932195095.1 Andricus curvator | reverse complement strand
TATATATATATATATAGTAAGCACGCTGTAAGCCGTATAGTAATCTATGTATAATAGTTACGTCAGCGATGTAGAATTATAAGCACGTGAAGAGCCGTAAGCGTCGTAGACATGTATCTTAAAAGGAACCCAAGGGACTAGGATATATCAGTATGTCAAAAACGGAAATTCTCTCGTTCGTGTTTGTCCGTGAACCCTTTTGTGCCATTGTTATGCACTGGGATATCCGAATTTGGGATTTCCAATCTTTGGAATTCCTTCAATCAATTTATCACCGAATTTGTCCCACAAGTGTTGGAACGAAAATCCATTAAGGTCCGATTCGGGACTCTGCAATTTCTGTGGATCCAGTTCTGATCCCGTTTTCATCAGATTCAAATTATTCTCACATCTACACGGAAGGTTGCAGAGGTTAAGCACGCCCTTAACTTTGTCAAATCTCCAGGCAACAAATAAAACCGATAACTCCTAGATCAATAAGATTCTAAATTTATTTCCCCAACTCCTTTGAGCCATAATATGTGAGTTCTTTTATGTGAAGGTACTGGCCAAGGACTAGAAGGAACCTATTTGTGTGCCGTCAGCTTCCCGTGCGATCGCAAATTTTCAGTAATCAATATATTCTAATTGTAATTGTTCATAATAAATTCTCAAATATTATTTACTGGCTATTCTTTCCTCTTCCCTGTGCGAGATCTTCAATCTCATCTAAAACGAGGAACCTAATTTAAAAAGAAGGAATTTTACGTATTCTAGGACGTAACTATTGAGCTACCGGCCGATTAAAGTGTGTTTCGTTAAACTCTATACGGCTTTTGGCGGATTTTTCAAAGTCGATTTACTCGAAAACGGCGAAAAATTGCATTTTACTGCCTTGGCAAATTAATACGCAGGTAATGAGCTTTCATTACAAAAATTATGAACTAAAACTAGAATTGACAATGGCCTTGTAAGATATTTTTCAGTTCTTCAAAAAATGTTGATTCTATATGATGATATTCAGTTAAATTAGGCAAAAAATTTACATCTAGGCTCTAGATACTGATGAAATTTTTGTTCACTTAGTCACAAAATTCAAAAATTTTGAAAAACAATTTAGTGAACAATGTATTAACTTGTATTTTTGTTATTTGGAAAATCAGACCCCCCCCCCTTTACCCCCTCTACATATAAATCTAATTCGCATCTTTATATACCATACAACTCTACTGCTAGGCCAGTCAACGAAGTATTTCAAATGGAAATAAGTTAAATAACAATCTATATGGGTGTTAAAACCCTTTTTTAGAGGATGTTGAAACACCTCCTAAAACTCAATAAATTCGGGGGGGGGGGTACTTCCATCTTCTAATATGGCGGCTTATTTCCCGTTTTTGGATTTTCCTTAGAAACAGTTGCTTCTAGCGCAGAAAGAGTTCTATAATAAAACATTCTAAATCCTCTTCTGCATAAAAAAGGTGATATGGATTATTGCAATAAAGTGAGTAGTTTATCTGGAAAATTGAAAAGATTGAACATTTTTCTAAGGTTTTTCTTTTTGCATTTGTGTGCAATTGCCTCAGTGAAAACGAATGAAGTTTATTGTTTTGAGCATGGCTAAAGGTAATCTGTCGTGCAATACCAATAATTTTGCTGTAGCTGTATTATTGGCATTCCTATGTACTTTCTTCATGTCGAAACAAAGCATCTGCAAATTTTCGAAATTCTAAAACAACTTTTTGTTATTCAAAACAGGCCTTTTTCTGGACCTATGTCGAAATTGTCAGAAAATTCAAGTTGAGCCTGAAGGGGAAAAGTAATAACGATATATTTACTACCGGCCCACTTTTTTCTTCAGACGGTAAAAAACATAATGCACACATCGTAAATTATCTTAACTCTTTCCATATGCTTGGCGCCCTTCATGCTGCATCTCATGCGCGCACCTGTTAAATCTCGCGCTTCGCGCTCGATTAGGTGTTCATCTCATACTTCGCGCTCGATGATATGTTTATCTCTCGCTTCGCGCTCGATAACGTATTCACCTCGCGCTACGCGCTCGGAAACATTTGCCTGACGCTTCAAACTCGGTTCCTCTGGGTTTTCGCCCTTCGTGTGCTCGCTATTACGCGCTTCACGGGCTAATACTCTCTTAGTAAGCTTCATCGTTATGACATGCTTTTGCTTTAATTATGTACGTTTTACATAAAAAGAAGAGCTAATTTACTTAAGGTTCTATCGACCTTAAGGAACACATTCTCATCAAGACACTCGCGCTTCGCGCTTGATATTTGGTTTTAAAATAATGTAAACCTCGCGCTCCACGCTCGTTTCTGTAAATAAGCAAAGTTTTAATGAGAATTTGCCCACTTATCGAGCTGATTTTTTCACTGTTAATGTCCTTTTTTACGAATAATACAAAAACTACACATCCTGTCAAAAAGTTACCAATAACAAATTTGTATATATTTTTTGAGCCCACAAATTTTGTTGAATTATCATTTGTCGTATCTTGCATAGTTTGACCGTAAAATTGAATTTTTGGGTTTTTCATTATTTTTTGTGCAATTAAAATGTGAATTTTCGATTTTTTAAGGAAATTCAAAAGGTCGTTATGATAATATTGTAGGACGTGCAAAAAGAAACATTTTTCTACTCTTGACTTTTTTTCGTATCGTGCGTTGTTTGGCTGAAAATGTTAATTCTCGTTTCTTCTTTTGGATTTTGAAAATTCTATAACTATGACAATTTTCCTTTTATCGAAAAAAGTCATTGAGATAAATTATTCGAATTTCTATGTGCTACAAAGAACCGTAAATAAAAATTTCAAATTTTGAAAAAAATGGTTACAAAAATTTTTTAAATGCTCTAACTTTTCGAAATTTTGTCCAAAATAGCTAGCTGACGAACTCGTCCTTTCTTTTTACACTCTTATGAGGTGTGCCAAGGGGCAATCCAATCGGATAATTTCTTCAAATGTTATCGTGTTTACAGATTACAACGACAACGACAACAACATCAGACAGACACCGACGTAAAAACTATTTTTTCTGACTCAGGGGGCCTCAAAACGTCGACATTTGACGGAATCCGCGAAAGTCATTTTTCGCATCAAACCAATACCTTCTCAGGATGAGAATGTAAAAATACAAATTTTCAAGTACCATGAGCATTAATGATAGTTATCTTATTGTTTTAATCGTTAGAAATAGTATTGAGAACATAAAAACAATGAAATATTGTGAAAAAATACACACGAGATGAAAAAGAAATTAAATATGCAATGTTTTGATGCACGGTGGTCCTGAAGCATGTTTGGGTTGACCTAAATTGTCGCCGAAAATGGGCTACGCTATTCCATTCTCTAGTGTTCAAGCTTTTGAAAACCGTCTCTCCGAAAATCCTAGCTGCTCGTTTTCGAAAATGGCGCCAAAAAACAGTTTTCTTTTCATTTTTAAAGTGCTCAGTCAATGTTGAACCGGTTGATTTCTAAATTTTTTTCATTGAAGGTTACAACTTATATTATTTATATTGACAGAAATTAATCAGGTTATACACCGAGAAATATATTTGATAAATTCTAATTTATTCATATGTACATATAATGATAAAGATACAATGTTATAATATATAAGTTGATATTTAAATGCGCTCTGATGAAAATTCAACAACGGCCTTCTTCAATCTCGTAGAAAACGAAGGATCCTCGAGTGAATTAATCTTATAACGACCCCAAGTGTCCAAGAATTCATGATGTACCGACTCCCCTGCTTGTTCGGACCATAAACCGAGTCCATCGTTATCCAGAAAATGTATACAATTTTTCAAATGTTCTATTAATACGTGCACTTTCAATGTTGTAGACACATTTGTACTTTCAAAGCTTTTTTTTAACTGATCAATTTCATTCTTCAAATCCCCATCGATTTTTTGCGTAGTAAAACTAGATGAAACTACTTTGTCCATCGCTTTGAAAGCTGAAACATACGGCACCAGACCAAAGTAACCGATATTCTCTGTGTAAATTTCTGGATCTTGAAAGGGCATCTGAGGATTTCAAAAGCTGACGACACGCATTTCCTTCGAAAATTTCACCATGATAATTTTTGGATATCAAACCTAGTTTTTTGGGCCATAACAATGCTTTCTCTCTTCCAACGAGAGGAACAAGGCCATCCCAAAAAAGATGATTTACATACCCTTGCAGTAAATGCAATTCGGGAATATTTCGTGGTAATTGTTTACGTTTGAAAACGTATGGCGATTTAAAAGATGATTATTTAAAATTCAGTTCATTGGATAAAAAGAAGCTTGCGATGCATAACCACAGTACAATTAATCCTCCACTTATAGAATGTGATAGTAGCACGTATGTCATTGAGAAATGTGTTATTCCCGAATTGCATTTACTGCCAGGGTATGTAAATCATCTTTTTGACCGTAAAATTGAATTTTTGGATTTTTAATTATTTTTTGTGCAATTAAAATGTGAAGTTTCGATTTTTCAAGGAAATTCAAAAAGTCGTTATGATAATCTTATAGGGCGTGCAAAAAGAAACATTTTTCTACTCTTGACTTTTTTTCGTATCGTGCGTTGTTTTGCTGAAAATAATCATTCTCGCTTCTTCTTTTGGATTTTGAAAATTCTATAACTATGACAATTTTCATTTCATCTAAAAAAGTCATTAGGATAAATTATTCGAATTTCTATGTGCTACAAGGAACCGTAAATGAAAATTTCAAATATTGAAAAAAATGGTTACAGAAATTTTAAAAATTCTCTAACTTTTCGAAATTTTGTCCAAAATAGCTGGCTGACGAACTCGTCCTTTCTTTTTACACTCTTATGAGGTGTGCCAAGGGGTAATCTAATCGGATAATTTCTTCAAATGTTATCATGTTTACAGACTACAACGACAACGACGACAAGACTAGACATCGACGTAAAAACTATTTTTTTCTGACTCAGGGGGCCTCAAAACGTCGACATTTGACGGAATCCGCGAAAGTCATTTTTTTGCATAAAACCAATATCTTCTCAGGATGAGAATGTAATAATAATATTGCGATCTCTTTTCTTCTCCCGATAATATGTCACGTCTATTAAACACGTTTTTTGTATAAAAAAAAAATCATACCATTACTGATTTTTGCAAGAAGCATTTCAAAAGTGCTCTAATGATCCAATCAAAATTCACTAATCACCAGAATGAAATCAAGCTGACAATTTGGATCTCAAGAGAAACTAAACCTTTCCTTCAATAAGCCTCTAAAGTACTCCTTGTTGCACGTTCACTGTTATTTATAAGGAAAGTCATTTTCAGCAAGAAGTATTTTGGAGGCGCATCAAAGGCGAGGTTTAATTTCACTTTAGAGCTTTTTTTTATTACTGAATTTTGATAGGATCATTAATCATTAATCATTCCATCATCCTTGAGGTATTAATCACAATTATATTATGGAATGTTAAAAATTTTCTGTTATTGTAAGATTATCTTCGAAACAGTTAAAGTTGTGTGTTTTATAAGATATTCTAAAGACAAAATACAAAAGTGGCCAATTGCAATTTCAATTTTCAAAATTTTCGATTAAAATCAGTTAGTTTCTTTGTCGATAAATTTTTTACATGGATTCTTATCGGTTTTGAAAATGCACATTTCAAAAATATTTCCACTAGCACATTTAAATAAGATATATTTTTTGATTACAGTAACCGATAGTGAGAATACAATGCCGAGACATTTATCACCTGATGTAATAGCAGCCCTTAAGGGTGTACGCTTTATCGCACAACACATCAAAGATGCGGATAAAGATAATGAGGTTAGGAAAGTTTACATTTTTCCTATTTATGAAATAATTATCCTTGCTAAAAGTAACTCAAGCCCATCCAAATTCAATTTGATTCACAATTTTTGTCTGAAATGTATACGGTTTGTATAAGTCCGAAATTCATTTGCAATGCAGAACCAGGAATAATTTTTGTTAAAGTGTAATCGGAAAATCGGCCGGTTAAATCCGATATGTGTCCGAACAAAAATTTAAACTTCCTGGTAAAAAGGCTTGCATTAAAATATATAGAGAATTTTCAATCCCTAAGAATGCGGTTTCTGTCCTTCGATTTTGTGTGCAAAAACACAATTTTTATTGAATGCATTATAAGGCGTTTTAAGCACATTAAATTGGCCAAATCTAGTAGGATTGCACACAATAATGCATCTTTTATCGCAGAACACTCGCTTTGTTCAAATTTGGCGAGGGGCTATGCACTCAAAAATCTTTCAATGAGATTGCTAGAGACAGACGCGGATCCAGAGAAGGGCTTTAGGGGGGGCCAGCCAATAATTCCCCTTCCCATCCACTCTCAAGGGGGGGGGGGGTAATAATAATTTTAAAGCTATTTATTCGCTTTGAATGTTTATTATAAATTATATAAATATATTAATTACGAATCTTATAAGCATAATTAACAAATGTTTAAATAAAAAGCATGTTTTTATATTTACAAGCTGCGTCTTGCAGGTCATGGTATAATCATTATTCAACAAGTATAAAATATTCATAAAATTTTCGAAGTCAAGCATAAACTATGAAAAGATTATTTTTAAACAGCAAAATTTAGGCGTATATTTCCATTCTTTGCGATATTCATATTCCCGGTTCAAATCCGGGATGTACTCTATTATTTTTGATGCTCTAAATTGAAGAATAAATCAACAAATTTATAAATTTTCAAAATTATATCATTTTACGCAAATTTAAGTTAGAAACATTAAAAATTGAAAAATTACAATTTTTGTAAATTGAACACTTTCTAAATTAGAAGTTAAATTATTTTAATTTTAAATCGTTGTAAATGAATAATTATTCAATTGTTTTTTATACATCAAAATTTCTTTTGAAATCTTTTGAAACATTCTCTTAAAACTATATTTTTTTTACTAAAAAATCAATTTTTCCAAAATTTATAACTGTTCAATTTTTATTTATTCAGCAAAATTTGCGTTCGTTTTGAAATATTCTTGAATATTCTATTAAAATTAATTTTTCAAAATAAAAATCATTCGAAACTTTCCCAGGAATCTTAACACAATATTTGTATTATCTTAAAACCTTTCAAAATCCTTAAAAGCTTAAAAATTTTATTTAAAAACTTCTAAATATCTCCTCAACTTACTCGAATTTTTTTAAACGAATACATTTTTATTTGTTATTTACACATTAATATTCAACATTTTCACTTGCAAATAAAACTTCTTTCATTAGAACAATTAAAATTAACATTGCAACGTTTAGCTCTCGAAAATTTTAACGATTCAAGGCTTTCTGTTTCAAGCAATTCAGTTTCAAATTGTTTAGTTTTTAATACTTCATTTATAATTCTTTATTTAAAATAAACAGTCAAACATTGGTGACTATTAAAAAATTGTTCTTTTTCTTAATTACAAATTTTCAAATCAAACTGGTTAAAAATTGTATATTTTAGACTGAAACAACAGATAGTTTATAAAGCTTAAATCAGAAGTTTACATTTGATTAACTACTAAGGCTTTCGAATTGAAACAGTTCAATTTTTAACGTCAAAAACTGTAAATTGTTTAATTTTATCAGATTCAGAATCGCCCTATACAATCAATCAGTTATTGTTCAATTTCGATTACACAAACTACAGTTTAATTTTTAAAATAATTATTTAATTTATATTTACAGTTGATCAACTTAAAACATTTTTTGTCCAAAAATTTCAGTTTCAAAATATATTAATCTTGTATTGTGTAAATCTTCCAAACTGCATTTTAACATTCTTTCAATTGAAAATGTACCCTTAAAAATGAAGATGTAAAATGGAAAATTTTGATCTTAAAAGATTTTAGAATTGAATTAATGAATGATTTCATAATTGAAAAAGTTAACAACTCAACTTAGCATTTAAAAAAAAGTTGAAATGAATTTAATTTTAAAATTGCATTATATATCTTGTGACATGAAATTTGTGAAATTTCAAGTGATTGGATAGATTTTTCTTTGAAAAACTTGTAAAAATACCGGTAAAAAAATAAATTCACTGTCAGTTCTCGCTCTCAAAAAATTCTGATCATCTCCTGGTTTTTCGGTCCAGCCGCCACCCTTTATGATATTTCAGAATATAATTATCCTTCTCGAATGATAATACGTATTTCGTGCTTCGTAGCTTAACAATTTTTCTTCAAAGAAACAATTAAAATAATATATAGTTCAATAATTCTGACATTGAAGTCTTTTAATTAACACAGTAAAAACTCTGGGATAAATTTTGTTGCACCTAATTTTAAGATAGGGTTCCATCTCGCTCGGAGTTGGGTACGAAACTATCGCCTATTGTTTTTGCCGCAAAACTGTAAAAGTTTTGACAGTAGGTGACGTTTCGTACCCCAAGTCCGAGGGAAACCATACCTTTTGTTACCATTCACACTACCAAGACTAATTTTTGTTGCAGGGAAATGGTACCCTGAAATTAGCGTTAGATTCACACTTTGTTTTTTCCGTGAAATTTCTATTCAATACAGTAAACACATTTTAATGTTTTTAAAAATATTGATAAATTTCAAAATAGTAAATTCGTGAAGAGTAATATAGTCTTCAAATATCCTACTCGTCTGAATTCAGCGAAAATATTTTAGGGGACCTTATTCATTTGAAAGTGTCAACACGAATTAATTTCAGTGTCGACCAATTCATTTTATTCCGCGAGATTTTAAGTCAAGCTCCAATTCGCCAGAATTCGCCAGCGCGAATACAGTTAAAAACTGGCTTATTCAATCGAATTCTTGAGGTATAACTAACGCGCAGGGGCATATACGATCTCTTGTAAATATATATTAATGATTCCCCTAGCTCCGTGTTGTCCTTTGCACTTATGCACTTGGGATTGCTGGTTCGAGACTTGAGGCATGCAATTTTGATTAATTTTGTTCGAAATGACCTTGACCACAAATTAAGGCAAATTGACACGCATTCAATTCGCGCTGGCTCAGTTCGTTTTAACCAATCAGAAAGCAGAATTCGGGCGAATTTAAACATGTTAATTGGCCGCAATCCTCCCAAATTAGTTTCTTTTTGCTGGGATAGTAAGCTTCAATTATCTTATTTAAAAAATTCGAGTCTGAGTTTTTTTTTTGGGGGGGGGGGGGGGCAAGTCGCCGTGGCCCCCCTCTGGATTCGCGCCTGGCAAGAGATAGCGGCGACTGCGAGGACGAAACGAGAGACAGCGTTAGATTCCAAAGCATTGCGCCCACTTTCAGGTAGACGTAGAATCCCTCGTAATCGCTCGCAGTCAAAATTTGGAATCAATTCATGCATAAATAAATTGTCAAATTATTGAAAAGGGCATTAAAAGGACGGTAATATATCGAGTAATAATTTCAGCATACATGCCACCAAGCACTTGGAAATCCCATATATTGACCATGGGAAAATTTTGGATTTTCGAAAAATTAGACTGATACTTCAGGGTTAGATCGAAAGTTGCCAAATTTTTCAGGGATTGAAGATGAATGTCTATGAAATAAAACCATACCAATAGCTTTAATTTTCATCTCATAATTACCCCCCCCCCCCCCACGATGCCCAAAATATGAACCACAAATAAGAAAACTACATTTTTACGTATTGTTTTTATTTTAAGCATTTTCTGCAGCCTTTTTCAATACATATAATTACTAATGGACAATTTGAAAATCCCCCATGACTTTGTAAACGATGTTTGATTGTTTGAATAAATGTACCTTATTTAAACAATTATTTTGTAAAAAATGTAAAAAATAGTCGTATTTTCTGAATCAAATGTAATAGTTGGTCATTGTTTGGAATAGCAAAATTCTTTCAAAACATGATGTAATTATTTGATTAAACGAATGGAATTTGTTTAAACAATCATTTTTCCTAAAAAATATTTTTTTAAATTGTATGTTCTATTCCATTTTTAATTTATTCTATTTTCGCTCTGAAAAATGTCATTCAAAGAAAATGTAAAAACTCGAATCATAATTTTTATTATTGAATGTACTTTTTCATAATGTAATCATGGTTAAAATAGTAAAAATATGCAGAATACAATAAAGCATATACTTTCATAATTTAAATGTGTTATTACTTTTATGGTTTATTTAATAGCACGCCAAAATAGATGTAAGCCACACATACTCAATTTGAAGAAAATTTGGAAGTAAACAATAACTAATTGTTTGAACGATGACATACATTTTTCAGCGAAATTTATCACTCCATAAAATCATTTAATATTATTTTTAATTCAGAAAATACGATTTTGAAAATATTTGTGGAAAAAAAATAATTTTCTTAAACGAATAGAAATTTGTTCAACACTAGAAGAAAAGTATCCAAATTATGTAACTATTCAATGATAAGGTGCATAGGATACCAATTTCAGAAAAAAGTGGACATCTCTGCCGCGATTTCTAGAAATTTAAAAAATAATCAATGATTAATTTTTTAAATAATCACATGATGTTTTTTAAAAAATGTATCACGCCAATCAATGACCAAATTACATTTCATTAAGAAAATACGATTATTTTTTACATTTATTGGAAAAAATTATTGTTTAAATAAGTATGTATGTATGTATGTATATTTAATCTCTCCCTTTTACGGGTTTGAGGGCCCCCGCTCACTATACATATATTTACATTTCATCCTTAACCTAACTTAACCGCTGCTTATATTCTAATGTTTCGCCATACTAAAAATAACTATAATATCGATACTATTGATTCTTAAACTTCTAAAAATGAGCGATCTTCCAGGGATTCCGTTTTCTCCTACCATCAAATACTTTTCACCGATTTGAAAATTAAAAATGTTTGCTAGTTACTTTCCTTTAGACAGGATCACCCGTTTGGCTCTGCCCTGCTCCCTTGCTTTCTCTTACTTCTTCCAGTTTTTTCATCCACGTCACTCCCTGTCTATTACCATCAAAAATCCATCTCACACACTCATCCACACTCAACTGTCCATCCTCCTCTCCTGTACACCTCTCTAACACATGTGCCCATGACTCCAATTCGTATCCACATACTCTGCACAGATTGTCCTCTTCATCCATCCAATATCTACAAGATATCACTCCTTCTCCTATTCGAAACCGTACCACCCTGTTCCATTTGTCTTCCTTTTTTATTTTTTGCAAATATTCTGGTTCCGTCAACCCTTTGACCATCATATACCATCTATTGTACCTCGAATCCATAATCTTTGTCCATCTCTTTCCTCCTTGTTTTACTAATAGCTCTAACTCTATGTCCTCCCACTTCAGTACCCCTTCTTGTATATCACAAGCCCTCCTCATTTTTTTCCTTTCTTCCTCCCATTTCGAATTTCCCAAATTGCCTCTCGTCTCCTTGTTCCGAACTTCGTCCAAGCATACTTGTTCTATTCTGCTCCCCTCTCCCCTTTTTAGCTTCTCTTCAAACTTCCAGGCTCTCTTAATTTGTCTAGTTACCATTTTGTCCCTTCCTAGTTCTTCCCTTAACATGTATCCTGGGCAACTCCAACTAACCCCCATTACCCATCTCAGAAATCTCTCATGCATGCTTTCCACTTTCCTATATTCCTTCCATCCCCAGACGTCCACTCCATAACACAACACCGCCCAACCCAGCGCATCAAACAACCAAACCCTCATTCTCCAATCGTCATTGAACCTTGTCTTTCCTATACCCCATACTTGGCCCATTACTTTACTCGCATATTCGATTCTTTTACTCACCTGAACGTCATTCCCCCTCCTGCCTCAAACCAAAAACCTAAGTAACAGAACTCCTCCACACTTTCCACTGTTTGCCCGTTCATCTTCCAAACGTAACCTATTTTGGTCTTTCTATTTCTGAAGCACATCACCTTGTTCTTCCCTACGTTCACCGTCAGTTCTTTTGTTCCCACATACTCTTCGAAAATTCTTATCGTTAGGTTCATCCCCTTCTCATCGTCTGCTAATAGAGCTACGTCGTCCGCGTATGCTAGAGAATATAGTTTGCTATTACCCAAAATCGTCCCCCCCTTTCCCTTTCTCCTTTAGCTTCTCGTCTAAGTCTGCCAGTAGCATATTAAATAGTAGCGGACTCAACGGGCACCCTTGCCTTAGACCTCTTCCTGTCCAGAAAACCTCCCCTTTTCCCCCATATCTTCACCCTAATGCTGGTCTCAGTAAAAATTTCCTTTATCCTCTCCACCAAACCTTCCTCTATTCCCCTCTCTTTCATTGCCTGCCATAGCACTTTTCTATTCACTGAGTCAAAAGCTGCTTTAAAATCTACAAACAAGGCGACTAATTTTCCTATTTTTCTCCCTAAGTTTCTGTTAACCAAGTGGTTGATTACAGAAATGTTATCTATTGTCCTCATCCCTTTTCTAAATCCCGTTTGATTGTGTGGGACACTTTGTTTCCCTTCTATCTGATTCTCTAACCTTTTTCTTAGAATTTCTGCGTATATTTAAAACACACTGGCATGAGAGTGATCCTTCTGTACTCTTCTACCTTCTTACCCTCCCCTTTCTTGACAAGCGGTACCACCAGCCCTGTAATCCACTCCTCCGGCCACCCTTCTCCTTTCCAGACCTTGTTGCAGATCTTCCACATCTCTTAACTCTTCCCGTCTCCACCATACTTTATCGCTTCGTTCTGCATACCATCCTCTCCTGTAGCCTTGTTTCTTTTCAGTCTATCTATCGCCTCATCCACTTCTTCTCTTGTTATTCCGTTCCCTTCCTCCATTTCTCCCTGGACTATCCTTCTATTTTTCCCTTTGATCCTATTCTGATCTCTTCCTAACAGAACCTTGAAATAATCCGTCCACTCACTCATTTCTATTTCTTCATTCACGCTCTTCCTTCGTCCTTTTTCCCTATTTATCACATCCCAGACCCTACCTTCTTTGATCGCTTTTTCTACTTCTTCCTTGTATTTCTCCTTCCCCTTTTGCTTTTTCCTTTCCAGCATCCTCTCATGTTCTCTTTTTATCCTGTTGTACTCCGCCTTCTCTATTTCTCCTTTCCTCCATTTTCTTACACACTCTTTCATTCTCTCTTTACTCTCCCTGCATTCCTCAGCCCACCAGCCTCTCTTTCCCTCTTCTCTTCCTTCTTTTGAACCTACCTCATCCCTCACCTTCTCAATCGACCCTTTAAACCTTTCAATTAACGAGTCTACTCCCTCCTCATTTTCATACCTAACATTCTCCTTTTCCATTTTTTGTTAAAACTCTTTTAATTTATCTACCCCCCAGATGCCCATTTTCGTGTTCCTTTCTAACCCTCTTTCTTTTCTCTCTCTGCCGCGCTTATGGACGCCAACTTTCAGTGTAGCTATTACTGGGAAGTGCTCGGACCCTATTTTATTCCCCACATTCATACATCATATCATATTCCTTATTCTTTCTTCCGCCAGGATGTAGTCTATTACTATTTCTCCCTTACCTATAAATGTGATCTCTCCTTTCTCATCTCCTTTGATATTGCCATTAGATATAAACCATCCTGTTTCTCCTATTACGTCTAGTAACTTCCTCCCCTCCCGGTCTATCTCCATATGTTTGGAGCTCCTTATATAGGCCTCCTCTTCTTCATCCTAAGTTCCTCCCCCTTGCTCGCCAGTCCAGGCATTTAAGTCGCCTCCTATCAAAACCAACTCTTCTTTCTTTTCCTCCATCCACCTTCTTATTACTCGCCAAGCTTCCTCTTCTCCTCTTCTTCTATATACACAAACCATCGCTATTTTGACTTTTCCAATTATAATCCTTCTTACCATTGTTCCATCCCTTTCCTCCCTGTCCTCTTCTGTTCTCTCTTTTACTGCCAATTCTTTTCTCACCCCTGAGACCATGCCGCCCATCCCTCTACCTTTAACCTGTTCCTTTCTTGCTTCTTGCATTGTCCACACTTACCCTTTAGGTAACATCCTTTTCATCCGCTTCCAATCCTTCTCAGCCGCCCAGGTTTCACTCATCATAATCACATCCCACTTTTCTAACTCCCGCCAAAAACCTTCATTCTTGTTCTTCAAGCCTGACACATTCCAAAAAGTATTTTCACGTTTTTCTCCTCCCTTCCCTCACTTATCCTCACTTTTCTTCCGCCTTGCTTTTTAGAAACCCCTCTGTTTGATCTCTAACCTTTTTTGCATCTTCCTTTTTCCTACCTTTCTGAACTCTTCTTCCCTTTTTCCTTATTTCTTCTAACTCCTTGTCCCAGAACCATTCCTCCCCCTTTATCCAGAATCTGTTTATCCCTGTCCATAGCATGCGCACCTTTTTCCTCTCTACTCATGCCCTCTGCACTATTTGCCATTTCCTTTTCCTCTCCCTCCATGTCAAAAACTCTGTTCAATTCTTTCCCTTATTTCTTGAAATAATTTATTATTCTCCATAATTTTCTTTTTCTCCTCCTCACTCCCTAGTTTTACTATAAACATTCCTTCATTTCCTTCCTTTGTCCCTCTTATTCTCTTAACTCCTCGTACCCTCACCCGAACTCCAATATCTCTCGGAAGATTTTCGATTTCCACTTCCCCTGTTTCTCCCTCTTTCCAGAGTTTATCCCACTCTTCCCACTTTTCCCTTATATTTCTCACTTCCCCCCTTACATCATTTCTCTGCCTATTCATATCCCTATTCATATAATCCAGTCTCTTCCTTGTTTCCTCTCTAAACACTTTTATGAGAGCCTCTAGTTTTTCAAACACTTTTATTCGCCATACGCCTAAGCTCCTATTGGAGCCGGCGCTACCTAGCTTGTGAAGGCGCTGTAGGTTAGAGGGCCTTCCGCCTTTATGGCCCGTACCTGAACCCATTCTCTCTGCCGACCCCTCCCTGGTCGGCGTCTCTAACGTCTTTTCACCGCTACTGTCATCTTCCCCCTTCTGCCCACTAACCGCGCTCACAACCTCGTCACCTCTTGTTTCATATATTACCTGCCCTCTGGCGCCCGTTTGTGGACTTCGAACAGTCGGCATCCTACCTTACCCAGTGCTCCGCGACGTTTATTGCTCTTTACTCGCCTACCTCTTGCCCCCCTTGCCCGATAACTATTTTCCTACTCCTAACCTCAAAAACTTCGCACGCTCCAATTTTTCTTTCTCACAACTTACTTTCACACTTTACAGCCTTGCCTTCACTCAGCCTTCTTCCTTTAGACGTGATATCCGCACTCACTGCCCTTTCTGCATCCACACACGCTGATTCCCTTCACCAAAGCCAAAAAAACTCTTTGGTTCATATTTGGAGCGTTGTGATCGGGAGGGGGGGGGGTGGGTCCTAAAATGAAAGTTGTTAATATGGTTTTATTCCATAGACACTCCCCTTCAATCCTTAAAAAATTTGGCCACTTTCGATCAAACCCTGAAGTATCAGTCCAATTTTTCGAAAATCCAAAAATTTCCCACGTTAAACATATAGGATTTTCAAGTGCCCGGTGGCACGTGTTAATGTCGGAATTTCGAGAAAAAATACGGATTTTCATTCCTTGGAAATGGAAACTTTTGGGGGCTTGTCTTACCCTCTAGTCTCTAGTTCGAAAAAGGGTTTTTGGACCACCCTAATACATATAAATTGAGTGAAAATTTTATCCATAATATTCAGTGGGGAGATTATATTGACCCTCGATGAAAATAATTGTTTATAATATTGGATGGTAATTTTGGCTTTAGGGTCAGAATAAATAATTCAATTAATTTTTAATTGAACCAAACGTTTCGGCGCACAATGGTGGCCCTCATCAGTGGTTAAATTTTATTCTGGAAAAGACAATTACAAAAATTCTTATAAGGGACGTAGTGTAAAAAAGTAGTTTAAATAAGAAAATTATTTCAAATTTGGTTTAGTACAGTCTTGAATGTCTTTGGTAATGTTTGCAAAAATTTAAAATGTGTGTTGCCCTTACAATAATTGGATAAATTACTAAACTTTGTAATATAATCTAAAGAAGTGTGTTGTCCTTACAATAATGGGAC
>CAKNYM010052128.1:362633-375070 GCA_932195095.1 Andricus curvator | reverse complement strand
GTCCCATTATTGTAAGGACAACACACTTCTTTAGATTATATTACAAATTTTAGTAATTTATCCAATTATTGTAAGGGCAACACACATTTTAAATTTTTGCAAACATTACCAAAGACATTTAAGACTGTACTAAACCAAATTTGAAATAATTTTCTTATTTAAACTACTTTTTTACACTACGTCCCTTATAAGAATTTTTGTAATTGTCTTTTCCAGAATAAAATTTAACCACTGATGAGGGCCACCATTGTGCGCCGAAACGTTTGGTTCAATTAAAAATTAATTGAATTATTTATTCTGACCCTAAAGCGAAAATTTTATCATTCATATATATAATATATAATACATACATACATTGATTAGCAGTTCGAACTCGAAAGTTCATTGCCTCACTACCCGATTCGGGTAGTGTTTCTAGGTGGATATTTACTACCAATGTGGGCCCACCACACCCACGACGGGGCAACAGCACGCAGTATTCCTGAACGGTCACCCATCCAAGCGCTAACCGCGCCCAACAATGCTTAACTTCAGTGATCTTACGAGAACTGGTGTTTTCAGCGTGGTATCGCCGTTAAAATAATATTAAGAATAATTGTTGAAGATCAATTTTTAAAATTTTATATTTAAATGTTTTGTGTTCTTTCAAATTTGAGCAACTTTATTATTATTATTATTATACCATTAAGCCATTTCCCTTTCGGGGTAGGCGTGACTTGCTCGGTTGGAGAATAGTAGTGTGTATATGGGTATATAGGTATAAGGTAGGTAGGAAAATAGGTATGAGGTGGATAGGTATATAAGTGTTAGGTATATATATTTTAGATTGATCTGGAATTCTCGTGTTATTTATTTAAATGACACGTTTACTCCGCAACACTGCTCCGACCCAGGTTGCTGATCAATCTCTCTAGCGATCACCCCAAGTGAAGAGCCTCACAAAATTGTTATGTATGGTTCTCCACTTGGGCCCATTAGTATCCAAGATCTTTGTTTCAGGCGTCATTCATTCTACTGTCACTCTGTTTACAAACTATTTGTCGCCACACTTTTCTGTCCTGGCATACTACTCTAGCTTCCTTCACGTCCATGCATTTTTTCATGCAAGCTCTTGTGTTCCTATGGCTTCTTATGTCTCTACGGATTAATGTCTCATTTACAGATTCTAACCATTCTTTTGGCGGTCTACCTCTGGGCATTATGCCATTTACTTTACCTTTATACACTTGTTTGGTCAGTCGTTCATCTTTCATTCTTTCAAGATGTCCGAACCATCTTAACTGATTTCTTTCCCATGTGTCAATTATTGTCTCTTTTGCACCACATTCTTTGAGGATTGTCTCGTTTCGGACTTTGTCCATTAGTGTTTTCCCGCATATTATGCGCAGAGGTTTCATGCCGATCGCGTTAATTTTACTCCTGTCCTTTTCTTGACAGGTCCATGTCTCGCTACCGTATAGTACAGTCGGTACGAATATAGAATTGTGTATGGCCATTTTAGCTTTTTTTGATATGTTTTTATTTGTTAGGATGGACCCTGCTCTACCGATAACCTGTTTACCCTTATTTATGCGCCTATCTAACTCCCCATCTATTTTTCCGTCGCTAGTGAATAGACTACCTAGATATACGTACTTGTCAACTTGTTCTAATCTCTCATCATTTAGGACAATGTTGCACATTGTTTTCTCACTCTTTCCCTCAAACACCATGATTTTTGTTTTATTTACGTTAATTTTGAGTCCCATGTCCTTCATGCTTGTATGAAGTTTATTCAACATTCTTTGCAAGTCCTCGACTGATTCTGCCATAACAATCTTGTCATCTGCGAAAGCTAACCCACGTACCTTAACTGTTTGGAGATCTACACCTTCTTCGTCGAAGAGTGCAGTTCTTAGACACTTATCCATGAATATGATAAATAGCCACGAGGACATAACGCATCCTTGTTTCACGCCTTGCGTAATATCGAACCAGTCACTCAGTTTCCCGTTTACCCTTACGCTCGCTTTACTGCCTGTATATATTGTTTTTATTGCTTGCAGGAGCCCTCCATTTACTCCGTATTCTTTAAGAACTTCCCAAAGTTTACTTCTATTTACCGTGTCAAATGCTTTTTCTAGGTCAATAAATGCACAGAAAACTTTCTTTCCTACTCTCAAGCTTTTTTCTGTGATCTGTCTTAGGCTAAATATCTGATCTGTACATGATCTTCCTGGCATAAATCCACTTTGGACTTCCCATATTTTTTCTTCTGTGATTTCCATTACCCTACGAATAAGTATTTTTGAGTATATTTTACTTACGGTACTTAGTAGGCTGATACCTCTGTATTCTAATTATTTATTAATGAATGACTAACTTTAATAATACGTAAAATTATATCTGAAATAATAAAATGGCCAGTACTATATTTTTAAAAGTGTTTTACGTCATTATTATTGGAAGAAAAGTTAAACAAAAGTCGGGAAATGTTATAAATTGAAAAATATAATAAATGTTCTATATCATGTTTGCTTTTATGTCAGAGGAGAGGCGGCGCACATAAGACAAATCAATCGATGTAAAGAGAAGTATAGCCGCTAATGTGTTGGCAAAATATGTAGAACGTAGCGCCATGTCTTGGCTCTGTTTTATTTATAACAAAAATTAAATCTAAGCTAATAACAGTACTACACTAATTAAAGTGCAAGAGTGTCAAGTTACCCTTCTCTGTCGCTAATGTGGCGCGTTTTCTTCTTTATTTGTTATTGCCGATTGAAAAGAATTTTCCAGCAATGAAAGGCATAGTTTTAGTAAAAAAATTTGAAAATGTTCAGGTTTTGTTTCGCGTATAATTTGAAACCAACGCTCTGAAGCTATAATTTTCAGAATTTCGGCACTTGACTAATAAAATGGCCGTATTACCCGCTTCTGTATATTATAGAAATGAATCATTTTTCCATAGATATTGAATAAATTTTCTTATTTGTTATAGATGTGCATTTTTCGGAAGAGTCAAAAGATCAATTTTACATCATTTTTATTACATTTGGAGTAAAATAATATGAGTTTCAATAATTTTGTCGCAGCTGTCATTGAAGAAATACCAAAAACGAACTATTCATGATAAAAAACGGGCTAATCAGATTTTTTTTCGGTTGACATTGCATTCATAAATACATATATTGAACCTAACCTTACATGTCCACAGTGCGCGGGATGGCAACAACTTTGCACGTGCACAGTTGTCCAAGTACCATCTGTGCACGTGCACAGCTGTCCAAGTGACAAATGTGCACGCCCAAATTTCGACGTGCACAGATGGGCTCCTGTGGACTTGTATGTGCACAGGTGTCACGTGCGCAACTGTGCACGTGCACAGATTTAACTTGCCCAATTGTACACATGCACAGATTTAACTTGCCCAACTGTGCACGTGCACATATTTCACTTGACCAACTGTGCACGTGCACAGATTTCACTTGCCTAACTGCGCACGTTTATGCCCGTACGTAAGAGTTTATACGAAAGTAGTCCTTCACATCTACATAAGTATAATAAATTTCTAACAGACAAAATTATCCAAACCTGGTGGGATGGAGCCCATTAACTTCTTAAAAGTTAGATTGAAAATATTTTAAAGATTATTTTCATGAAAATATTCATACCAAAGTTTTATATATATATTTATATATATATATAGAAAACTCTTTTTAAATTTGTTAATACACTCATATTATTAGGCCCTATGCTTTCTTGAATATCCCAGTGGGCATGGCGACGTCTCATTTCATTATGACGACCTAACGACGATTAACTACCATGCCCATTCGATAGGTATTTATTTGTTTGAAGTTACTTAAAGGTTTTTGAGTTCATAAAATCGTTTATTAATTTCATGTATTTTCTTATGATTCAAGGAATTCAGCGAATCCAGAGAATTCGATGAACTCAAGGAATTCAGAGAATTCAAGGGATTAAGAGAATTCAAGGGATTCAGATAATTCAGAGAATTCAAGGAATTAAGAGAATTTAAGGAATTCAGAGACTACAGAGAATTCAAGGAATTAATCGAATTCAGAGAATTCAAGGAATTTAGAGAATTCAAGGAATTTAGAGAATTCAAAGAATTCAGAGAATTCAAGAAATTCAGAGAATCCCAGGGATTCAGAGAATTCGAGGGATTCAAAGAATTTAGAGAATTCAATGAATTCTGAGAATTCAAGAAATGTAAGGATTACAGAGAATACACAGAATTAAAGGAATTTAGAGAATTCCAGGATTTGAGAGAATTCAAGGAATTCAGAAAATTAAAAGAATTCAGAGAATTCAAGAAATACAGAGAATTCAACTAACTTAGAGAATTCAAGGAATTTAGAGAATTCAATGAACTCAGAGAATTCCAGGAAATTCAGGGTATTCAGGGAATTAAGGGAAATAAATTAATTCAGATAATTCCAGGAATTCACAGTGTTCAAGGAATTCAGAGAATTCGAGGAGTTCAGAAAATGCAGAGCATTCAAGGAATTAGAATAATTCAAGGAGTTCAGAAAATTCAAAGAATTCAAGGCATTCAGGGAATGGATGGAATTGAAGAAATTCAAGGAATTCAAGGACCTGAAGGAATTCAAAGAATTCAAGGAAATCAATGAATTCAAGGAATTCAGAGAATTCAAGAAATTCAGACAATTCAGTGAATACAGAAAATTCAAGGAGTTCAGAGAATACACGGATTATAGAGAATTCAAAGATTTAATAGAATTCAACGAATTCAGCGAATCCAAAGAATTCAGAGAATTCAAGGTGTTCAGAAAATTGAAGGAATTCAGAGAATTCAAAGAAATTAGAGAATTCAAGGAGTTTATAGAATTCAAGGAATTCAGGGAATTGAAGGAATTCGGATAAATCAAGGAATTTAGTCAATTCGAAGAATTCAAAGAATTGAAGGAATTCAGAGAATTCAAGAAATTCAGAGAATTCAAGGAATTCATATCATTCAATTAATTGAGCGAAACCAAAGGATTCATAGAATTCAATGAATGCAGCGAATCCAAAGAATTTAGAGAATTCAAGGAGATCAGAAAATTCAAGGAATTCAGAGAATTCAAGGAATTCAGAGAATTTGAGGATTTCAAACAATTCAGAGAATTGAAGGAATTCAAATAATTTAAGGAATTAAGAGGATCCAAGGAATTGAGAGAATTCAAGGAGTTCACAAAATAAATTCAAGGAATTCAAATAATTTAAGGCATTTAGTAAATACATAGAAACGAACGAATGCAAGGAATTCAGGGAATTTAAGGGATTCAAGGAATTCAGAGAATACAGAGAATGCAATGAATGTAGAGAATTCAAGGAATTCAGATAATTCAAGGAATTCAGAGAATTCAAGGTATACCATTAAGCCATTTCCCATTCTGGGTAGGCGTGACACTACCCGATTCGGGTAGTGTTTCTAGGTGGATAGTTTCTAGTAGTAAATAACTACAAGTGTGGGCTCACCACACCCACGACAGGCCATCAGCACGCAGTATTCTCGAATGGTCACCCATCCTAGTACTAACCGCGCCCAACGCTGCTTAACTTCAGTTATCGGACGAGAACTTGTTTTTTCAGCGTGGTATGGCCAAGGAATTCAGAGAATTCCAGGAATTCAGAGAATTTGCGGATTTCGAAGAATTCAGAGAATTTTAGGAATTCAAATAATTCAAGAAATTAAGAGGATCCAAGGAATTGAGAAAATTCAAGGAGTTTAGAAAATAAAATCAAGGAATTCAAATAATTTAAGGCATTCAGTAAATACATAGAAACGAACGAATGCAAGGAATTCAGGGAATTTAAGGGATTCAAGAAATTCAGAGAATACAGAGAATTCCAGAAATTCAGAGCATTCAAGGAATTCAGAGAATTCAACGAATTCTGAGAATTCTAGAAATTTAAGAATTTCAGAGAATTCAAGGAATTCAGAGAATTCCAGGAATTGAGAGAATTCAACTAGTTCAGAGAATTCAAGAAATGTAGAGTATTCAATGAATTTAGAGAATTCCAGGAATTCAGAGCATTCAAGGAATACAGAGAATTCAAGGAATTTGGAGAATTCAGCGAATACAGAGAAATCAATGAATTCAGAGAATACAAGGATTACAGAGAATTGAAAGAGTTCAGAGAATTCAATGAATTCAGCGAAACTAAAGAATTCATAGGATTCAATGAACTCAGCGAATACAAAGAATTTAGAGAATTCAAGGAGATCAAAAAATTCAGAGAAATCGAGGAATTTAGAGGTTCGAGGAGATCAGAGAATTCCAGGAATGCAGAGAATTCAAGGAATTCAGAGAATTCCAGGAATTCAGAGAATTCCAGGAATTCAGAGAATTCAAGCAATTTAGAGAATTCCAGGAATTCAGAGAATTAAAGAAATTCAGGGAATTCCAGCTATACAGAGAATTCAAGGAAATCAAGTAATTAAGGGAATTTAGAGAATTCAAGGAATTTAGAGAATTCGCAGAATTCAAGGTATTCAGCGAATTTGAGGATTTCAAAGAATTCAGAGAATTCAAGGAATTCAGAGAATTTGAGGATTTCAAAGAATTCAGAAAATTGAAGGAATTTAAATGATTCAAGGAATTAAGAGAATTCACATAATTCAAGGTATGCAGATAATTAAAGGAATTCAGAGAATTTAATGTATTCTGAGAATTCAAGAAATGTAAGAATTTCGGAGCATTCAAGGAATTCAGAGAATATAGAGGATTCAAGGAATTTAGAAAATTCCAGGAATTGCGAGAGATTCAACTAGTTCAGAGAATTCAATAAATATGGAGAATTCAATTAATACAGAGAATTCCAGGAATTCAGAGTATTCTAGGAATTCAGAGAATTCAAGGAATTCAGAGTATTCTAGGAATTCAGAGAATTCAAGGAATTCAGAAAATTCAAGGAATTCAGAGAATTCAAGGAATTCAGAGAATCCAAGGAATTCAGAGAATTCAAGGAATTCAGAGAATACAAGGAATTCAGAGAATTCAAGGAGTTCAGAAAGTAGATTCAAGGAATTAATATAATTTAAGGCATTTAGTATATTCAAATAAACGAACGAATATAAGGAATTTACTGAATTCAAGTGATTTAATGAATTCAGAGAATACAGAGAATTCTGGGAATTCAAGGAATTTAGAGAATTCAAGGAATTCAGAGAATTCGAGGAATTTAGAGAATTCAAGGAATTTAGAGAATTCAAGGAATTCTAGGAATTCAGAGAATTCAAGGAATGCAGAGAATCCAAGGTTTGTCAGAGAATTCAGGTGATTCAGAGAATTCAAGGAATTTAGAGAATTCAAAAAATTCAGGGAATTGAAGGAATTCGGATAATTCAAGGAATTTAGTCAATTCGAAGAATTCAAAGAATTGAAGGAATTCAGAGAATTCAAGAGAGAATTCAAGGAATTGAGAGAACTCAAATAATTCATAGAATTCAAGGAATTTATAGAATTCAATGAATTCAGAGAATACCAGAAATTAAGAGAATCCAAGGAATTAAGAGTATACCATTAAGCCATTTCCCTTTCAGGGTAGGCGTGACACTACCCGATTCGGGTAGTGTTTCTAGGTGGATAGTTTCTTGTAGTAAATAACTACAAGTGTGTGCTCACCACACCCACAATGTGCCAACAGCACTCAGTTTTCTCGAATGTTCACCCATCCAAGTACTAACCGCGCCCAACGCTGCTTAACTTTAGTGATCTGACGAGAACTGGTTTTTTCAGCGTGGTATGGCTGTTGGCCATAAGAGAATTCAAGAGAATTCAAGGAATTCCTAGAATTTAGCGAATAAAGAGAATTCAAGGAATTCAGAGAATTCGAGGGATTCAGAGAGTTCAAGGAATGCATAGAATTCAAGGAATTCAGAGAATTCAAGGAATTCAGAGAATTCAAGTAATTCAGAGAATTCCAGAAATTCAGAGAATTTAAGGAATTCAGAGAATTCAAGAAATTCAGAGAATTTGAGGATTTCAAGGAATTCAGAGAATTCACGAAATTCAGAAAATTCAAGTAATTCAGAGAATTCAAGGAGTTCAGAAAATAAATTCAAGGAATTCAAATAATTTAAGGCATTTAGTAAATTCAAAGAAACGTACGAATTCAAGCAATTCAGGGAATTTAAGTGATTCAAGGAATTCATAGAATACAGAGAATTCAAGGAATTTAGAGAATTTAGAGAATTCAACGAATTTAGAGAATTCAACGAATTTAGAGAATTCAAAGAATTCAGAGAAGTCAAGGAATTCAGAGAATTCAAGGAATTCAGAGAATTCAAGGAATTCGGAGAATTCAGTGAATACAGAGAAATCAAGGAATTCTGAGGATACAAGGATTACGGAGAATTCAAAGAATTGATAGAAACCAATGAATTCAGCGAAACCAAAGAATTCATAGAAACCAATGAATTCAGCGAAACCAAAGAATTAATAGAATTCAATGAATTCAGCGAATCCAAAGAATTCAGAAAATTCAAGGAATTCAGAGAATTCTAGCAATTCAGAGAATTCTAGGAATTCAGTGAATTCTAGGAATTCAGTGAATTCAAGGAATTCAGGGAATGCAGAGATTTCAGCAAATTGAAGAAATTTAGTCAATTTGAAGAATTCAAGGAATTGCTTCGCTTGAGTTAATTCAAGGAATACAGAGAATTCAAGGAATACAGAGAATTCAAGGAATTCAGAGAATTCAAGAAATACAGAGAATTCAACTAATTCAGAGAATTCAAGGAATGTAGAGAATTCAATGAATTCCACGAATTCAGAGAATTTAAGGAATTCAGAGAAGTCAAGGAATTAAGAAAATTCAAGGAATTTAGAGTATTGAAGAAATACAGAGAATTCAACTAATTCAGAGAATTCAAGTAATTTAGAGAATTCCACGAATTCAGAGAATTTGAGGATTTCAAAGAATTCAGAGAACTGAAGGAATTCAAATAATTCAAGGAATTGAGAGGATCAAAGAAATTCAGCGAATTCAAAAAATTCATAGAATTCAAGAAATTCAGAGATTTAAAGGAATTCAGAGAATTCAAGAAATTCAGAGAATTCAAGAAATTCAGATAATTCAATGAATTCAGCGAGTCCAAAGAATTCAGAGAATTCAGAGAGGTCAGAAAATTCAAGCAATTCAGAGAATTCTAGGAATTCAGTGAATTCAAGGGATTCAAGGAATTCAGAGAAACAGAGAATGCAAGGAATTTATAGAATTCTAGGAATTCATAGAATTCATGGAATTCAGAGAATTCAAGGAATTCAGAGAATTCCAGGAATTCAGAGAATTCAAGGAATTCATTAATTCTCTGAATATTTTTAATTCTCTCAATTCCGTGAATTTTCTGAATTCCTCGAATTCTCTGAATTCCTTGAATTCTCTGCATTCCTCGAATTCTCTGAATTTCTTGAATTGTATGAATTCATTAAATTGTATTGTATTGTATTGTATTGCCAACAGCCATACCACGCTCAAAAAACCAGTTATCGTCAGATCACTGAAGTTAAGCAGCGTTGGGCGCGGTTAGCACTTGGATGGGTGACCATTCGAGAAAACTGAGTGCTGTTGGCACATCGTGGGTGTGGTGAGCCCACACTTGTAGTTATTTACTACAAGTTATCAACCTAGAAACACTACCCAAATCGGGTAGTGTCACGCCTACCCCGAAAGGGAAATGGCTTAATGGTATACGTATGAATTCCTGGAATTCTCTGAACTCCTCGAATTTTCTGAATTCATCTAATCCTCTGAATACCTTGAATTCTGTGAATTTCTTCAATTGTCTAAATTCCTATAATTGTCTGAATTACGTTAATCCTCTGAATTTCTTGAATTTTTTGATCTCCTTGAATTCTCTGAATTCTTTGGATTTGCTGAATACATTGAATTCTATGAATTCTTTGGTTTCGCTGAATTAATTGTATTCTATGAATTCTTTGAATTCTCTGTGATCCTTGTATTCTCTGAATTCCTTGAATTCTCTGTATTCGCTGAATTCTATGATATTATTGAAATCTTTGAATTCCTTGCATTTTCTTAATTCACTGCGTTCGCTGAATTTCTTGAATGCGTATATAATATTATAATTTAGTATTAATATTTTCATAAAAATAATATTTAAAATATTTTCAAGCTAACTCTTAAAAAGTTAATATGCTCCATTTCACCGGGTTTGAATAATTATATCTGTTAAAAAAATAAACCCTTACGTACTTCCATAAACGTGCACCGTTGGGCAAGTGACATCTGTGCACGTGCACAGTTGGACAAGTGACATCTGTGCATGTGCACAGTTGGACAAGTGACATCTGTGCACGTGCACAGTCGAAATTTCAACATGCACAGGTGGGCTCCTGTGGACTTGGACGTGCACAAATGGACCTGCACAGTTGGGCGCGTGTAGTGTTGACAAGTGCAAAGTTGTTCGTCACCCCAGTGACTCAGGTTTTAGTGAATTCTATGAATTCCTGGAATTCTCTGGAATCCTCGAATTCTATGAATTGCTGGAATTCTCTGAATTTCTCGAATTCTCAGAATTCCTTGTATTCTCTGAATTGCTGGAATTCTCTGAATTGCTGGAATTCTCTGAATTCTCGGAATTCATCGAATTACCTGAATACCTTGAATTCTCTGAATTCCTCGAATTGACTGAATTCCTTTAATTCTCTGAATTCCTGATATTCTCTGAATTCCTAAGATTCTCTGACTTCCTTGAATTCTCTAAATTCCTTGAAATCTCTGAATTCCATGAATTCTCCAAATTCCCTGAATTTCCTGCGTTTTCTGAATTCGGCTATTTCCGAAAGTTCTTTGAATTCTCTGAATTCCTTGAATCTTCTGTATTCCTGAATTCTATGAATTCGTTGAATTCTATAAATTCCTGGAATTCACTGCATTCCTTGTATTGTCTGAATTCCTACAATTCTCTGCATTCACTGAATTCTCTGAACGCATTCGGCGAATCCCATGTATGTATGTATACCATTAAGCCATTTCCCTTTCGGGGTAGGCGTGACACTACCCGATTCGGGTAGTGTTTCTAGGTTGATAACTTGTAGTAAATAACTATGAATTCTCTTAAATATCTAGATTCCTTGAATTTTCTTAATTCCTTGAATTTGATGCATTCTTAGAATTTCTTGAATTCTCGAAATCCCTGAATTCGTTGAATTCCTCAAATTCTTTGAATTCTCTGAATTCCCCGAATTCTCTCAATACTGTGAATTCCTTAAATTCCTTGAATTCCTTGTTCTTGTTGAATTCTCTGAATTTTGTGAATACCTTGAATTCTCCGAATTCCTTTAATTCTCTGAATTCCTTGAATACTCTGAATTCCTTGAATAGTCTGAATTCCTTGATTTCTCTAAAATCCTTGAATTCCCTGAATTTTCTGAATTCGTTGAATTCTCTGCATTGTTTGAATCCCTTAAATTCCCTGAATTCATTGAGTTCGTTCGTTTCTTTGAATTCACTAAATGCCTTAAATTATTTGAATTCCTTGAATTTATTTTCTAAACTCCTTGAATTATCTGAATTCCTGGGATCCTCTTGATTCCTTGCGTTATTTGAATTCCTTCCATTCTCTGAATTCCTTGAAATCCTCCAATTCTCCGTATTCGTGGAATACTCTGAATTCATTGAATTCTCGAAATTACTCGAATTCTCTGAATTCTCTGTATTTCTTCAATACTCTGAATTCCTTGAATTTTCTGAATTCCCTAAGATTCGCTGAATTCTCTGAATTAATTGAATTCTCTGAATTCATTGAATTTTTTGAATTCATTGAATTCTCTGAATTCATTGAATTCTCTGAATTCATTGAATTCTCTGAATTCATTGAATTCATTG
This sequence comes from Andricus curvator, assembly GCA_932195095.1. NCBI lineage: Eukaryota > Metazoa > Arthropoda > Insecta > Hymenoptera > Cynipidae > Andricus > Andricus curvator. Next base: position 363,208 of record CAKNYM010052128.1, on the reverse strand, counting down.
AATTCTCTGAATTCATTGAATTCTCTATATTCTTTGAATTCTCTGTATTTCTTGAATTCTCTGAATTCCTTGAATTTTCTGAATCACTTGCCAACGGCCATGCCACGCTGAAAAAACCAGTTCTCGTCAGATCACTGAAGTTAAGCAGCGTTGGGCGCGGTTAGTACTTGGATGGGTGACCATTCGAGAATACTGTGTGCTGTTGGCATATTATGGGTGTGGTGAGCCCAAATTTGTAGTTATTTATAACTACAAGAAAACTATCCACCCAGAAACACTACCGGAATCGGGTAGTGTCACGCCTACCCTGAAAGGGAAATGGCTTAATGGTATACTTGAATTTTGCAAATTCCCGGAATTCTCTGAATTCCTTGAATTCTCTATATTCCTTGAATTCTCCGAATTCAATGCATTCCTTGAATTCCCGGAATTTCTTGAATTTTTTGAATTCCTCGAAATCTCTGAATTCCTTAAATTCTCTGAATTCCTTGATTTATCTGAATTACCTGAATTCTCTAAATTCCTTGAATTCTCTGAATGAGCTGTATTCTCTGTATTTCTTGAATTCTCTGAAT
>CAKNYM010052128.1:299177-354719 GCA_932195095.1 Andricus curvator | reverse complement strand
TCCAGGAATTCTCTAAATTCCTTGAATTTTCTGAATTCCTGAATACTATGAATTCGTTGAATTCTCTGAATTCGTTGAATTCTCTGAATTCCTTGAAATTCTCTAAATTCCTTGAATTCTCTGAATTCCTTGAATTCTCTAAATTCCTCGAATTCTCTACATTCCTTGAATTTTCTGAATTCATGAATTCTATGAATTCATGAATTCTATGAATTCTTCGAATTCTATGAATTCGTTGAATTCTTCGAACTCCTTGAATTTGTTGAATTCTCAGAATACCTTGAATTCTCAGAATACCTTGAATTCTCTGAATTCCTTGAATTCTCTGAATTCCTTGGATTTTCTGAGTTCCTGGAATTCTCTGCATTACTTGAATTCTCTGAATTCGTTGAATTCTCTGCATTGTTTGAATCCCTTAAATTCTCTGAATTCATTGAGTTCGTTCGTTTCTTTGAATTCTCTAAATGCCTTAAATTATTTGAATTCCTTGAATTTATTTTCTGAACTCCTTGAATTCTCTGAATTCCTGGGATCCTATTAATTCCTTGCGTTATTTGAATTCCTTGAATTCTCTGAATTCCTTGAAATCCTCAAATTCTCTGAATTCCTTGAATTCTCTGAATGCCTTGAATTTGCTGAATTCCTTGAATTCTCTGCATTCCTTGAATTCTCTGATTTTCTTGAATTCTGTGAATTCCTTGAATTCTCTGCATTCCTTGAATTCTCTGAATTCCTTAAATTCTCTAAATTCCTTGAATTTTCTGAATTCCTGAATACTATGAATTCGTTGAATTCTATGAATTCCTTGAAATTCTCTGAATTCTCTAAATTCCTTGAATTCTCTGGATTCCTTGAATTTTCTGAATTCCTGAATTCTATGGATTCTTTGAATTCTTTGATTTCCCGCATTCTCCGAATTCCAGGAATTCTCTAAATTCCTTGAATTTTCTGAATTCCTGAATACTATGAATTCGTTGAATTCTCTGAATTCGTTGAATTCTCTGAATTCCTTGAAATTCTCTGAATTCCTTGAATTCTCTGAATTCCTTGAATTCTCTGAATTCCTTGAATTCTCTAAATTCCTTGAATTCTCTACATTCCTTGAATTTTCTGGATTCCTTGAATTCTCTGGATTCCTTGAATTTTCTGAATTCATGAATTCTATGAATTCTTCGAATTCTATGAATTCGTTGAATTCTTCGAACTCCTTGAATTTGTTGAATTCTCAGAATACCTTGAATTCTCAGAATACCTTGAATTCTCTGAATTCCTTGAATTTTCTGAGTTCCTGGAATTCTCTGCATTACTTGAATTGTCTGAATTCGTTGAATTCTCTGCATTGTTTGAATCCCTTAAATTCTCTGAATTCATTGAGTTCGTTCGTTTCTTTGAATTCTCTAAATGCCTTAAATTATTTGAATTCCTTGAATTTATTTTCTGAACTCCTTGAATTCTCTGAATTCCTGGGATCCTCTTAATTCCTTGCGTTATTTGAATTCCTTCAATTCTCTGAATTCCTTGAAATCCTCAAATTCTCTGAATTCCTTGAATTCTCTGAATTCCTTGAATAGTCGAAATTCCTTGATTTCTTTGATTTCCTTGAATTCTTTGGATTCTTTGGATTCTTTGAATTGCTTGAATTCTCAAAATTCCTTGAATTCGCTGATTTTTTTAAATTCTCTGAATTCCTTGGATTCTGTGCATTCCTTTAATTCTCTGAATTGCTTGAATTCTCTGAATTCCTTGAATTTTCTGAATTCTATGAATTCGTTGAATTCTCTGATTTCCTTGAATTCTCTGAATGCCTTGAATTTGCTGAATTCCTTGAATTCTCTGCATTCCTTGAATTCTCTGATTTTCTTGAATTCTGTGAATTCCTTGAATTCTCTGAATTTCTTCAATTCTCTGAATTCCTTCAATTCTCTGAATTCCTTGAATTCTATGATATTCTTGAATTCTTTGAATTTCTTGCACTTTCTGAATTCTTTGAATTCTCTGAATTCCTTGAGTTCGCTGAATTCCTTGAATTCGTATATAATATAATAATTTGAAATGAATATTTTTATAAAAATAATCTTTAAAATAATTTTAAACTAACTTTTAAAAAGGTAATAGGCTCCATCTCACCTGGTTTGAATAATTATATTTGTTAAAAATTCATTATACTTAAATATAAAGGACCATCCTATCATAAACCCTTACGTACGGCCATAAACGTGCACATTTGGGCAAGTGACATATGTGCACGTGTACAGTTAGGCAAGTTCCATCTGTGCACGTGTACAGTTTGGCAAGTGACATCTGTTCACGTGTACAGTTGGACAAGTGATATCTGTACACGTGCACATTTGGATATGTTCACAGGAGCGCATCTGTGCACGTCGAAATCTCGACGTGCACAGTTGTCACTTGAAAAAATGTACATGTGCACATATGGTACTTGGACAACTGCGCACGTGTACAGATGGTACTTGGTCAACTGTGCACGTCTTAATTTCGACGTGCATAGTTGTCACTTGGAAAACTTTGAACGTGCACGGTTGGTATTTGGACAACTGTGCATGTCGAAATTTCGACTTGCACAGATGGACGTTCACAGTTGTCCGTCTGCCCATCGACGTGCAAAGTTGGGAACGTGTAGAGTTGCCACGTGCAAAGTTTTTCGTCACCCCAGTGGCGCAGGTTTTAGCGAGAGTCACTGCACACCATTGCCTGTGTCTACGCATTCCCCGCTTTTTCCAACGTACGACGCACTGCATATTTTTTGGAAATATATGAATAAAAGTAGATAAAATATAATGCAATATAGAGGCTTCAAGATAACGGTGATAATTTTCAATAGAAAATAAGCTGAATTTCACAGTTTTTTCCGAATTCGACACTGGCGTACGGTGTAACCGGTCCTGATCGGTCCTGTCCGAATTCTATCCGACAAGCTGAACCGGAAATTAAATATTGTCCAAGACTTTCTGCAAAATTCTTTCATTTTCGAAGTCGGAAAGTCACATTGAAGGACACTCAACTGATTGTGTTTAAAGGTTCCGCGAACATTCAAAAGTGAAATTCGCGATTAGAGCAATCAGGTCTTGCAACAACTCGGAAAAAGTCCCATGAAATCGTGTGGTGATTCGGGCCTTCATTTCATAAATTATTATCGAACTAACCCTTGCTGTGTCGTCGTGATTAGAGCAGTTTAGGAAGTGCCATGATACTTACAGATCATATCCATACCAGTTTGAACAAAGTGATTAGAGCAATCTGTGCTAGAAAAAGTAGTCTATCTTTCTCTCGAATCTCAATACGGGCATAAATTTCTGGACTACCTAACTATTTAGTCAGATTTAATCTGCGATTAAACGACAAACTACACTCGCACTTAAGTTACGGTAGTTCATAAGGAACAACGAGATGTTTTACAATACATCAATAATTTTACCACAGAACACCAATTTTTCATACTCCACTATCACACCTCACTTATTACTAAAAGAATTATATCATTGCAAGTATCGATTCGCAGAATAAATAAAACGAGAAGTACAAGTAGAACTTAGCAAAGTGCCTGAATTAATAGGCTTGGAGCTGACCCGCAGTACCCTCCTTTACGGCGCTTTAAAATTAAATTTTTAGCTCTCTAAAATTGATTACTATTATTAAATTGTCTAGTGCGTTTGTAGTAAAAATATTAAAAAACGAATTCATACCTGAAACCCCATTTAATGAACAAAAGTTTAAAATCACATTCCAATCGCTTTGCCCCCCCCCCCCTCCCCCGGGCAAAGCAAATACTATAGGAGGTTAAAGAGAATAAGGGATCACATTAAAATTTCACTAATCGCAAAGGTTTTTTTCTCGTTCCCTTGAAAAAACAGGTTTTTCAATTATGTCGCTTGATTGCTTTTCGGAACTTCTAAATACCCAGAAAAAATAGGCACCCTATTAGCTCTGCCCTTTTATTTTGCCCGAACCGACATTTTAGAACAACAATCAACGCTAAAATACATATAAAGATACGATAATCAATAACTTTTTTACAATTCAAATGTTGAATCCAACAGTAACGTTAGATAGCAACATTATTAGGATTTGGTAAACGACGGTAAAAGATAAATTAAGTATGAACCGTTCCGAAAATCGTAAAAAAACATATAACTTTTGAAATTTGTTGTGCACACGCGTAATTTCGCTTTTTTCAATTCGCCAGCAGTGTCTTGAGACCACGTTTAAGGGTATTTTTTAGAGTGGGTGTGCGATATTTAATTTTGAGGTCGAACGCTTGAATATTTTTGTCCGATTTTTTTTATGCGTCATCTACATAGTATTCTTTTTTGATGTTCAGAGCGGGCTTTTCGAAAAATTGTTCCTACTGTGTTTAATAATCGAAAACATAAGTACAATAGCAGTGACGCTCAGTGTTAGCTGTCTCTGCATTTTCGCCGCGTGGACTCGACCCTCGGAGAAGCGTTCAAGGCAGATACACCGCTGCGAGTCGAATTATCTGGAAAAAATGACCCTCTTATTGTTATGAAATTATGGCCAGTTACAAAAACTGAAATTATGAAAGCATGGCTTAATTTAATTTTCATTAGCTAAATTTCTTGATTTGTATAATTAGAAAAAAGTGAAGAAAAGATTCATGAAAATCAGTTAATATTTGCAGTTATAATGGGAATGGTTAAGTGCATGCAAACGTATAGCTGTGCTAAAAGTTGACACCTACTTCCTAAATCTGAATTAGTAGTCTTCTAGTAAGAAAATTCTGCAAAACCGTTGACTAATTCCTTCACCAAGCATATGTATTAATCTTCACTTTAAAACTGCTGATTCACTCCGTAGGAATTCGTAATTTCAATACTAAGCCTTACTAAATAAATTAGCAGTTTCGTACAAAAGATTGTGAGAAATTCTTACTGAAGCAATTACTAAACAACTTTCTCAATATTTCAGCTGTTCCTTGGATTCTGCATCGTATCGGAGTTTATTATTTTAAGAAAAACATATTCTAGCTTCTGAATCATCCCTTCACTCTTCGGCAACCCTCTAGCGTCGTAAGCCCATTTGCAACAATGAGATTCACGATCGTTGCATCACAATCGAAAAACCACGCGAAAAACACATAATTTTCGAATTTTGCTGATCATTGATTCGAAAACTCAAAACGACAAAAGCACTTTTAAAAAAACCAATAGCTAACGCATCTAGATGCAATCGTTGCTCCGCGCAAACAAGGTTTACTTAGCAGTTATTAAAAACTTATTTATTAACAATCAACGGATTCAATCATAAAGACCAGGCTTATCGATTAGCGTATAGCTCGAAGGCAGTAGCTTCCCACTCTTCATAATTACATTTTTCGTGACCCACTAATCGTCTAATTTGCATTACAGCACGTGACATATCGTCCTTCGCGCTTCTCGAAATTCGAGCGCTAATTTCTGCTAGCCATTCTCTTAATCGGAACGACCTCGCTATATACATTTATATTTCTTGCGCGCTTAAATATGAATCATTTACGCGACGCCAATATGCGTTTTTTCCTGTAAGGATTTTGTTAATTGATATATTTTACGTAGGATAGTGTTTCTTATTTCACAAATAGTTATGACATCACCACTACTTTCCTATCGGTTAACGTCACTGATATATATAATACACTGGATGCAGGATTCAATGGAAAACGCGTGTGCCAACTTGAAGGCTTCGGAGCCGCCATTTTTTAGGGATGTTTTGGTTCGGGGCCATTCGGGACAGATCGGGATATGCGGGCGATTCAAATGTAGTACGGAAGAGAACTCAAAAATATTAATGAAAATCATGTAAATTTCAGTTTATTGTCAATGAGTGAATCGACTAAAACTGGAAACTAAATAAAACTCAATAGAAAGTAGTTACATAAATAAAAATAATCGAACAGTACAAAAAAAGGAAAGTAGATGGGATTTTAAATTGGTGGAATACACATTTTGTAAACACGTAGTTTAGAATATTTTTTCTCTTGAAAAGTACAATAAAACTTTGAAGAATATTGCAATGAGATAATTTTAAATTAAGATGTGTACCTGATCGCTATTACATAAAAGCTTCTATGTTTAAACTTTAAAGCAATATTAAAATATTGAAAGACAATAATGAAAAATCGTTGTTAAACACCAAAAAACCTTAAGTTTGAAGTTTTTTCAAATATATGGCAATTGATTGGGCACCATATATATGCCATTTAACATTATCTCTTTCCAATATTCTCAATATTTGTCATCCTAGGTCGAAAAAGAATAACAACTTGACTGCAAATAAAAATTGAACAATTGAGAAAGAATTGATCAAGGTCATTGAAATTAAAAGATTCGAACTCTTGAAGATAAACTTTTTTTCTGTTGAAGTTACAAAGACTGAATTGCAAATTCGAGCACTCAAACTTAAATTTAAAAAAATTTTAAACTGACAAATTTGAGCCTTGAAATTTATTTAATTTAAACACTTAATAATTGACGCGTAGAAAGTGGAAGCTTTAAACACTTTTCAATTGAAATTGTTTAAATTAAAATTCGTTAAACTGCAAAATTTTAAATTTTAACTTCTATACATTGTACATTGTACATTGCCAACGGCGATACCACGATGAAAACACCAGTTCTCGTTAGATCACTGAAGTTAAGCATTGTTGGGCGCGGTTAGTACTTGGATGGGTGACCGTTCAGGAATACTGCGAGCTGTTGGCCCGTCGTGGGTGTGGTGGGCCCACATTGGTAGTAAATATCCACCTAGAAACACTAACCGAATCGGGTAGTGAGGCAATGAACTTTCCGAGTTCGAACTGCTAATCAATGTATGTATGTATACATTTTACAGTTAAAAGATTGAAAAAAAAAACAGAAGTCCATGTTATCATTTTCAATGCCGTGAATTGAAGAATTAATCAAAAAAATGTCAAAATTATATCATTTTAAGCAACTCGAATTTTTCCTACAATTTTTTGAAAATCCTGCAAAAGTAAAAAAATTGCCTTAAAATCATCCTGATTCTTTTTTGAAAATTTTGAAAATTTTATTAAATATTCTTTTTAAATTAACTAAAGAAATAAGAATTTTTCATTTATTTAAAACCTTTCAAAATGCTTGAAAAGTTTATAAATTTTGTGTTCGAATTTTTCAAACAGCTGCATTCTGTCTACAATCTTTTTTAATTTTGTTCTTAATATTAATTTTTCAAAATAAAAAATAATTTTAAATCTTCTCAGCAAACTTAAAAATTATTTTGTTTTCTTAAAACCTTTAAAGATCCATAAAGAGCTTCAACATTTTATTTCGAAATCTTCAAGAATCTAAATTTAGTTTTTTATTTCTCGAAATTTTGTCCAGTTTTAAATTAAGTTTGGATCTTCTCAAAACTTGTAAATATCTCTCAAACTAACTCAAATTTTTTCTAAATTGATAATTGTTCAATTGTTACTTATGCATCAAAATTCAATAATTTCACTTACATATTAAAAATTTGCTAAATAGGACAATTAAAATTGTATGGAAAGTAAAATATTGCTGAATATCCCAAGAAAGTCTTCATTAATTAAAAAAATTCAAATTAAATGGTTAAAAATGGAATATTTCAGATTGAAACAATATTTGAATAGGATTCGGAATTGAATAAGAGCGTTTAATTATAAATTTATTAATTTGAAATTATTTTAGAATTAATAATAGTTTATGAAGTTTCAATCAGAAGTTCACATTTTTTTAACTACTGAGGCTTTCCAATTGAAAAATGTATATTTTCAACGTTAAAAAATGTTCAGAATCGTCTTGTAAAATCAATAATTGTTCAATTTTAAATAATCGCGCTACAGTTCATTGTGATTTATTATAATAGCAAAAGTTCTTGGTAAAAGTGAAAAATTATTTTTATTGTATTTCTCTGTAGAAAATTATATATTACATATCCTACAAAAATTGACAGTAAAGTACAAGTCGAAACGTTGATGTGGATTCTAAAAGTGTATAGTTTGTATTTTTTTTTTTAAATTTGTACATTTCCACAATAAACTACTAGTATATACAACACAATTTTTAAGTACAGTTTCCCAATATTTCAACTTTGGTGAAATCTTGTATTTTTTTGTAAAGATTTGTAACCTTCTACACTAATTTTACGTACAATTAAAAGATTTTTATGACGTCAAATACCCAAATTAAAAAACGTAAAATCCTGTAGTTTTCTGTAATACCTTTTAGATTTTTACGACAAAGTAAAACACATATTATCAATAAAAAGTTATACACATTTTTGAATTGTCGAAAGTTATACTTGTTATTTTTTTTTTGCTTTTCCAACAAAAAAGATTAAAATTTTTAATTAAAAACTAGAAATTTTAGCTAAATTGCAGGTTTTATCATAATTCATAATAATTCAATTGATAAATATTCTAAACCACGTGTTTACAAAATGTGTATTCCACCAATTAAAAATCCCATCGACTTTCCTTTTTTTGTACTGTTTGATTATTTTTATTTATGTAATTACTTTTTATTAAGTTTTATTTAGTTTCCAGTTTTAGTCGATTAACTCATTGACAATAAATCAAATTTTACATGATTTTTATTAATATTTTTAAGTTCTCTTCCATACTACATTTGAATCTCCCGCATATCCCGATCTGTTCCGAATGGACCCGAACCAAAACGTCCCTAAAAAATGGCGGCTCCGAAGCTTTCAAGTAGGCACAGATCGTTCCATTGAATCCTGCATCCAGTGTATTATATATATCAGTGGTTAACGTAAAGAAGTCTGACGTTCGTCATTGAACTCCGTAGAGCTCACCAATTCCGTGATTCCGTAGAATGCGTTGTCTGTATTTTTTTCTGAATTCCGTAAAATTCCACAGGTTCGTCTAAGAAGATAGAACTTATTTGACTCTCCGTAGAAAATCGTCCTTTTTGTCCTATCCTGGCAACTTCCAAAGTTCATCTCAATGATAGTCCCATCTTAATCCTCTTGATCGTTTGCCACTATCCACACAGGCACGGCAATTTATGTAATGCGTAAAGTGGTCAGGATCGCCAGAGATACTAAATTATTCAAATAGATATATAATTAAAAGAAAAAGGTTAAACAACCACCGCAGGACTAGTTAAGCTAGGCGGCTATCAGATCAGTTACCGAGAGATGGCCTGACCGACCAAGAAATGGTTCTTTTCCCTGCTAAGTTAGTGGCTGTCGGTAAAAAAGTGAGGTTGGTAATGCAGATTCTTGCTAAAATATCCTTGCACAATTGGTCAGTAAAACAGAGAAGTCAGTAATTTTGAGGTTATATTCGTTCTGAGGCTGTAAAACAGTAAGGTTGATACTGGAGATTCCTAATTAGTTAGCATTATAAGGTTCTGTTCCAGGCTACGTTATCTTCGGTCGGCAAAGTAGGGAGTCATTTTACCATCGGTCAGTAAAACAGGGAGGTCGGCAATTTGTATATCATCATTTTACCATCTGCCGGTGAAGTAGGGAGTTATTTTACCATCGGTAAGTGAAATAAGGAGATCAATAATTTTCTATTATCATTTTACCATAGGTCGGTAAAACAGTGGCCGTTGATAATGCGCATCCCCAGCCATAGATAGAGCCTCATTCGCTATATCAGGAGCCTACCTCACCTATTAAGTGTAAATATCTATCAATAACAGATTGCACCTCTGTGAAATTAGTCAGTACTTTCTTTCAGCACTAATATCATTTTATCAACAGTTGGCAATGCATGTATCGGCCGTGAATTGGTGCTTAGTCTGTCCGTACCTTACCGACAAACTGTGTGTCGCCCCAGTGCGTCATGGAATTCCCCCAACGTTTCAATAAAGATGGATGTTTCTCTGCTTTTTGCTTCCTCATAGGGGAAGCTTTGTAATGGTAACATTTTCCAAAATTTTTAAATTCATTTAATTGAACCTTCCCCAATTTAAAAATGTCTAACACAATGTTCTAAGCAATTGCCCGGATGTGTGTGGATGTGTGGATGTCACGCTTTTTTGTGAACACGATAACTTGAAAACGGTCGCAGATAAATTGATGAAATTTGGAGGGCTTATTTTCCCGACTAATATCTTGAAACTGACCGAAGGATTTCTAAAAATATTTGTTGCATTTTTTCTGAGCACTTAATAATATTTGAAAAATCGGTTTTTTATAGTAAAACTTTTTTCATTAACATAATTCAAAGTTGATGCAAGAATATAAAAGATTCCTTGGTTCGAGACGAATCGATTGACCTATAATATTAATATATTTTATTGACGCGTAGGGAAGTTATGGTAATTTATATATTTTGATTGATAACTCAATAAAGGCCTGACGTCCGTGTTCCAGATATCTCAGACCATTGACGTCGATGCATGCCCATGAACCCTAGCAAACTAAAGAAAGCTCGCTGGTTGAGCAGTGCAAACAGAATTCTAAGATTTTACATTGCAACTAAGAAATGAACCAAAAAATTCATATTAATAGTGACATTCATACTTAGAGTCTATGTGATGATGCAATACAGGGTCAAGGCACATTCTTTCATTGCTGATCGTCCTCGTCATGTCTTTGAGACCATTCATAGGTCTAGGTACTTACCAAGGAAATACCAGGCTATAGTTCATTCATCGATTCAGACGGATGCGTTCTCTGCACTCCCATAAAATGTTCTTTTCGCCATGATGACTCGATATAATATCGTTCCCGGGCTGAATTTTGAGGCCAATGATTACACAGAAATGATTTTTTGGGAAAGCATTGAAGTTTTTATTACCGTACCACCCGTTCTAAGGGGGATGGGGTCAACTTTGCACGTAGCAACTTTGCACGTGCCCAACTGTGCACGTCGATGGCCAGATGGACAACTGTGCACGTCTTTGGTCAGATGGACAACTGTGCACGTTCCAACTGAGCACGTGTCATCTGTGCACGTGCAAAGTCGTCCCTTGGACAACTGTGCACGTGCACAGATGGTACTTGGACAACTGTGCACGTCGAAATTTAGACGTGCACAGATGGGCTCCTGTGGACTTGGACGTGCACAGATGTCACTTTCCTAACTGTGCACGTGCACAGTTGTCACTTGCCCAACTGTGCACGTGCACATATGTCCCTTGCCCAACTGTGCACGTGCACAGATGTCCCTTGTCCAACTGTGCACGTGCACAGATGTCCCTTGCCCAACTATGCACGTGCACAGATGTGACTTGCCCAACTGTGCACGTTTATGTCCATACGTAAGGGTTGATACGAGGGTGGTCCTTTATATCTACGTATAATTATACGCCCTTACCTACGACTCGTTCCAAAAACATTGCGCTCGTTTCAAAAAGGCCGTCAGTCCGCATTAGTCACGAAATGTACTATTTAATACTTTTATCTTATCAAGGTAGGTATTTATTTTTTTCAAATTACTTATCTGTCTTTGATTTTACAAAATCGTTTATTTATTTGATGTATTTTCTTATGATGTAACAAAAAGTGAAGTAAAAAAAAAATTTCGATAACTTTTATCAAAGTTTTACTGTTGTTTATGTGATGATGTGTAATGACGGGTTACACATTTGTCTTAGTCATTGGTTAGTGAAACATGAAGGTTTATTTATTTGTGTGGTACACATTTTTTTCTACAAATTTTCTTCGTGTCACCCTCCAGAGTTGTTCAAATGCCAAAAAATGTAAGCACGTATTTTTTTTTAATTTTAAAATCTATTGATTTCCAGGGGTTGTTCAAAGCGCATAAAGTTTCACGTGTATTTCCTCTGGAAAAAAGGCCTTTTTGGAAATTTGTGATAGAATCGTTAATATTAGATTATCTTACTGCATCTGGCATGATTTTCTTGAAAATTATTTGCTGAATACTTTTTAAATTCAACCCCCATAAGCAATTTTTATAGGGTCTCGAAAAAAACTCCATAAGTGCATAAATGAGGTATTATGTCCCGCGTGAAAAAAATTCCCTTGCTCAAGCACGGGTCAAAAATATGTCAAAAATGTTTAAAGTTCGACGGATTCCAGAGTTTAACTTGCATAAAAACATATTAAACCTTACTCATTCTCTCTATTCATCATTTCACATAAATTGGCCTAGTTATAAGTGCTTTTTCGAACCAAAATTCATAATTGGTTCCAAATATCAAAACCGTACCCATCACTCCAAAGGTAAGTTTCAGAAACCTATTAAAATTGGTTTAAATCGATATTTGCTAGTTGAATAATATTTTTCAGCCTAAAGTTCGATTGTTAGATAATAAACTTTCTTAGACTATAGTCAGAAAATTTATAATTCTAAAGAAAAAATTGGAAAAAGAGTTTGGACATGTGCAAAATTTTGATAATCCCGTGAGCCTGGGGCCGCAGCGAAAACGCGAAAAACTAGGCCGACCCTACGCAATGTCACTTTACACACACTCACTTTCGACGAATTCATAGAATTGAAGGAATTCATAGATTTCCATGAATTCGAGGAATCCATTTAATTAAAAAAATTCATAAAATTAAAGGAATACAGAGAATTCAAGGAATACAGAGAATTCAAGGAATTCAGAGAATTCAAGGGAATCAGAGAATTCGAGGCATTCAGAAAATTCAAGGAATTCAGAGAATTCAAGGAATTTAGAGAATTCAGGGAATTCAGGGAATTCAGGGAATTCAAGGAATTCAAGGTATTCAACGAATTCAAGGAATTATGAGAATTCCAGGAATGAAAACCATTCTGTAAATTCGAAGGATTTTGAATTCTTTGTATTCATAGATTTCATGGAATGCCTGGCATTCTCTGAATTCCTTAAATTCTCTTAATACCCTCAATTCTCAAAATTTCTTAAAATCTATGTATACCTTGAATTCCTTCAATTCTCTAAATTCTCTAAGTTCTTTGGATTCTCTGAATTCCGTGAATTACATGAATTCCGTGAATTCCGTGAACTCCATGAATTCCGTGAATTCCATAAATTTCTTGAATTCCTTAAATTTCATGAATTCCGCGAATTGCTTGAATTCCGTGAATCCCATTTATTCCGCGAATTCCGTGAATCCTATTTATTCCGCGAATTCCGTGAATTCCATTAATTCCTGGAATTCCGTGAATTCCTTGAATTCCCCGAATTCCATTAATTCCGTGAATACCTTGTGCACAATTTTCGACTTATGAACGCTACAATACATGTATTGGAATGCTCGAAGGTGACTTCACGATTTACAGCACTTACAATACATGTATTGCAATTTCGTCATTCCAATACCGTGTTTGCAATTTTACCTTACTCTTGTATTGTAGAAGTGTTGGAGAATTCCAAACATTTTTGACAGTGTAGGGCTTATTAAGGTCAGAGTATTAAAACTGTCTGTGAATTCGATTTTGGGCGTTTTACCGGAGTCTATATTTCTTGGGGCTCATATCATGAGCACTCTGCTTCCTCGTCATGATGAAATAGCAAATAGATCATTTGCTTCCTTAAAGAAGAAGGATTCATTATTTTAATAAAATTGTAAATCTCTATTTTTACAATATTATAACTTATTAAAATTTTCTTAATCTTCAATAAAATATATTAATATTATAGAATAATGGATTTGTTTCGAGCCAAGGAATATTCTGTTTGCATGCATTCACTGTGAATTATGATAACGAAAAAAAGTTTGAAATATGAAAAACAATTTTTCTAGTAGTAAAAACGTGCTAAAAAATGCAATTAACATTTTTTTAAATCCTTGTGTCTGATTTAAGTTATTAGTGGTAAAAATAAACCATACGAATTTTATCAATTTATCTGCAACTATTCTCAAGTTATCGTGCTCACAAAAAAGTGTAGCATCAACACACAGACACACAAAATGTAAATATCTAATACAAGCTTCAAAACATTGTATTAGACATTTATCAACTGACGAAAGTTAAATTGAATGAATTAAAGTTTTTTCGAAAATGTAACTATTACAAAGCTTTCTCTATGAGGACGCAAAATAAATTTAAAGAAATATTTTCTTATATTTATAATAATTTGGAATTTTAACTGTTAAAAATTTATTATACGTAGATATAAAGGATCACCCTCGTATAAACCCTTACGTAAGGACATACACGTTCACAGTTAGGCAAGTTCCATCTGTGCACGTGTACAATTGAGCAAGTGACATATGTGCACGTCCAAGACCACAGGAGCCCATCTGTGCACGTCGAAATTTCGACGTGTACAGTTGTCCAAGTACCATCTGTGCACGTGCACAGTTGTCCAAGTGACAACTGTGCACGTGCAAAGTTGCTACGTGCAAAGTTGTCCGTCACCCGTTCTAAGGACGGTACCAAAAAAAGAGCTAATTAACAAACTTTCATGTCTTGACAACACTGTGCGGCAGTGACGTTAGAGATGGCAACATAAGATCAACTTTACTTTCTAGGCAAGCTCTGCCAAAATTTCGATAAAAATCACAATTTGTGATAATTTTTCCCGACAGTGACGATTAAAATTAGTTAAGCCGGTTGGTTGGGTGGTTGGGTAGGGCTGGCGGAGGAGCCTTAGGTGCAGTCAGCTCCAGGTGCTTGGCTCTGGGTCGCTTAGTAAGCATCGCTGGCCAGGTAAGCGAGGAGCGGCAAAACAGTCAGTTTTCATCGCAAGTGACATATCCTAGCCCAAAAATATGGCCGCTTTAAGGGGTCATTCACAAAATAAGCGAAACGCTGAGGGAAGGGGGGAGTTTGTCGAAGTATCATTCTCCGTGTTAAGAACAATGGAAGAAGTATCACGCGGGGGCCGAGGGGGGGGGGGGGCGCAGAAGTTCCTGAAAAATATATCACGTATTTTGTGAATGGCCCTAACCGAACTAAAATTAATGAGAATTTTGGTGGTTTCCGCCGACATTTTGAAATTTTGAGACACAAATTCTACAAGAGACAAAATGTCTACGTGAGTGGGCCACTTTTTCTGGGTATTACATTTCGCTCCGAAAAAAAGTGAAAAAAACGTGGCACCCTATTGTTTAACTACCGAAAAAATCGGTTATTTTTAGATCATGCAAGCACAATCAGAA
Organism: Andricus curvator; assembly: GCA_932195095.1. Taxonomy (NCBI): domain Eukaryota; kingdom Metazoa; phylum Arthropoda; class Insecta; order Hymenoptera; family Cynipidae; genus Andricus; species Andricus curvator. The sequence goes on along the minus strand of CAKNYM010052128.1, from coordinate 339,692 downwards.
ATTTATTGCGCATCACCTAGTGCAACAGTACTTATTGAGTGTAGGTAATCTCTCCGTCTAAGTTTTTCTCTAATTCTACATCTAGTTCTATATTAATTTTCTTCTTAAACTCTAAATTCTCGCTGATCCAATTTAAATCCACGCTTCCACTTCTTCTCTAAGTGTCCTTTCTACTATTTATATGCCAAAATGAAGAACAAATATTAATTAAATGCATCAAATTACTTTATTTTTAATTTCACTCTAAATTCATCAATCCTTCTCTGAGATATTTGTACGCATCTATGTGGAGTAGTTTTGCCATGATGTTTGCGCCAGCTGACTTATTGTCACACTGAATATATACCGCGTGAAACGTTTTCATCTAACACGTTTTCAAAAGCTTTATCCACAGAAATTAACTCTTGGCAAGCATCACTCATCTTGAGGTATTTTGTTTGGCAAGCCGTGTTTCATTGAATATGCTCTAGTTAATCTTGAATAACCATCTTTATTTACAATTATGCATCGCTTATGCCCTGGGTGTGATACAGGCTTTATTGTTTCCATAATATATGTGTGAATGCTTTAACGTGGCCTTGTGCCTCTACTTCTTTTACCTTCAAATTGTAATTTATCCATTTTTTCCATTATGTTTACTTCACAATCTAAAATACAATCATCGAATTCTGCATTTTTAAGTCTCTCATATAATTTTTGTAAACTTCTTAGATTATTAAGTGACGCGTGACCTAAGCGAACGTGCCACAACAATGCCTTACTTTGCTTAGTGAACTCAAAATTTTCATCCCCCTCTAATGCATTGTCTGTACACATGTCTCTACTTGTGTCTATTTCCGCAAGTTTCTCGAACTCTCAAATTTTTCTATATAAAACTGATTCGTCAAAATCAAATTCCTTCTTCGACATAATCAACTCTTCATCTAAATTTTCTCTTTCTTGATCGAAACAACCTCTATGCTCCTTCCCAATCGTAGACATGTTTCTTCTAAATTTGCATCATCTTCTAATCCTTCCGTGTTCGACATTCTAGAGACTCTATCATGTGTCTGCGATTGTTCCATCATTTTATTGTGCCACGGGGCCCAATAAAATGACGATAGGCCGGTGAAAACCTCTTGTGTCTTGAGGACACGAAACGATGCAAGCTTGGCAGCTTTCTGCATCCATCTCGCAAGTTCCATATCATATTTTCGGCACGCAAGGATGGCTTTAAGGTTACAAATCAGTGATAGTTTCGCATATCTAAAAGCAACGATTACAAGGACAATTAATTTAACCGAATATATTTGGTTCAGTCGCTACAGCTCCCTTTTAAGGTCTTGATACTTCTCCTTCTTTCCCTTCTTCTTAGCAGTGATGTTGTAGTCGGCCGGAGTCCAGAATTCGATCACGAACTTAGTTCGTTTCTCGAAGTATTGGAATACGATGTCAGCCCTCGAGTGTGCAACGGAGACTGCTGTCCGAAAATCGTAGTTCCAGAAAATTTGGCACCTCTCGTTTTGGACAATCGACTCTATCTCCCTTGGAGCGTTCGGCAGGGCAGGGTCACGGCCAACACCGTGAAAGCGACAAAGCTGGTATTAAAGCACTCTCAGGGCCGCAATAAGTCTGTAGAGATACGTCGTTCCCGCATGAGTGAGACACCCGGATAGTATGCGATAGTACGTTCAGTGTGTGATTGTAGATCCTCAGTTCTTGGGCAAACTTTCGAACCCTTTCCGTGAACGCACTCTCTCCTGCACATCCTATCTTCTCCTTCAGTTGATGCAAGCGTCTTTTGGTCTTTTGATCCACTGTCGGTTTTAGCCATTGATTACAATCAGCCACATCTCTCGCAGCACCATAAACTGAACAATTGATTGTCCAGAGGTCGGACTCCTTCGAGATATCCTCACGAAGGGAGGCATCCATTTCAGCCGGAACTTGCGGCTTAGAAGGAGCCTGCATGTCAATGTTCGCCCTGGTCCTGAAATCGCGATCATCTCTGAAAAGGTGCCTGCTTTCGGCGGTTGGTATCAATGTCGCTTCCTCATCTTCGGTTGCAGCTTGATCAAACAGCGGTTGGGGAATCGTTCCGCGTTCGTATTCATTTTTCTAGAGATGAGCACGTTGATTTCGCAATGAGTGATGCGAAACGTGCTGAAACGCAGAGTGTTTCTGGCACCACAGAGTGTGCATTAACGCTATAAAGCCTCCGTGAACAGTAATAATGCTGGCATCCTAGCAGTCTAGCAAGTCACCCTTAAGTTGATTCGTCCACTCAATATGGACGCTTTGCCAGTTCTTCGTCTTGTTTCCATCTACATTATTTTCAGCACCCCGAACTCTAGAGTGATAGGCACTGTTTTCCGCACCATTGTCGGGTGCTCTGCGCGTTCGATCGTTTGGAAACGCATCTACAACTTTTTGGTGGTGTCATTGTTGTTCCCACGAGCAGCTAGGAGAAGGGTTCGTGCGTCCTTATAGAGCATTGGATGCAAGGATATGACTGCATACTCTGAGAGCCCGCCCGGTATCCCAGATTCACCATACAAGACACCTCACCCAGGTGCCATTCAGCTTTCTACACGGTTATTACGTCTCCGCTTAGGGGTTAATCCTTCGGAACCATCCCTGGACAATTGTCCGCGACTGCTTATTAATTATTGTTACCATATTCAACAGAAACCCTTGGTAGAGGGACCCTCTGTCTGCACCCCGAGGCCGCGTTCGGTGGCTTTATCATAGGCTGTTCATTTCTTATGACGCGAGTACGTTCCGCATGGTTTCGAGCCATTTTGCCATTCCATCTTTTTTTTAACTTACGTTTCAGACGCAAAGTGGCAATTGTATTCGAATCGAACCGGAATCATGCTGATTGTTGGCGAAATGGCTTGGAACCATTCAATATGTACTCGCGTCATATGGCGGATTCAGACGGAATAAAAATTTCATTTTCCTGTTCACCTCAAACTTATTCCTAACCCTTATTCCTGCCATCATTCACCATTTATGGGCCCTATCAATGGTCCCAAGGTCTGAAAACCGAGACTCGTTTCAGTTCAGCGAACAATATAGTAGAAACTTTTCACATAACTAAAAATCTGTAAGTACCAAATTTATTTACACCTCTTCTTGACCTTCTCTTTATTTATATACATGTTTTCTAAATAGTCTTCAGTAGCCAAGGTGGACTAAACCAAACATGAAGATATAGTTCAAGGCTTACTCAAGAAGACTATCCAGCCTTGCTATCATGTTCTACAAATGATCTTTTTAACCTAAATTCTTTATGTTCCTTATTCCTGACTTAAGTAACTTATCTAAATTTATCTATTTGTATTTCATTGAAAAAATATGTATTTAACTTGTAAAACTTAAATTCTTGTACTATCAATTCATTTCTGGTCACTTGGTAGTTATCCTCATGACAGTTTTCTAGCTTATTTGAAATTAGATTCTAAAACGAGGAACTACTTTTAATTAGAAAAATATTAGGTAAGATATATCTTTCGGGACGTAACATACCTTCTATATTTTTGGTGTATCGGCTTTGGGAATCATAAACTGCCAATACAGAGATAAAAAGCACAATTTATTTTCTCTATATTTAACATAAATTCAAATTCAGACTCTTTTGAAAATTTTAAAATAATTGGAATTTCATAAAACAAATTCATATTGTCTCACTATTGCCTATCTTTATTATTTAAATTAAGAATAAATAATTTTGAGGGTCTTTTTAAGAGGGCTTGAAAGACTCACGTCCAAGATTTTGGCGGGCAAGTTTCGTGATATGCATTTAAGATCATGGCGGGATATCTTGTAGCAGGCTTTCCCGCCTTTTTCCTGCAAGTTTCTTGCGAGCGTGTTTCTACGAGTCTTAAACTATATTTCAAATGAAAATTTTTTTGAAATAAATAGTTATAATTGGTAAATATATCGAATGTTAACACAAATATAACAAATTATATTTCGCATGTATCGCAAGGATTCAAATCTAAAACCTATCTGCTTAATCCAATGCTGAGAATTCGTATATATATATATATATATATATATATATATATATATATATATATATTCATATATATGTTAAAGGGTGTTTATCGGGTCTTTGCGGGCTTATTTTGTCCGATCCGATAAAATTCCTATGTTAGACAGTGTTTATTGGGTCGAACCCAATAAGCACCTTTATATATCAAAGAAACATTTTTAGTCTAAGAAGCATGTAAAAATGCTTTACATAACAAAATAAAAGTGATGTAAGGTACAAGAAAGCTAATTTACAACGGAAGATATATCTTTGGTATTAATGTATACAAAATTGATTTTTTATGTCTGCACACGGAAAACATTTATCCGTGAAGAAGTCACGAACTTGTAGCTAGGTCTCGGATACGAGATAAAAAAATGAAGCATTAAATCCTTATTTCTATGAGAAATATATGGATAAATTTCGAAGTTTCTTACGAACAGTTCGAATTTCCTACGAACAGTTCCTGAAAATTTCAGACTGAAATAAAAAGAGGAAAAATTTTATTTGTGCGATTTAATTTTATATTAATTTATAAATTCGCAACTCAGAAGATTCGAACCTCAAACACTGCTGACTCACCAGTTTCTAAACATAAACCAGGAGTGCGTAAACACGCGCAGCCATCGAGGCCAAACAAAATAGGTATTATAAAACTTCTAGCCACTCATCCGACGAGCTCGAGGCACACATACGAGCGCACACACGCACCGCGCGTGTGTGCGTGGGCCACGTACAGGGAGACTTAGTTTCGAGTTCCCAGATTTGTCGGGCAAGCTCGTGAGTGCTCTGAGAATCTTTTCCCAATCACTCGTAATATTTTTGTAATTATTCACGTAAAAAAGAAGTGATGAACCGTTTTAGAATTTTCACATCGAGTTCGTCAATCTTTCTCAAAGTTCGCAGGTTATTTACGAAAATACATAAATATCCGATGAATTTTTCTCATATCCGAGACCTAGCTACTAATTCGTGACTTTTTTACGGATACATTTTTCCCGTGCAGAAAATGTTTACATACGAAAATTAACGCTTTACATAGACTTATCGAATAATTGAAGAAATATCTGTAAACTTCAATTTAGTATGTAAAAGCCACAGTAAAAGAAAAATTTAATTTAAATACTTAAGACCCGATAAACTACGCTTTACCTCTAATGTGTGATGGACATAAATGCACTTATTGGGTCGGCCAATATAAATCTATGAAAGACCCAACAAGCACATCAAGCATATCAAAAAAACATTTTTAGTCTAAAAAGCATGTAAAAATGCTTTACATAACAAATTAAAAGTGATGTAAGGCAAAAGAAGGCTAATTTACAAAGGAAAATATATCTTTGGTATTAATGTATACAATATTGATTTTTTATATCTGCAGAAAATCTTCACATACTAAAATTAACGCATTAAATAGACTTATACTAATTACAGAAATATCTATGAACTTTAATTTAGTATGTAAAAGCCAAAGTAAAAGAAAAATTAAATTTAAATACTTAGGACCCGATAAACTACGCTTTACCTCTAATGTGTGATGGACATAAAGGTACTTATTGGGTCGGCCAATATATATATATATATATATATATATATATATATATATATATAAAATATCCAATAAGTACGCTTATATACCAAAAAAACATTTTTAATTTAAAAAGTATGTAAAAATGCTTTACATAACAATATAAAAGTGATATGCGGTACAAGAAGATTAATTTACAACAGAAAATATATCTTAGGTATCAATGTATAAAATATTAATTTTTTATATCTGCAAAAAAAATTTACATATTAAAATTAACTCTTTACATAGACTTTTCAACTTATTGCAGAAATACTTATGAACTCTAATTTAGTATGTATAAGTCACAGTAAAAGAAAAAGGAAATTTAAATACTTAGGACCCGGTAAAGTACGCTTTACCCCTGATAAGTGATGGACATAGAGGTGCTTATTAGGTCGGCCAATATAAATATATGAAAGACCCAATAAGCACCTTTATATGTAAAAACATCTTTAGCCTAATAAATCTGTAAAAATGCTTTACATAACCATATAAAAGTCATGTAACGCAAAAGAAGGCTTATTTACAACGGAAAATATATCTTAGGTATTAATGTATAAAATATTGATTTTTTATATCTGCAGAAAATGTTTACATACTAAAATTAACGCTTTACAAAGACTTATCGAATAATTAAATAAATATTTGTGAACTTCAATTTAGTATATAAAAGCCACAGTAAAAGAAAAATTTAATTTAAATACTTAAGACCCGATAAACTACGCTTTACCTCTAATGTGTGATGGACATAAAGGTACTTATCGGGTCGGCCAATATAAATCTATGAAAGACCCAACAAGCACCGTTATATATCAAAAAAACATTTTTAGTCTAAAAAGCATGTAACAATGCTTTACATAACAAATTAAAAGTGATGTACGGTTCAAGAAAGCTAATTTACAACGGAAAATATATCTTAGATATTAATGTATACAATACTGATTTTTGATATCTGGAAAAAATGTACATATTAAAATTAACGCTTTACATAGACTTATCGAATAATTGAAGAAATATCTGTAAACTTCAATTTAGTGTGTAGAAGCCACAGGAGAAGAAAAAGTCAATTTAAATACTTAGGGCCCGATAAACTACGCTCATCCTCCAATGTGTGATGGATATAAAGGTGCTAATTGGGTCAGTGAATATATTTATATATAAAAGACCCAATAACCATCCTTATATACCAAAAAAACATATTTAGTTTGACAAATATGTAAAAATGTTTTACATAACCAAATAAAAGTGATGTACGGTTCATGAAAGCTAATTTACAACGGAAAATATATCTTAGATGTTAATGTTTACAATATTAATTTTTTGTATCTGCAAAAAATGTTTACATATTAAAATTAACCCTTGACATAAACTTTTCAACTGATTACAGAAATATCTTTGAACTTTAATTTAGTATGTGGAAGCCATAGTAAAAAAATTTCAATTTAAATACTTAGGACCCGATAAAGTACGCTTTGCGCTTGATGAGTGATGGACATAAAGGTGCTCATTGGATCAGCCAATATATTTATATATAAAAGACTTAACAAGCACCCTTATATATAAAAAAACATCTTTGGTGTGAAAAATATGTAAAAATGCTTTGCATAATAATATTAAAGTGATGTAAGGTACAAGAAGGCTAATTTACAACGGAAAATATATCTTCAGTATTAATGTATAAAATATTGATTTTTGATACTGCAGAAAATCTTTAAATACTAAACTTAACGTTTTATATAGACTTTTCAACTAATTGCAGAAATACCTATGAACTCTAATTTAGTATATATAAGCCAAAGTAAAAGAAAAATTCAATTTAAATACTTAGGACCCGATAAAGTACGCTTTACCCCTGATGAGTGATGGACATAAAGGTGCTTACTGGATCGGACAAAAAAAAATATATATATATATATATATATAAATGACCAAAAACAATTGAGCAGAGTCAATCTGTCTATGGATTTGAAGAAACATAGCATTTCATTACAAATATTATATTCCGCGAACGGCTCCAAGTCTAATTTCAAGCGTAATTATAATATCACGAATCCGGAACAAATCAAAAGATCACTGTTAAAAAAACCCATCAATATGATGACGTACAGGGAATCCGTATTGATATTCTACAAGTTTAATACATGTCATAAAATCTTGAACGAAGATCATAGCCATTCGAATTAAGTGATTATGGCGCTTTCAATCAATAATAACTGCTAGCGGTGAGCGACCTGCTAAACACCCTTACGTATCCAATTCGGACCCAATAAGAAGCTATATATAAACTAACTGAAAAAATTTGTAAACACATTGAAGCGAACACTCAATGAATGTATGACTTTGCAAAAACCCCCAAGGGAACGGTACAACTGTGCACGGAGCAACTGTGCACAAGCCCATCTGTACGCGTCGATGGCCACAGGCACAACTTCGCACGTTGTTGGCCACAGGCACATCTGTGCATTAGACCATCTGTGCATGTCCAAATTTATACGTGCACAGATGGAATACTTCCAACGGGGCACGCCTCAATTTGCGAGAGCTACAACTGTGCACGAAGTTACTGTGCACGAGCGCAACAGTGCACGTCGAGGGCCGGCGGTAAGTAGTTGGGCTAGGCGGCTACGAGCTCAAATTCCGAGAGATGGCGCCACCATCGCAAGTTACCGACACCAACAGATGGGGCCACCGACAAAGGGAGGGTTCTGTTCCGTGCTAAGCCACCAAAAGTCGGTCAAACAGTGAGGTAGGTAATGCAGATTCCTGCTGCGATAGCACTGCAACATCGGTCGGTAAAACAGAGAGGTCGGTAATTTTAAGGTTCTTTTCTATGCTAAATAGGTACAAAAGTGAGGTTGGTAATGGATATTCCTGCTAAGTTAACATTATAAGGTTCTGTTCCATGCTAAGTCGGTAAAAAAGTGTGGTTAATAATGGAGATCCCTGCCAAATTAACATTGTAAGGTTCTGTTCTATGCTAAGTGGCCATCGATCGGTGAAACAGTTTATTACCATCGATCAATAAAATAATATATAGGTCGGTAATTTTTTATATTATCATTTTACCATGTGTCAGTAAGGTAGGAAGTCGTGTTGCCATCAGTCAGTAAAACAAGTATGTCGGTAATTTTTCTATTACCATTTTAACATCGGTCGGTAAGGTAGGGAACCATGTTACCATCAGTTGGTAAAACAGTGAGGCTGGTAATTTTTAACACTGCCATTTTACTATCGGTCGGTAAGGTAGGGATTCATGTTATCATCAGTCGGTAAAACAGGGAGGTCGGTAATTTTGTATATCATTATTTTACCATCGGTCGGTAAGATAGGGAGTCATGCTATAATCAGTCGGTAAAACAAGGAGGTCGGTAACTTCTTAAATCATCATTTTATTATATATCGGTAAGGTAGGGAACCATGTTACTATCAGTCGGTAAAACAGGGAGGTCGGTAATTTTTAATATTATCATTTACCATCGGTCGGCAAGGTAGGGGGTCACGTTACCATCAGTAGGTAAAACAGGGAGGTCAGTAACTTTTTATATTATCCTTTTACCTTATGTCGGTAAAACAGGGACCAACGATAATGTACATCTACAGCCACAGATGAGCGTCAGTCGCTATATCAGGAGCCTACCTTATCAGTCGGGTGTAAATAACTGATGATATCACTCAGTACAGGCTTTCAGCATTAATATCAATTTTATCAACAGTCGGTAATACATTTATTGGCCGTTGAATTGATTCTCAGTCTGTCCATACTTTACCGACAAACTGCCGATGCCTGAATTCAATCGAACCTCTCTTTCTCCTATGTGAGTTAGACAACGGTACACATGAGAATTCGAAACGAAGTTTTCAAAACGTCTCTCTTTCTGTCGTTTAAGTGAGACAGAGAGAGTCCGATGGTATTCGAATGACAATTCATACTTATCATAACTTGAACTAATTAAAAAATATAAAGAACAATGGTTGAACATTAAAATTTGATTGATTTACTTTTCAATTTTCACATTTTATTTTAAATTATTTTAAATTGCTGGGACACTGATGCCTAAAGTCGATCGAACCTCTCTTTCCACCATGTGAGATAGACAACGAGATACATGCGAGCTCGAAACAAAGGTTTCAAACGTCTCTCTTTCTATTGTGTGAGTTGAACAGAGAGGTTTCGATTGTGTTCGAACGACAATTCATACTTATCGTTTCGAAACTGAGAGGTCTGATCCAAATAGTGAAAGAAGATATCGGTAATCTAACTTGCTAGCATCGACGTGGTACTCTACGCATGCGTAATTTAATACTGTAGCTTGGATCAACCTACATTTGATCAATTTGCATTTCGCGCGCTCAGACTTTAGGGCTATTGTGAAGGAATTAATTCATAAAAACAAATCAATTAAAAAAAGAGAGAGGTTTAGTGCATGTCCGCCATCTTGGAAAGTACCTAACTGGGTTTTCAACCTATTATATATCAAAAACTCGACAATTATGCGTAAGTGGCAAAATCGGAAGTTACTGATTAGGGTCGCATCCAGTCTTATCGGTCAGTGCATGGTCATTTGCGCATGCGCGTATGAAGTTTCTGCCATAATCGGAAGTTACTAATTAGGGTTATTCAAAACTTATAACTAATGAAACTATAATACAAATAATTAAACTGGGCCGAAACTAATTAAACCAAAATAAAACTAATTAAATTAAGTTAAAAATAATTAAACCAAGATAAAAGTAATTAAATTAAGTAAAAATTATTAAACTAAGAAAAAACCAATTTTAAATAAAAATAATTAATAACTTGAATAATTAAAAAACAAACTACTTATTTGATTGACTTACTCTAATGAGATAGGGAATTAAGATTAAATACACATAGTTTTATTTGTTTAATATAAATTTTTATTCGACAACAATCTTAAACTAGTTTTAATAGATCACATTCATTATAAAAAAAAATCTTGACCTAGATTTATATTAGTATTCACTAATATATTACATGTTTTTGACGCAATTTATTAATAATTGCTTGACACACAGGGCTTTGTAGTGAACGGTTACTATTAATTCAAAATTTCAGCTCATACACAAGATCGTTTTGATCCGCATGAAGCAATATACAACGTTCAATCTCTTCTTCATTTATCTTCTCTTCTTCCTTCTCTTGTTCATCTATCTCCTCTTCATCCATCTTCTCATAATTTAGCTTATCTTCTTTACTCTCTTCACTCTCTATCTCATGCTTCTCAGTAACATCCTCCTCCTTGTCTTTCGCCGCATCTTGATCCATATGCTCATCATTTTTCTTCATAACTTTCACATTGTGCTTCAATTTTTTGCTTGAAGCGTCGTCATTGAGAGTCTCAAAACTTAAATTCTTTTTCCCATTAAAAGTTGAATCATATTTACGTCTTATTCCGATACATATTTGGTTTCGTACCTTTGGACATGTCATAATATAAAAATTACCGATCTCCCTGTTTTACCGACTGATGGTAACATGACTCCCTACCTTACTGACCGATGGTAAAATGATGTTCGCGAGTGAGAGAAGTTTATGTGATAAAAAAACGATGCAATGTTTAAAAACCTTTTAGATGATAAGTACATTAAAGGACAGGTCACTGAGAATAAATAATAAAACTAAATTATTTTAATGTTAACAAAATTGCTCAAAAAATCGAACTTTTCTATATTTAAATCATTTCTAAAATTGATATACAATTAATTTGAACTTGTCTACCGAAACGACGAGACAAGTTCTCAATTTAACGTTCGGACGACGACTAAATTCGCTTACAAAAGGTACGAAAGGCTCTCACTCATTGAAGAAATATGACTCAATGATAGCAGAATAAGGATAAAAGAAGAAATCGATAACACTTTAACATTAGAATTCCATTAAAATGTAAACATATGAAATTAAAGTCTAAAATGAAAAGTCGATGTTAATAAGAGAAATTAAAATAAAACAATGCACTGAATAAATTATATCAGTCAATTCCGAACATTCCGCCCGCTTTGTTGGGACAAAATTAAAAAAGATTCACACAGTTCATTCCAAAAAAATAATAATAAATTGATAATGACAGAAAAAAATTAAAAATTTTAAGAAGAAAACTAATTACAAATTTCTAACGACGATCTGATAAATAAGTGGTTCAAACTGTCATTAGCAAAACAAGACAGAAATAAATAAATTTAAACATTCAACTAACACAGCCGAAAAGAAAGTACACGGCACTTTAAGACGACATCTAAACATTTTCCTTCGCCCTTGGTAAAAGACACAATTTTACTATAGGGCGTTTAAACAAACCATTCGCAGTGCGGAGAGACACAACGCGCACATGAGCATCAGAACCGGGATGAAGCTCAACGACGCGACCTAAAGGCCACTTTGTGGGTGGTGAATTTTCATCACGGATAAAAGCGAGGTCACCAACTTCAAGTGATGGATAAGGAGTTCTCCACTTCGAACGAGGTTGAAGCTCTTTCAGGTAATCCGAGGACCAACGTTGCCAGAAATGCTGACGCATTTGTTGTAATAATTGCCATCGAGATAAGCGGTTCGAGGCAATGTCAATGTAACTTGGCTCAGGGATACTGGTGAGAGATTCTTCAATCAAAAAATGATCTGGCGTAAGAGCCGTAAAATCATCAGGATCATCGGACATGGATTGAAGAGGTCTTGAATTTAAACAGGCCTCTACTTGAACCAGAAATGTGCTCATTTCTTCGTATGTAAGGGTAGTATCTCCGATGACTCGTCGAAGATGGTGTTTCGCTGACTTCACTGCCGCTTCCCAAGTTCCCCCAAAGTGCGGCGCACCTGGTGGATTAAATCGCCACTCTGTGCCATACGAAGCGAGACTCGAAGCCAACAGGGTTCACTCCTTTGAAGCTGCTGAAAACATCGCTCTAAGTTTGAGGTCTGCTCCAACGAAGTTCGTACCTTGATCGCTGGTCAAGGTAGCACAAATTCCACGTCGAGAAATGAATCTGTAGTAGGCAGCTAGAAAGGCATCAGCCGTATAGTCTGAGACAGCTTCCAAATGGACAGCTCGAGTAGAACAGCAAACGAAGACTGCGATGTAGCCCTTATATGATCGATAACCACGACCCTTAGTTGTTCGCAAGTAAACGGGTCCAGCATAATCGACTCCAGTATGTAGAAACGGTCGACTCGGAGTAGAGCGAATTGCTGGAAGGTCTGCCATCAATTGTTGAGGCTTCACTGCTCGATGTCGTAGGCATGGTAAACATCGATGAATAAAGGCCCTCACGACCGATCGACCACGTAGAATCCAGTACGTTTGCCTCAAGATTCCGAGAGTGAGCTGGACACCACCATGAAGACAACGTCGATGATGATGATCAATAAACAGAGTCATCAGCGTTGATTCAGAGCTGAGAATGAGAGGATTTTTCTCATCAGGATCCAAGGCTGAATTCTTCAACCTACCTCCTACGCGAAGCAGTTGTTGGGAATCTAAATAAGGTGTTAAACGGCCTAACTTGCTCTTAGAAGGAAGAGACCTTCCTGACGATAGAGCCTTGATGTCTGCTTCAAAATAGAACTGCTGTTCGTGTCGAATCCAATCTAGGCGAGCTTGCTTAAGTTCTGAAGGTGAAAGGAATGATGACTTTGAACAGGATTGCTGAAAATAATATTGGATAAATCGTTGTAACCAGGCAGTCGCTCGTAGAAGTTTATCCAAAGAAGAGTAGCGATGGAGAAGCACCCACATAAATGGAACACAACTAGAAGTATGAACTTTTAATGTTCGCTCTTCTAAATCCACTTCAGGATTAACTGATGATGGAATTCTTGGCCAAAGATCTGGAAACAGCAACCAATTTGGGCCTTGCCACCAAAGAGAAAATGATGATAGCTCCTTGGCAGAGAGACCTCTTGAAGCACAATCAGCAGGGTTACTTGATGAAGAAACGTGATGCCAAATTGCTGATGGTAGTGTAGTTTGGATTTCGGAAACTCTATTGGCTATGAAGGTCTTCCATTTTGTGGGATGTCCGTGAATCCAGGCCAGCGTGACTGTTGAATCACACCAAAGATGAATGGGAACATCCAACAAAAGTGTTTGCTGAACGTGATGCACAAGTCGAACGAGAAGAACTGCTCCACACAGTTCTAAGCGTGGTAGCGATACCTGTTTCAAGGGAGCGACCTTAGTTTTCGAAATCAACAGCGAAACTGACTTTGTATCAGAATCAGAGGTCACAAGAAGATAAACTGCTGCGGCGAAGGCTCTCTCCGAAGCATCGGAGAATCCATGCAGTTCACAGGAACCAGAAGATGAACTGAATTTTATCCAACGAGGTACTTCGATTGAGGATATGTTACGAAGATCGTCTTGATATGCAAGCCAGCGTTGGCGAACCTCGTTCGGAAGAGGATCGTCCCAGGAGATCTTTAAAAGCCAGAGAGTTTGAATAAGTATCTTAGCTGTTATGACAACTGGACTCAACCAACCTAGCGGATCGAACAGTTGAGCTATCTGACTCAAAACGCTACGTTTAGTGATGACATCTGGACAGGCTGGTAATTGGACGTCGAAAGTTATCACATCTCGTTGAGGATTCCAAGAGAGGCCCAGCATATGAAACGATTGCTGGAATTCCAAGGACAGAGGCTGAGACGAAGCTCGAAGTTCGTCTGGAATTTTCCCTAGTAGATCAGAATCACTTGACATCCACTTGACATCAAGGGCGAGTTTTTGAATGCAACGGAGTGCAAGAAAAGGAGCACAAGACAAACCGTAAGTAACTGTGGTGAGACGAAACGTTTGAACAAAATCATTTGGCGATTTTCTCCACAGGATAAGTTGAAGGTCCTGATCGTCTCGGTGTACCTGGATTTGTCGGTACATTTTCTCTACGTCAGCACAGAGAGCTATACGAAAACACCTCCAACGAAGCAAAATGTCAAGTAAATTTGGGAGAAGTGTGGCTCCAGTGTGCAAGCATTCATTGAGCGAAATTCCAGCTTCAGTCTTCTGAGATCCATTAAAGACGACTCTCAACTTAGTAGTACCGCTTGATTCACGCAATACCCCGTGATGTGGAAGGTGGAAGGAGCGAGAAGAGTCACGACGAATAGAAGACTCAGTGTCAGGCACCATGTGGCCAAGACTTTCGTATTCCTTGAGAAATTCCTCATAGGCTCTAAAGAAGGAAGCGTCGCTCGCGAGGCGACGTTCCATACGCTGAAGCATCCGGAAGGCTGGCCGAAAAGAATTGCCAAATGATGAAATATCTTTCTTCATCGGAAGACGAACAACATAGCGTCCTTGAGGAGTGCGTGAATAAGTTGACACGAAGAAATCCTCACATTCCTGTTCTTCAGACGTCAGTATAGATTTTGATGGAACCTCTTGTTCCTCCCAAAACCTTTGAAGGTCAAAGGCTACGGTGTTTTTCACAAAAACATGCATTCCTAGTACTGAAGAAGGCTCTTCAGTTGATTGAGGTAATGAATCTCCTGTAGTTTTCCCAGATAAGGTCCAACCGAAGTATGTTTCCTGAGCAACAGGAGCATTGAAGGGACCTTTCCGTATGTTTGGAAGAAGCAGATAAGGACAAACGTCTGCTCCAATGATCACGTCGATCACTCTTGAGTTTCCGAAATCTGGGTCCGCTAGATTTAAACCTAAAAGATGAGACCAACTTCCATTGCCCTTTTCGAAACGTGGGCGGTATTGAGTAAGACTCGGAAGCACGAGCGCGTCCAATGGATACTCGAAGTCGGATTCGAAACGTGGCGCAAGAATACACGACACTGCACCATGAGTTGGTGTGGGACGTCCTGCACTGATAGTTAGCAAACCTAATTCAGAACTTGAACGCGCGAGCTTGAGTCGTTGTGCGAGAGACTCAGATACGAGAGACACTTCAGAACCCTGGTCAAGAAGTGCACGCACAAACACTGAAGCACCACTAATTGACTTGACCTTGATAAAAGGTGTAGGTAATAGACCTTTTGCTCTAGGTCGAGTCACATGATGAATTCTGAGATGATGAACGCTGGACAATGCACGATCTTCTCCTTGAGTTGAAGGTGACTGATGAGTGATGTTCGATGTCGTCGCATCTTGATGAAGCATGGTGTGATGTTTCTGATCACATAATCGACACGTTCTTGATGAAGGACATTCGCTTGTTGAATGTTGACGCAGACAGTTAAGGCAAAGTTTCCTTTTAGCCGCGAATTCCTTTCGTTGTATTGCATTCATCGCTCTAAATTGAGCGCAATACATCAGGAAGTGTGCTTGCCCACAACCGAAACATTTTCGAACTTGATGAGAATTCTGAGTCTGATCTGTTGAAAGGTGAGATGATGATGCAGAACTCTTGTTCGACCCGCGGTTTCCTTTACCATACTTTAATGCCTGCGATTTGTCATTCGACTTTGAATTCGAAGAATCCTTTAAGTTAGCTGGATTCCCTTCAAGAATCTCCAATGTGCGAACCTTGCCTTCAAGAAATGTGTGCAAGAAATGATAAGAAGGAGACTCTGTCGTATCACCTAGTGATGTTTCCCAGTCACGTCGAGTTTGTGAGTCCAGTAAGTTGGTAAGATTAAAGAGTAAGAAATGAGACCAATGTTCGACTGGACATTTAAGCGCGTTGAGAGCCTCTAGGTTTTCTTCAGCAGTATTGACTAGATCCTTCAAATTCGAAGCTGATTCCGACTTTAGAGGCTTTAACGAAAAGAGAATAGACAAGTGAGAATTGATCAATATTCTCTTATTCTCATAACTTTTGACTAACAAATCCCACGCACGCTTATAATTTTCGTTTGTAACCGGAATGTTTTTAAGAAGCTGAGCCGGCTCTCCTGTTAAATTTGTTTTTAAATGATGTAATTTAACAACATCCGCGATTTCTGTATTATCAGCTACCAGTGATTTAAATAAGTCCGAAAAATTCGACCACTCGGTATAATTCCCAGAGAACGTTGGTAAGGTAATTTTTGGAAATGACCTTGAAGAAGATGATGAGACATGCTGATTAACGCTTGTTGAAGAGTTAGAGGCCTGCACGGAGGCAAGAGCGTCGATTGCATCGAAGAATTTGCCCTTAGCAACTTGATACCATTCTTCTGTTTGGGTGAAGATGTCATCCTTAAAATATGTGACTTCTCCCTCCAAAGGCGCTTTCAACAACTCAACATGCTGTTGCTGGAACTTCAAGTAATTTGCTTCGAGCGTCTCTAATCGTGCCCGGAGCATACCGCGCGTGTGTACTGTAGGAACCGATTGGAACGAATTTTTTATTCGACTAGCAAGTTTTACTTGCTCGAGAAGGCATAGCTCAGCTTGTGTTTTAGACATTTTGAATGACCGAACTTTTTACTGACACGACAAATAATTAAATTAGTTAAAAGGTTTAAACGAAATGTCTCAATGTTGTCACTGGTAATAAAATGTTTGAATCGTCGTCCCGAAAGTTGATTAATGCAATCTTACGAAGTGTATTTGTTGACACGAGACTAATACACTAACACGAATTGATGCTAATCATAGTTAAAAAATAAAAGAGATGGGTGACTAGATCGAAATGTTCGACTCGAAAGTGTTCAGTAATATTCACGAACTGAATTAATAAATTCTATGAATCACCACAATCATTGCGAAATATAAGTAAAGTTAATTATCGAGAGTTATTGCGTAAATTTCACTGAAAACACGAATCGTCCCGTGTGATTGGCAGATGTAAACAGTAATCAGCTGCCAAGGGTATACGCGTGCCGAGAAATTACGTGCCGAGCAATGTTTAAAAACCTTTTAGATGATAAGTACATTAAAGGACAGGTCACTGAGAATAAATAATAAAACTGAATTATTTTAATGTTAACAAAATTGCTCAAAAAATCGAACTTGTCTATATTTAAATCATTTCTAAAATTGATATACAATTAATTTGAACTTGTCTACCGAAACGACGAGACAAGTTCTCAATTTAACGTTCGGAAGACGACTAAATTCGCTTACAAAAGGTACGAAAGGCTCTCACTCATTGAAGAAATATGACTCAACGATAGCAGAATAAGGATAAAAGAAGAAATCGATAACACTTTAACATTAGAATTCCATTAAAATGTAAACATATGAAATTAAAGTCTAAAATGAAAAGTCGATGTTAATAAGTGAAATTAAAATAAAACAATGCACTGAATAAATTATATCAGTCAATTCCGAACAAATGATAATATAAAAACTTACCGACCTCCTTGTTTACGGGCTGATGGTGACATGGTTCCCTACCTTGCCGACCGATGGTAAAATGATATTGTAAAAAGTTACCGACCTCCCTGTTTTACAGACTGATGGTAACATGGTTCCCTACCTTACCGACATATGGTAAACTGATAATGGCCATACCAACGGCCATATCACGCTGAAAAAGAACAGTTCTCGTCAGATCACTGAAGTTAAGCAGCGTTGGGCGCGGTTAGTACTTGGATGGGTGACCATTCGAGAATACTGCGTGCTGTTGGCCCGTCGTGGGTGTGCTGAGCCCACACTTCTAGTTATTTACTACAAGAAACTATCCACCTAGAAACACTACCCGAATCGGGTAGTGTCACGCCTACCCTGAAAGGGAAATGGCTGAATGGTATGCTTACTTACCAACTTACCTGTTTTACCGACCGATGGTAATAAACTGTTTTACCGATCAAATTGTCACTTAGCATGTAACATAACCTTAGCATGTTAACTTAGCAGGAATCTCCATTATGAACCACACTGTTTTACCGACTTAGCATGGAACAGAACCTTATAATGTTAACTTAGCAGGAATCTCCATTACCAACCTCACTGTTTTACCAACTTAGCATGGAAAAGAAACTTAAAATTACCGACTTCTCTGTTTTACCGACCGATGTTGCAATGCTATCGCAGCAGGAATCTGCATTACCTATCTCACTGTTTTACCGAGTGTCGGTTACTTAGCACGGAACAGAACCTTCCCTTTGTCGGTGGCGCCATCTGTTGGTGTAGGTAACTTGCGACGGTGGCGCGATCTCTCGGAATTTGAGCTCGCAGCCGCCTAGCCCTACTACTGCGGTACAACTGTGCACGTGCACAAATAGTGCCCAAATTACGTTTTCATGCACAGGTCGGACAGTCCCAACTGTGCACGTGCACAGTTGGAAGTGTCCCTTGACCAGCCTCGGAAAACTTCGGGTTTTCGAACAGGTTCGAGTTCACGAAAAAGTTCGGGTACCCAAAAATGTTGGGTTCTCGAAGCGATTTGGTTAACCAAAATGTACCTGGAAAGTTCGTGTTCAGAAATTTGAAAAGTGATTTGTTTTCACGGGATTGAAGGGTTTCATGGAATTCAAGGTCTTCATGGAACTCAAGGAACTCAAGAAATTCCAACAATTTCGGAATTCCAGGAAATTACGGAATTTACGGAATTCGAGGAATTGAAAAATTTAACGAAATTACGTATACCATTAAGCCATTTCCCTTTCGGGGTAGGCGTGACACTACCCGATTCGGGTAGTGTTTCTAGGTTGATAACTTGTAGTAAATAACTACAAGTGTGGGCTCACCACACCCACGATGTGCCAACAGCACTCAGTTTTCTCGAATGGTCACCCATCCAAGTGCTAACCGCGCCCAACGCTGCTTAACTTCAGTGATCTGACGAGAACTGGTTTTTTCAGCGTGGTATGGCTGTTGGTAATTATATATAATTTACAGAGTTCAAGGAATTCAATGTATGCACGGAATTTAAATAATTCAGGCAATATAAGGAATTCACGGAATTCAAAGAATTCAAGGAATTAGAAGACTAAAGTCGTGAGCAGAATATGAAATCAGTGACAGGCTGTTAGTTTTTTCAAAGCCATAGACTGATTAGCAGCCTGCTTAAATATTTTTACACATATTTTTCAGTGAGTATATATAGGTTCTTATTAGGTCCGAATTTGATACGTAAGGATGTTTAGCAGGTCGCTCACCGCTGGCAGTTAATGTAAATATAAACGCATTAATCACTTTATGCGAATCGCTATCATCGTCTTTGAAGAATGCATGGAATGTATTGAACTTGGAGAATATCAACACGTATTTCCCTCACGTCAGCATATTGATGAGTTCTATGAACAGCAGTCTTTTAATTTTTTCTGGACAGACTTAAAGTGGTTAGAGGAATATATAATTAGTAATAGGATGTTAGGTTGTTCCAAAGTCATAGACTCATCGACTGCCTGCCTGAATATTTTTACAAATATATTTCAGTAAGTATATGTAGCTTCTCATTCTGTCCGAATTAGATACGTAAGGGTGTTTAGCATGTCGCCCGTCGCTGGCCTCATTTTTGAACACTGCGTGGCCAACGGCCATGCCACGCTGAAAAACCCAGTTCTCGTCAGATCACTGAAGTTAAGCAGCGTTGGGCGCGGTTAGTACTTGGATGGGTGACCATTCGAGAATACTGTGTGCTGTTGGCATATTATGGGTGTGGTGAGCCCAAATTTGTAGTTATTTATAACTACAAGAAAACTTTCCACCTAGAAACACTACCCGAATCGGGTAGTGTCACGCCTACCCTGAAAGGGAAATGGCTCAATGGTATACACGTGACATGTATTGAACTTGAAGAATATCAATCTGGATTCCCCGTACGTCAGCATATTGATGGGTTCCATGAACAGCGATATTAATTTAAAATGCTATAATTACTCCATGCGAATCGCTGTTATCTTCGCTGAAGAATGCATGACATCTACTAAACTTGGAGAATATATTCCCCGTACGTTAGCATATGGGGACGGCGACTGACATTTGCGGCAGCTAGGGTCGCTAGTGCGCGTGGAGATACCCAAGACGACGGTTCCAACGGTGCTAAGGGCTGCTATTCGAATTATATTAGTCCTTCGTAACGCAGCGTTGAGGTTAATTGCTTCAAGCACTATTTTCGAAATGCCAGGTGTGCATGTGGCATTTGGGTGTACAAATAAAGAAGCAAATCGCTTTCCAAATAACGAAAAACTAAGGGAACCGTTGATAATGCCTTGTTCTAGTGTATAAGGTATACCTCCATTCACGGTGCTGCCCTTTAAGCTGAGCTTGACAAATCGCCGTCCCCATTCATGGTTTTGTTGAACAGCGATCAGTCGATTTGGTGCGCATATGTGATAATATAATTACGTTTGAAATTAGAGATTTAATGTCGTTAGCGGAATATAATATTAGTACTAGACTGCCAGGTTTTTCTAAAGTCATAGAATCATTAAATGCCTGCATGAATATTTTTACACATATTTTTCAGTGTGTATATATAGGTTCTCATTAGCGCCAAATCTGCTGAAATGTTTACTAACTTTTTTTTAACCTGTTGGTAAATGGGTGGGAGGAAAAATACATAAAACGTTGCTTATCAGATTGTCAAAGTAAAATCTTCAAAATGACATGTAAAAGAAATTGTATGGAACTGTGCAAATTATTGAGCATGAAGTACACAAGAACGCCAATCTAATCAACGTTTTCAAACGTCGGAAATATAATAATAAACAAAGGTTTGGAGAGATAAAATTTTTAATAGATTTAACGGTGTTTATTAGGTCGTATTCATACATTAAACGGTGTTTATCAGGTCGGCGAGATAACGAGATTTTGTTTAATGAGATTAATAGAGGGCAGTTAACTGAGATGTTTACACCCTTTTTTTGTTTTTAACCTTTTAGTAAATACGTGAGAGGAAAAATACATGAAACAAGAACGCCAATCTAATTAACGTTTTCAACAGTCAAAAAAATAATAATAAACAAGGCTTTTGTAAGGTTGAATGTTTAAGAGATTTAACGGTGTTTACTTTTTTACTTTTTTTTTATGGCAACGGCCATACCACGCTGGAAACACCAGTTCCCGTTAGATCACTGAAGTTAAGCAGTGTTGGGCGCGGTTAGTACTTGGATGGGTGACCGTCTGATACTACTGCGTTGCTGTTGGCGGTGGTGGGTGTGGTGAGCCCACACTTGTAGTTATTTACTACAAGAAATTATCCACCTAGAAACACTACCTGAATCGGGTAGTGTCACGCTTACCCCTTGAGGCTCGCCGAAAGGGAAATGGCTTAATGGTATATATATACTGGATCGCATTCATACATTAACTTGTGTCAATCGGGTAGGCGAGGTAAAGTGATTTTGTTTGATGGCATTGATAGAGGACAGTCTCCTGAGATGTTCGCCACCTTTTTTTTAGTTTTTGACCTTTCTAGTAAATGCGTAGGAGAAAAAATACATCAAACGGTGCTTATCAGGACGCCAAATGAAAAGCTTCAAAATTACATGTAAAGGAAAATGTAGAACACTGAAACTTATTTAGCATGACGAAAACAAGAACGCCAATCTAATCAACGTTTTCAAAAGTCGAAGAAATAATAATAAACAAAGGTTTTGTAAGGTTGAATATTGAAGAGATTTAACGGTGTTTATTGGGTCGCATTCATACATTAAATGGTGTTTATGGGGTCGACGAGTTAAAGAGATTTTGTTTCATGCGATTGATAGAGAACAGTCAGCTAAAATGTTCGCTACCTTTTGTTTTAAGTTTGAACCTTCTAGTAAATGCGTGGAAGAAAAAATACATAAAACGGTGTTTATCAGGTCGTCAAATTAGAAACTTCAGAATGACACGTAAAAGAAAATTTAGAACAGTGAAACTTATTTAGCACGAAGAAGACCAGAACGCCAATCTTATCAACGTTTTCAAAAGTCGTAGAAATAAGAATAAACAAAGATTTTGTAATGTTGAATGTTTAAGAGATTTAATGGTGTTTATTGGGTCGCATTCATACATTAAACATTGTTACCTGATAAGCACCGTTTTATGTATTTTCCCTCCCATGCATTTACCAAAAGGTTATAAAAAAAGGTACTAAACATTTCAGGAGACTGTCCTGTATTAGTCCCATTAAACAAAATCTGACTTTCTCGCCGACCCGATAAACACCGTTTTATGTATGAATACCGTTAAATCTCTCAAACATTCAACCTCACAAAACCTTTGTTTATTATTATTTTTTCGACTTTTGAAAACGTTAATTAGATGTGCGTTCTTGTGTTCTTCATCCTCAATAAGTTTTACTGTTCAATATTTTCATTTACATGTCATTTTGATGCTTTTAATTTGACTGCCTGCTAAACACCGTTTTATGTAGTTTGGCTCCCACGCATTTATACATGAGGATAAAAACTAAAAAAAGGTAGCAAACATTTCAGAAGGCTGTCCTCTATTAATCCCATTAAGCAAAATCTCATTATCTCGCCGACCCAATAAACACTATTTTACGCATATATATATATATACATACATGAGAAACCGAGACATTGTTAGTTCAGCATACCGTGATAAATTTATAAGAATATAAATATATGTATAAAATATAAAGATTATGTATGATTTGATTATTTATTTATTTACTAAGGGTCAGTTTGTTTATCCACAAAAACAATATGCATGTTTTTACTAGTCCAAGGATTCAGGCCTAGGAAGGCATTTAATCAAATCAATCTACATTGATTTTTGTTATGATGTTTATATTAATTTATAATTGAATTTTTTAAAGAGAGAGAGAGAGAAAGAGACTTATTATTTATCACCAATACCTATTGGGATTTTGACTCTCATCGGATGATTTTAAATTTTGACATTTGGGTAGTTAACCGAAAGTTATTGATTTTATCTTTATGAGTCTCTAATTTTTATGAACAATTCACAATGTTAATCAATATGTAGTGGTCTCGCGGATGGCTGGGAGTAACCGGCAAGCATGTTTAATAAGGACCTCACAGGGTCCACCGGTCCTCACAGGGTTCAGATGGTTTGATGCCTGGGAAAAAGATTAAGGAATTTCATTCAATCATTAAAAAACTGATATTGGCTCTCTTCCAAAAATAATTTTTTATTGCAAACAAAATTTTTTTGGGTTTTTCCTATAAATATTTTTGAGGTTGATAACAAAGCATGTTTTGATTTTAAAAACAATAAATCGATATAAGATCGCAACTGACTTTTATGGCGATTGTGATGATAGCCGGTATAGTCTGCTTATCAGCTGCTTATTTCTGGCACTGTGCGCATGTGCGAAAGCGAATCTGCTTTCGAGATGATAAGAAAGGCAATAGATTGCGAGTGCCATGACCAGAGACTGTCAGGGATTGTCAGGAACTGCGCGAAGGATAGTGAAAGATTCGAAGTGAATGCAGCAGAGATTGCGTCGCCTCTCAGTCGAATGAAATCTTAGTGTACAGCCCCTCGACCTTTATGAAATGAAACAGATTTCTGCATAGGTTTCTGAATATTTTCCTACTTAGGAATCTATTAGCCATGGCCTAGGTCAGGTGCCTGATGAGATGAGGATGTTATAAATTAATTTAATACGATGTTTGAAATCATTTGCAATGATGTTGTCATAGCTAGCAAATTAGGAGAATGGTGTAGTTTGGAGTTCGTCTTTTTCCGCTGTTGTCTTTCCACAGCGGCCCCGAGCGTTGAAGGTGACAATATACACCTCTGGACGCTTTCTTAGGTCTACCATCTGCCACTTCATAGGTTTTCAGTCGCCTGCTTTCTGATGGTCTAGGAAGTTTCTTACAATGCGACAGGTGCCTAATAAAACCGCCTTCTGAGCTGCTGCCAGTACCCTGCCCGTAGCCAAAATCAGAATAAGATCAAAAGAAACATGTTTCACGTTCCTCCATATTGTCTTTACTTCATGGCTTAGCTCGGTATACTTAAGGATATTGGCGGTATAGGTTGCTTGAAAATTGCATTTAAGTGGACAAGCAATATCAATATTGTCGAGTCGATTGGCTTGTATATAATGATCCGTCTGGATGGTAACATCCCAATATAACATGTAATCTTTGTTTTCTAAAATGGGCCCTGGAATGTATCTATAGAAAGGCATCAATTCTCTCAAGAGTCCTAGATTTAGGACAAGTTGCCGATGTATAATGCCCGCCACATAATGATGTCTGTTTGTATATTCTCTCTGAACTATTACGCGACAACCATCAATAATGTGTTCGATGCATTTGTTGGTATCTCCACATAATCGGCACTGGTCAACTACGTATTGATGTCACACGTGTTTGCGATCATTTCTGATGCTGAAAATCCTGTCCTGAATCGCAATGATGAATTCTTCCGTTTATATAAAGAGAATGCCCTTTTTCAGCCAAATATTGGATGCCTCACTATCCACTTCATGTTGATCTAACGTTTTGGGGTGCTCGCTGTGAATAGCTTTTTGCCTCTATTGCGTTTCTAATTCCGCTATAGTTTCTGCCCTGATATTCAAGGCCTCCTCTGAGCACAAACACAAAGGCGTATAATCGAGATCCGCTCTACAGATTGTGTTATAAATAGCAATATCTCGCTAACTGTTAAAATAGTTTCGCAACTGTATAACTTGTGACTCAAACAGCTTCTTGACATCTAGAACGCCTCTACCCCCTCTATATCGTGGTACAACTACCATTTACATAGCCAAATTACTGTGGTGCATTTGGTGCTTAATCATTTCTACGCAGATGGTTCTGTTTAACCTTTCAAGGGCGGTGTTCGACTGATTAATAAGCACAAAGGAGTATGTAAGGACAGGGATGGCATAAGTGTTGATTGCCCTGATCTTGTTTGCCAAGTTGAGAGAACTCTTCAGAACCAATCTGAGTCTTGTAGTGGAGGCAGTCATTAGGCTTTTCTTAACTATCGTATGCTGAATTCCCTTAGATTCGAGAATGCTCCGGTATTTATTTGATTCGCCCGCAGCCATTGCCTCAATTACATTCTCGTACTTGTTCATTCTAAACAAATGAGACTTGCTATTTAGTGTTTTGCTCAATGGGTTCAATGCTAAACAGAACCATAGTGCACTGAAGGAGTCGCCTTGAAAGATACCCGTCGTATTGCGTATTGGTCTAGTTATCTTTGGTTGTACATGATCAAAATACTTGATTCTTGTACCCAGAAGCATCATCGCACGAATAGAAAGTCGATTATGCAAGGGCAGATTTTGGAAGTTTTTAAGACTTTAAGCAAATAGTCATGTGGTACGGAAGGAAACGCTAAAACGTATAAAAGGTGGTTGACCTTATATTCTCTTCTGTTCGGCGGGCCACATAGGTGCCCAGAGCTTTTGCCTCGGAGCACAACAGATAGAGGCAAGAGGGATCTAATTTAACCTCTTGTACTTAATCTTGTAATTAAATTTTATTTTTTTTCAAACTGATTTCTTTTAGTGTAAATTAGGTTCATTACCATCAAAACAAGAACTTATAAAAGTATTCAGGCTACAAATTTATTTGTCCCTTATGTCTAATCCTCGCTAATGAGGCCCATTTGCGCCATATGAGAGTTAATTGCCGCACAGGGGATGTCTACAAAAGCATCTGGTTCAAAGCAATGATTTCCAAAACGCTTTACTCTGTAAAGAGAGTTCACAAATATTATGTACCCGAAAAATCGCTTTAACAGATGTCCACACATGCCTGAGGAAAATTTTGGAGTCACGTAGGAAATAAATAATGAACTACTTTAAAATGTATGCTTAAGGATTTCAAAGTTAGACTCGAAAAGTATAATTTTTTATCATTAATATTTTTATTTTAATGCAATATACACTATATATGCACGAAAATATGAGTGTCTTCGAAAATATTTTTGAGGTTACGTCGATACATAAGCAGTTATCGTTTGACAACTAGGAATACCTTTTTGGGTTCTGCTCGGACGTCGAATTGAACAAAACATATCTCACTACTCATCCTCTAAGCTTTGAGTGTAAACGTTAAGATCTTTCTTCGCAAATAACAAAAAAGTCCATGAAAACCTTGCGTATTTTTATTAGTATCCATCGACGTAACTCGCAATAAATTTCATATTTCTTAACAAAAGTTACTGAATAAAAGATAAAAATTTGGATCTGAGCAACAGAAAAAGATTTGCCAAAGCATTTTTCAATTCATTTTACTTAAAAACTTTTGGAGCACTTTTTTCCATCGACGTGACCTTACTTTTGGTTTTTCAGAACTGGGTGATAAGACATTGAACCCTTCCGAAAAAAACTTTGCAGAAAATGAATGAAAAGAAAGTTTCTCGAACAAATAATGTTTTTTTAAATAAAAAAGAGTATAAATAAACAAATAATACAATTTTTGTAGTTAGAAATGCAAAGAACAAAAAAATGTAATTGCATGGGACGAGACATAATTTTTTTTATAACGTGGATAAAAATTATTTTTCACCATAAGTGTATTGAGATATTATTTTTCATTTTATTTCTACCTAATTTTCTGCCTAATTTTTATTCTTTAACCTATAATAAAAAATGTATTCATTTTAATTTTTTTTTCTATAATTCGCGAAAAAGTGCCAGTTTTTCCACCTGTTTTTGGTGTAAAAAGTGATCGATTTTTGGTCGATGACGTGGCGCATGCGCAGTGCCGACCTTTCCGGGCAACAGTGACAAAAGTGGACAGATGCAGTGGAAAAAGTAAATGGACAGTGATAAAAGTGAGGCACAGTGACAAAAGTAAATGTTATTTCGGGTGGGTTCGTGCTGCCTCGGGTGTACTCGTGCATCGTGCGCAGCCAACTTCATTCTATTTTCCGACTGTCGTCCCTAACCTAAAATCAATTTCCTGAAAAGTCTCGAGTTGTGTATTTTGTATGTACTTTTGTCACTTGGCAAAAGCAAAAAAACACCGTCAGTTTCTCCGAAAATACTGTGCTTGGTGTTTTTTCACGAAAAATCGGAAATTTTGAAGCCCTCAACTTTATGGGCCAACTATTCAATTGTGAGAACCAGCTTATTATTACTGCCATATTATTGCCATGGTTTTGATAATTGCCATTGTCATTGTTGCGTCAATCGACAAAAAATCGCCTTCTTTTTACACAAAAAACAGGTAAACAAAAACTAGCACTTTTGCACAAATTATAGAAAAAGTATCGTGTCCCACACATTGAAAAAGCGACGATTTAAAACTCGTGTGATAGCCACCCTCGCTCCGCTCGGGGAGCTAACTTCACACTCGTTTTAAATCTCTCGCTTTTTCAACTTGTAGCACAATATACTATTTAATTGCTTGAAATATTTTTCATTAAATAATTCAAATTTTTTTCCTTTTTTTATATCTAGTATATTTTTTCGATTATACAATTCCTCGTTTGTGACAAAATTCAATTGCATTGTTTTACTTTCTTTAGGACTATATTCTAGTTATAAGAAAGGTGGGAAATGGGTGGGATGTCAAAAGGTTCCACGAGCCTTTCAAATAAATTTGTAGCCTGAATACTTTTATAAGTTCTTGTTTTGATGGTAATGAACCTAATTTACACTAAAAGAAATCAGTTTGAAAAAAAATAAAATTTAATTTACTTCTTTCGAAAGTGCCCTCTGCGTGGAGAATAACCCATTTAACCAGTAAACTATCTTGGGATTGAGTCCCCAGGTTTTTTCAACTGCGCCTCTGCAAGCCCAAAAGGCCGTAAGGAGTAGTCGAGTTCACGCGTTCCATAGAGGAAGGTATAAGCCTATATAGAGACCTATGTAGGAACCTTTATGTGCATGCACATAGTTCCCTATGTAGGAACCTATGTAGTAACCTGTTTCATTACCTATTAGTGGTACCTGTACGACACTATACAGGTGTACCTTTGAAGGATCCTATGTGGGATCCTATGCAGTATAACGCTGTTTCCTGGCTATAGCCGGGAAAACTTGACCAGGAAATACAGCGTAATATTTTCCTTTGGACATATCTAGTTCCTCCTTCAGGGGCGCTAGGTGTAATTTACACCACCTTGAAAACTGAACGCATACAAATCCAATGGATTTGGTTGCTCGTTCCTCGCTCTCTGCCTAGCTCAGCTTCCTCGGAGAGTGGTGTGGACTACAAAGGGGTAGGACATAAATGTATTATTCATGCTAAAAAAATTCAGTGAGAGAGAGGGTGAAAACCGCATAATGAATTATACACCACAGATTTCATAATTAATAAAAAATATAAAAAAATAAAACATTTTCAAACAAAACAGATTTCATAATTGAAGGGCCACACTGCATACGGCCGTAAGTGCCAAATGTCGGAAATGTGTTTCATTGGCCTAAAATAATTTTTTCAACCGAACTCATATTTCTGTAGAAGATTATGGTCCAGTTTGATTTAGAATTGGGCCAAAATCCATGTTTTGTATTTCTTTTTATAAAGTAATTTCACCTTTTTGCCTGTTCTTTTCACCATTCAATAGAGCCAAGTGATAGCTCGAAAGCACTTTCTTGTTTTTTTATTAATTCAAAAAATGAAAGAATTATGCAACTCTTTGTGTGCCCACATTTTCGTTTTTGGGGACGCACCGCATCATTTATAAGGGGTTTTCTCAAATGTGACTGCTTCTTTTAGGATATTCCTTTCGCGGTTTGATAGAGTTTAGTAATAGCTCGAAAGTACTTTGTGGTTTTCATTCTGAATTGAAAAATAAAACAGTCACGCAACTTTTTAGGTGTCAAAATTAGAGTTTTTTGGGACGGGCCGATATTTGACAAGGGTTTTTTCGCACGCAGTTTTTTTAGAGCGCTCTTTTTGCGGCTTAATAGAGATAACGAATAGCTCGAAGTTGCTTCCTTTTTTGTTTTTTAATTCAAAGATAAAAAAGTTATGCAACTCTTTACGTATCAAAATCAGAATTTTTTGGGACGCGCCGTTCCTTTGACAAAGGTTTTTTTTGGAGATGCAGGCTGCTTTCAGGATTTTCGTTTCACAGTTCGATGAAGCCTAATAGTACCTTGAACAGTTTTTGCATTTTTCTGTTTAAAATTAATTAAGTGAGGCCCTTCAATTAATAAAAAGAAAACATTTTATTCAAAATTGACATGCAGGCGAGACCTTAACCTAAAACTAAACTAGAGAACGATGGAAACAAGTATTTGCCGGGACAACCTCTTTAACCATAATAAAATGCAATCTTTTCTGAATGACGAGTTAACTACTCAAACTTCTCAATGCTAGTAATTCAGATTTACATTCCACTGCATTCACGTCCGCGTCTGTATATGGGCTGGATGCTGGCTGGTAGACGGGTAGTAGATGATAAAAAAACGAATCCCAAATCATGAATTCTTAGTTCCTTAAAGTATATGTGGCTTCGTGTGAAGCCTTTTCCAATAAGGGTGGCAACGAAGGGGAGAAGAGCCGTTTACAGAACGTTCAGTTGAAAACTGCAACATTACAGTAGGATCCTACGTAGGACCTACAAAGGAACCTATATAGTTTCCTCTAAGTGCTCCTGCATAGGCATCTTTCTAGATATTAGCAGTAGGGCCCTTCGCAAAGAGATCGCTAACTCTGTTCCGAGTCTTCTCAAAGTCGACTAATGACCTCAATGCAATTTTCCCCTCGACATGGGGCCTGTTCATCTCTCGGAAAGATGATAAAAAATTTTGATTCAATTGTAAAATTGCTAGATGGGGATTGGATTGTGAATATTTTAAAGTCAGTGAAAATTACCCCATTTAAATAAAAATCACAATTTATTGATGGTCAGCTTCTTTTGTCCTCTAATCACCATTTTCACAACACTTAACATTTTATATAACTGTTCTTAATTTTATACCATTCTTAGGTTTTTAATTCACGCGCGTGCCTTTCGCTTCTCTCTCTTCTTTCGCACTGAACTCGCAAGCTTTTAACCTTTTATACTTCTGAAGAAAGCATGCGTCACATCTCAGTCGTAGCAACTCGCAATCATCCAGGCATACTTATAAATTTTAGAGCATGGCGCGAACAGGGCTTCTTCTTTTGAAACAACTGGTCTCTTCTGAGGGGACCTACAGCTTAAGGTGGGTTTTGCCCCGGTAGAAGTGCGTAGAAAAATTTCTGTGAGGTTATTTATAAAAAAAAGTTTCTTAATATATCTTCTAATGAATATTTTTCTGAAAATCACAAGG
This sequence comes from Andricus curvator, assembly GCA_932195095.1. Lineage (NCBI taxonomy): Eukaryota > Metazoa > Arthropoda > Insecta > Hymenoptera > Cynipidae > Andricus > Andricus curvator. The sequence goes on along the minus strand of CAKNYM010052128.1, from coordinate 309,114 downwards.
CGGTGGTGGGATTTCCTGTTATTTTGTAATAAGATAAGTACGTTGCATTAATTAAATTTTCATTAAATTGCTAATTTACTAAATTAAAAAAATTTAATAGATTGTTTGAATAATTTTTGTTAGAAGTTAATTAAATAAATTAACTTGATTCATTCTTCAATTCAGTTCAAAGGTACCATTATTCAATTTCGATTTGAGATAGAAAGGGTGGCTATATACGAGGTGTGGACAAAAAGTTCGTGGAATGAGTTTACCAAATATCTAATTTTGATTATTCCGAAACGGGGATGTGGTCACCCTCGAAGTACTATCCTCCTGACAGAATACGCTTGGTCCAACGTTTCTTCCATTCTTGAAAGCAGTGCTGCATGTCCTCCTTTGTCAGTCCTTTTAGGAGCTTCGTCGTTTCTCGTTTTATGGTATTAACATCCTCAAAATGTTCACCCCGCATAATATTTTTCACTTTGGGGAACAGGTAGAAGTCGCAGGGTCCTCATCAGGCGAATAGGGAGGGTGATCGACCGTAGTGATATTATTTTTGGCCAAAAACTCACGCGTAATGAACGCAGTGTGCGCAGGTGCATTATCCTGATGCAGGATCCATTTTTTCTGTATAGAAACTGGTGAGAGTGGATTTCTCGGACCGTCCGCACACGTGGAAATAGGCGATTTACACATTAATTTGAAGCCTAATAACAATTCCAATTTTGCAGATAAAAATTAGGTTTTTTTTTTAATAGGAAAGAGCGATTGCCATCTTAAAATGACACCGGCTCCTAGCAGAACCAAGGTAAGCAACACCTGTGGCCACATCTCACGAACGTGAGACAAGTGGCTACAGGGCACAATGAAATCTCAACGACAGGCCGGCAAAACCCTCGTGTGTCTTGAGGTCACGAAGCGACCCAAGCATAACAGCTGTCTGCATCCATCTCGCAAGTGCCATGACATATTTTTGGCACGCGAGTATCGCTTTAAGGTTAAGAACCAGTGATAGCTTCGCATCTCCGTGTGCACCGCTTACAAGGATAATTACTTTTACCGAGTCTTTTGGGTACAGTCGTTACAGCTCCCTTTTAAGATCTTAACGCCTCTCCTCATTTTGCTTCTCCTCCGCAGTGATGATGTAGTCGGCCGGAGCCGAGAATTCGATCACGAATATAGTTAATTTCCCGAAGTCTTGAAGAACGTTGTCAGGCCTCGAATGTGCAATGGAGACTGCTGCCCGAAAACCTTAGCTACAGAAAATTCGGTACATCTTGTTTCCAGCAATTGACTCTATCTCCATCGGAGAGTTCAGCAGGGTAGGGTCGCGCCCAACACCGCAAGAGCGACAAAGATGGTAATAAAGTACTCTTAGGGCCGTATTATGTATGTAGAGATACGTGGTTCCCGCGTGATTGGACACGCGGATAGTATGTGTTCTAGGTACTCAGCGTGTGCATGACACACTCTGCACCTATCGCTGGGAACTCCTTGACGTAAAATGCGGTCACGGCATACTAAGGTGGAAATGACACCGTCCTGGCATTCAAAAATGAAACCCTCTGCACCTGAATTGAGTCCTGATGAGCTGAGGAGAACAAAAGTTTACTCCTTCGACAATGACTGATTTTCGACATTTCTGTGAAAGCTTCAGCTTTTAGAAGTGAGGCATCTAGATGGAGTGATTCACTTTCCTCACTTCTGATGTTAACATTCAGGACAAGCGTCTCGGCCGCCTGCTCCACGGCTTCATAAAGGAATCCAGAAGAATTGCGCAGAGCAAGAGATAGAGGCAGAAGTGTGATACAAAAGAGCAGAGGGCTCATTGTATCGCCCTGAAGGACGCCTCTTTAGAAGCTGACGTTGCTCGTTGTCACACGTCAATTTTCAGATGAGATAGTAAATCTAGTTTTCCAAATCAGATTGTTCGTACATCTCTCTCCACACAGGCTTAATACTTCAAACAATTCTGTCGTTTAGGAGGGCTGTAAAGATCTTATACTGCGTGTTCCAAAAAGTTATTGGGCTGTAATTCTCTGAGTTGGACAGGTCGCCTTTCTTTGGTTCTTCGTGCCCCTACGTACTTTTTTCGCGTCTTTGGCAGTGATTGATTGACATTTCTCCACAGATGTCATGAGGTTGTCGCAAAACTTTTTGAAGCGATTGATATTATCAGTATCTTCTTTCATCTCAAGTTTTTTGGGGATCTTGTATGCCTCTCAACAAAAAGTCTCTAGCTCTTTGGGGTTTGGCGGATTCTTGACAGAAACGCGGAGATCGATGAAGAGACACGATGGGTCAGCGAGAAACTGGTAATTCTCCCTGATCCATCTCTCCCTCTTCTGTATTCTCCTGCTTGCGTCAGATAACAACCTTATTTGGTCAAAAATATGCTGCTTGATATTTAGCAGCTTTGATTTATTCAGTGTGTGATTGCAGATCCTCAGTTCTTGGGCGGACATACGAACCCCTTCCTTGAACGATCTACCAGATGTTATGTAGTCAATCACACACTAAACACGGGACGCATTCTGTCTTGCACATCTAATCTTATTGTTTAGTTGATGCAAGCTTTCTTTGTCTTTTGAGCCATCGTCGGTTTTAGTCTTCTATTTGAATCAGTTAAAGCTCTGGTTGCACCATAGACTGAACAATCGATGGTCCAGAGGTCGGCGTCCTCCGAGATATTCTCACGAAGGGAGGCATCCGTTTCAGCCAGATCTTGGGGTTCAGGAGGATCATGTATGTCAGTGTTCTTCTTTGTCCTGAAAGCGCGATCATTTCTCAGAATGTGCCTGCTTTCCGCGGTTCGGCTCATCTTCGTCTACAGCTTGTTTAAGCAGCGGTTGGGGAAGCGCTCGGCGTAAATATCCATTTTTCGAGAGGTAGGTACATTAATTTCGCAATGACTGATGCAAAACGTGCTGAAGCTCTGGGTGTTTCTGGATAATTGTCCAGGGATGGTCCCGAAGGAATAACTCCTGAACAGAGGCGTAACAACCGTGCTGAAAACTGAATGGCACCTGGGTGAGGTATCTTAAAAGGTGACCCTATGATACTGGGCGACCTCTGAGAGTATGCAGCCTTATCCTTGCATGCGGAGCTCTACGAGGACGGACGAACACTTTCCCTTGCTGCTCGTGGGAACAACAATTACACCACCAAACTACCACAAAGTTGTAGATGCGGTTCAAAGCCAGGAGCGCTTTCCCAACCTCTGTTTGAACAAGCTGCTGACAAAGATGAGTAAGCGACAATAAGACCAACCACGAAAAGTAGACACCTTTTGAAAGATGATTGCGATTTCAGAAAAAGGAGGAACATCGACATGCAGGTTCCTCTTAAGCCCCAAGGTCTTGCTGAAATGTATGCCTCCCTTCAGGAGGATATCTCGGAGGAGTATGACCTCTGGACCATCAATTGTTCAGTTTATGGTGCTGCGAGAGCTTTGGCTGACTCAAATCGAAGGCTCAAACCGACGATGGTTCGAAGGATCAAAATACGCTCACATCAACTGAACAAGAAGATTGGATGGACAAGACAGCATGCTTCCCTTGTTCAGTATGTAATTGACTGCATAACATCTGGTAGACCGTTCACGAAAAGGATTTGAAAGTTCGCCCAAAAACTTTGATCTACAATCACACACTGTTTCTCGCTGACCCATTGGGCCTCTTCAGCGATCTCCCAAATTCTGTCAAAAATCCACCAATTCCCTACTAGGTGGAGTTTTTAGAGAGAGGTATACAATCTCCCGAAATCACTGGAGTTGAAATAAAATACTGACAATGTCATCCGGTTCAAGGAGTTTTGCGACAACATCATCACATCTAAGGAGGAATTTCCATAAATCACTGCTCCCATTTCGCAGTGGCTGGTCTCAGGACGCACTATACTCCAACCCAGAGAATTACAGGCCTCGAATTTGTTCGAACACGGTACATTAGATCTTTACAGCTGCCCTAAGCAACAGGATTATTCGAAGAATTGAGTCTGTGTTGAGAGAGATGTAGAACAACGTGGCTCGAAAAAATGTGTAGCAGACTGCCGAGAGACCCTGATAATTGACAAGTGCGTCTGCAAAGACGCAACAGTCCATCTGCGCGTCTTAACAATGGCCTGAATTGACTACCGGAAAGCTTCCGATTCAACCCCTCATAGACTTATCATCTGTCTGTTGGAAAGCTTGAAGGTTCATTCACACATAGTGAGATGCATATAGAAAATGATGCCCCTTTGGAAAACTAGATTTACTATCTCATCTGGAAATTATCGTGTGACAACGAACAACGTCACCTTCCAGAGAGTCGTCTTTCAGAGCGATACCACGAGCCCGCTGCTTTTTTGCATCACACTTCTGCCTCTATCTCTCGTACTATGAAATTCTCCTGGATGCCTCTGTGGCGACACAAATCATCGAGAGCATCAGGTCACTCATGTATTTTATATCAATGACCTGAATATCTATGCTTCTGGTTCAAGCAAAATTCAACTTGCTCTAAATATCGTCAAGAAGTACACAGAAGAGATTGGTATGTACCTTGGATTGGACAAGTATGCCAAGATTCATCTGAAGAAAGGAAAGATTATTGGCATTCCCTATAATCCTGAGCTTGTGGATATAAGTGTTATTAGACATCTTAGCACTGGAGAGACCTATACATACTTAGGTGTACCTTAAAGCCGCATTCAAGACGCAACATCAGTTGATGGAGAGATTCGCAGTAGAAGGGAGGGTAGAATCAGACCATCAGCCATTAGGGTTGTGGATAAGGGGTGAGAACGGTGGAAGGCAAGGTGGGGAAGAAGTGTCGACGGGGGAGAGGGTTAGCTGGACGAGGGAGGCGATAGAGAAATATAAGGAGCAGTTAGGGAACGTACGCTTCGAAGGGGAGACGGTGGAAGAGATATGGGAGGATTTAAAAGAGAAAGTGAAAGGGTGCGTGCAAAAGAAGGTATTCAAAAAGAAGAAGAAAGGAATGGTGAAGCCGTGGTGGGATAGGGAATGTAAAAAGATGAAAAGGAAGGTGAAGAGGAAGTACAAGAAGTGGAAAGAGGGTACTGCGAAAAGGGAGGAGTACGTAGAAATGAGGAAGGGGTTTAGATTGATGTGTAAGAAGAAAGAACAGGAAAAGGAGAAAGAGCTGGAGGAGGAGTTAGGAAATGTTAAGACAGAAGGGGACGTCTGGAAGATAATAAATAGGTTTAGGAAGCGTAGAGTAGGGATAAGCGACAAGATAGGGAGTGAGGAGTGGAGGGAGTTTTTTAAAGAATCATTTCAGGGCTCAGATTCAAGGAAGAGAGATGATGGTAGTAGAAGAACGGAGGAGGCAGAGATGGAGGAGTTGAATGACGAGGAGATAGAGAAACAGATAAGGAAGTTAAAAAGGTCAAAATCAGCAGGGCTGGATGGGCTAGAGAACGAAGCATGGCTGTTTAGTACACAAGAGGTTAGGGAGAGGCTGAAGGAGGTAGTGAAGAAAGTATGGAGGGGGGAGGGATTCCCACGAGGGTGGAGAGAAGGATTAATAGTGCCTCTGTATAAGAAAGGAGAGAGGGATAGGCAGGAAAATTATAGGGGGATTACGCTAATGAATACGGCGTATAAAGTATACGCGATGGTAGTAGCGGAGAGGCTGCGGAAGGATGTCGAGGGGAAAGGAATATTGCCAGAGACGCAGGCGGGCTTTAGGGCAGGTAGGAGTACTATCGACAATATCTACGTTCTACAGCACGTGGTGGATAGAGAATTAGCGAAGAAGGGATCGAGAGTGTACGCGTTTTTTGTGGATCTAAAAGGCGCGTTTCCGTCGGTGGATAGGGGGAGGTTGTGGGAGGCGATGCAGGAGAGGGGAGTGGAGAGAGGCCTGATCGAGAGGGTAAGGGAGATATATGAAGAAACCAAAGATAAGGTAAGAGGAGGACAGGGGATTTCGGAGGGATTCTGGATGGATAAGGGGTTAAGACAAGGGTGTCCGCTTAGCCCGACGCTTTTTGCGATTTTAATTGCGGATATGGAAAGTAAGCTGGAGGCCGGAGTGGTAGGAGGAGTCAGGATAGGAGGGGTTAGAATTTGGTCGCTAGCGTATGCAGATGACATAGTGTTGTTGGCAAAAAGCGAGGAGGCCTTAAAGGAAATGATGAAGAGGTTGAGAAAATACCTGGATAAGAATAGGTTAGAACTGAATGCGGAAAAGTCCAAGGTTATGGTTTTCAGAAAAGGAGGTGGAAGGGATAAGGAAGGGGAGTGGAAGTGGAAGGGAAAGGCGGTGCAGGCGGTGAAAGAGTTTGTGTACCTGGGCTTCTTGTTTCGGAGGAATGGCGGAGTGGGTGGTCACATAAAAGAGAGAGTGAGGAGGGCAAATGTGGTGATGAGGCAGGTGTGGGGGTTGGGAAAGAAGTTATTCGCGGATGATTTTGGGAGGAGAATGAAATTGTTTGACTCACTAGTGATGAGTGTACTATTGTATGGAGTAGAGGTGTGGGGGTGGAAGGAAAGCGAAGAGGTAAATAGGATACAGGAGAGGTATGTAAAGTGGACACTGGGGTTGGTAAGGAACACGCCTAATTATATTGTCAGGAGGGAGACGGGGAGAACGAGTGTAGGGATTCTAGCGGGGAGTCGAGCGTGTAAATATGAGGAGAAATTTTTGGAAGAGGGGGGAAGTAAGCTGGTTAGGGAGTGTTGGTGGGAGAAGGAGAACAGGAGAGGGGGTGGGAAGATGGAGGTTGAAAGAGAAAGGTATTTTAGAACGAATGGACTGCATATTGATGAATTGAGAAGGATGCATGAGGAAGGAAGGAAGGTATATGAGTTGGTTAAGAAAAACAGCATGGAGAGAGAGAAGACAGCAGGGGAAGAAAGAATAAGAGAGACAAGGTTTAATGGGAACTACGTGTGGATTATGCCAAGGGCGAGAGCGCAATATTTGTGTGAGAAAGGAGAGAAAGGAAGTCAGGAGCTTATAGCGAGGATGAGATGTGGGTGCATGGAGGGTTTCAATAGGTTTTGGCTCGATAGGGAAAAGAGGATGTGTGAACTATGTGGGAAGGGGGAGGCAAGAGTGGAGCACTGGTTGGAGGAGTGCGTGGAGGTGGAAAGGAGTGGGATAAGCATGGAGGTATTGATGCATGAAAGGGGGGACAAAAGGGCAGTAGCATGGGTGAAGGGAGTATTGGATAAGATGGAGAAGAAGAGAAGGAAGGAGGAAGAGGAATGGAGAAGGAAAGATTGTAAATAGAGGAGGAAGTAAATATAAGTAATTGTAAATATTGTAAATAGTAGATAAGTATTAGGTATTAGTCGCGGAGGCAGAGTATGGTAATGCGAGGCAAGCAAGAAAGTAGGGACATGCGAGCGAGGCGAGGCGAAGCGAGGAAGGCAATGCGATAAGAGCGAGCGGCGTTAGATATAAGGTGTGGAAGGATGTTAGTTTTAAGGCTTAGTTGTAAGAAAATTCTGTAAAAAAAAAATGGAAGTGTAAGCAAGTCAATTTTTTAAGGCCAGCAGGCTAAAAAATAAACGTTTATCTATCTATAACATCTTCTTTGACAGATTTGGTCTTTAAATCTGTTGGCGTTGAATAAAGTATCGGCGACTAACATGCTTGCCGTCCCGGTTCTACTCTACTCGTTTGGGGTGGTTGAACGGGCGAAGAACAAGCTTATGGCACTTGGTATCGCTACGCGTAAGATCATGCATATGCATAAGAGCTTACATATCATTGTAAATGACAGAGATCCTCTCCTAAAAATAGTCAGAAAACACGAGATGACTGGCAAAGGAGCTTTACTTTACAAAGCCGCGGAGCAGGCGGCCGAGACCCTTGGGCTTAATTTTACCATCAGCAGTGAGGGAAGTGCGTTACTCCATCTAGATGCTCCACTTCTAAAAGCCGAAGAAAAGAAAGTAGAGGTTGAAAAATTCCACCAGCAGCTACTCAACAAGAAGAAGCCTCGGTGGCTCAGACGATAGCGCGTACTACTACCGGGGCTTCGGTGGTTCGGAATCCACTTTAAACTGTAGGTCCCCTCAGGAAAAGCTGGTGCCTTACCAAGGATAAATGGGCTCTTTCGAGGGCCTAACCTTGGGGGTTGAAGCCGATTTTGAGAAGACTCGAAAATGAGTCAGCGATCTCCTTGCGTAGAGGCAGCCCCTCTCGAGGGACCTCCGCTCGGTGGTCGCTACATGTCTTCGAGTAATGAACACACACACACATAAACTTACATAACACTTCAGGCCAGTGCTTCGAATCTGTGCATCTAACTGATGACCTCAGAGGGATCGCTCCGTCCACCCTAGTCTGGCCGTATCCCCTCTCTGCGGCCTGCTAAGGGAGGCTGCCGAATGTCAGAGTGGCTGAGGGTCACTTTGCATGATCAACAAAGTGGGACCTCATTTACTGTGCGATAAGTATACCTGGCATCTGAGAGGTATGATCTCAGAACGTTGGTAACAACGAAACCCACCGAGATCCAAAAATAGCGAAGGATGGCCAGATTCGGAGTACTGCCTTAAGAATAAACACGGTATTGCATAATAGACCCTACGTTACATCTAACTAACTACTCAACAAGAAAATGCACGTAAAATTTCACAGAAATGTAGAAAATAAGTCCTTGTCGAAGGAGCAAACTTTTGCTTTCCTCAGATCATCAGGACTAACAGATTTAAAGATTGTACCGAGAGATCCTAGGAACGTTTTCTTTTCCGAATCTCAAAACACAAAAAAAAAACACTGCTATATCAAGTACTGGTAAGAATTTTGGCAATGAATTCTAATGGTAGAATGACAGATTTAAAAGTATCTCCACTGCAGCTGGTGTAAATTTGTATCATTGTGGATTTCAAGCCGCTGAATTCAATAATGAAGTCAAATCAGTGATATTACTAAAAAGTTCGTAACATTACCTCAAAACAAAGTTGTTTGAGGAACACTTTTCAGGACTAAATTAAATGATAATGTATTTCGAGGCATTGAATCCAATTCGCAGGTGAAATTAGGGTTAGTCTTCTACGGCTGCGTGCAAGGACAGCTGATTTCTCATGATAAGGCACTATTTTGTATTCAAAATACCTTCGTAGTGGCATATTCTTCATACTTTTTTGAGGGGCAACTCTTTTCAGCGTCCAACAATAGTCAGCCATCATTTTTTCATCCCATTTTCCTTGATATCATTGTTCCATTACCTTAATATCTAGATGGAACCTTTCACCCTGTTCTTCACTTTATTCTCCAATATTTTCCGGAAAGTATTCGACGTGAGAATTCATGAAATGTAACTTCGAACTTATTAAACACTTCCATTTTTTTAAACTATCAACCATTCTCGAGACCACTTTTTTTCCAATTTGGACAGCTTCATTCTCAGACCCTAACGCTCCCTGCAGGGTAGCGTGCCTTCTCTGGCTTCATTACTGACAGGGCTGGTAGGCAAATAATTCTACACATCCCAGTACCTACCTCCAGTACCTAGTGCAGCAGCAGATGTTGATACTGAATTGTTAAGTTTTAAAAGCTATCTGATACGGTGCAATGAAATAAAGATGAATTAACTTAGTCTCTCTCTGTCTCTCCCTCCCAACCTTATCTCACAAAAATGAAGCATGTGGTGAAGCCTTGAGAAAGCTTAGAAGGGTGCGTTCATATATCACGTGGCCCTAGAAGGGGGTAGAGGCAGCGAAAATATCACGGATGATCACTTAGGGAGGGTGGGAGGTTCTTTGACACGACTACGTCATATTTTTAAATTATAAATGTAAATCAAATCTGACCTGAAATTTGAAATTAGTCAAATACAGGATAGATTTCATTATTTAGGGGCCGTTCAAGTATTACTTCAAGATTTTTTTGGACAATTTTTTCTCCTCTCTAACCCCTCCGTCTCGCGTTTTTTATAGTAAGTGTATGTAACTTTATCATGGGCGCTAAGCAACAGCTGCCCCCCCCCC
>CAKNYM010052128.1:282388-298777 GCA_932195095.1 Andricus curvator | reverse complement strand
CCCCCCCCCCAGTAGTTGTGGGACGTAATACTTAAATGGCCGCGTAACAGTTCAAAAAATCCTTTGTTGACCGGGACAAAAATTTTCAGATCGGGTCTGCTCTAGCAGACTGCTGGATCTGGGCCCGAATATATCCGTCCGGTTCCGCACCTTGCACATCTCTGCTATTTGGAGAAGATGTATTTTATACACGTGGTGTACGGATTAGATGTTCCGAGAATTTCACGCTCGACTCTCGACAGAATCCTACTGGACTGCCGAGAAATTCCCGGAAAAATGTTCACAAGGGATTGTATTACACATACTTCGAAAAGCAAACATTCCGCGCGTGCGTTACAAGAAAAAATATATTTTCTTAATTGTTGTTGTTATAAGCTTACTTGTAATATTGAACCAACAACTAGTGGTTGCGATTCACTATCGCGAATCTTGATTGTGTTCTCTTCATTCATTACTAATTCAAGGAAAACTTTGAATTCGGTTTTCTCGAAATGTCAGGCTGGCACCTGTGCTCTTTTTGCTTCAATAGCCTCAATGATTATAAATAATTTTCTCTTTTAAATGTTATTTATTATTATTTTTTTAATAACTATTATTATATAGATAATGAGAATCGTAAGGAAATTGGTTTTATCGTTTCCTGTAGACTTTTGTAGCATATTTTAACATCGAATTAAAAAAATTCTCTTTTCCAATCGCTAAATTAAGTTCTGTCAGTTTACTATTTTATATTTTGATTAACATTTTCAGTACGAAAATTCTTACCAATGTCCCGATCTTGTTCCATTTTGTTACTTCATTTCAAAGACCGAAATTAAAAAGTGGTTTAATATTAATTTATTTTACACTTGGTAGTTTTGTTATTCAATGAAGTTTTTTTTAATTTCACAGGTGATAGAAGATTGGAAGTTTGTGGCTATGGTTCTTGACAGATTTTTTCTGTGGATATTCACTTTGGCATGCATTGGTGGAACATTAGGCATCATATTTCAAGCACCAAGCCTGTATGATACACGTGAACCTGTGGATCAGAAGCTTTCCTCAATTCCCTTACGCAATTATATGCTGCCACCAACTGTACCAACCCAAACAATTTACGAAGAAGAATAAAATGGATACATTGATTTTTCCACTTAATAAAACAGATGAATGTAAATTGATTTTTTTATTTCGTTTTAAAATTCTTCATGAAATTTTGCAAATATGACGTAACAAAAAAACTGAATTTCCTCTCACTATTAATAATAATAATAATAGATTACGTTAAAAATTTATTTATTCACCTGATAACACTCCCTCTGCTAAAAATTTTGAAAGAATTTTGGATCCAGAAATTTGTTCGAACCCATTCGAATTCAGTTCGATTAACCATTTTTGTCTGAAACGTACACGGTCAAATACAAATAAGTTATCTCATTTTGAATAAATAAATTGTTGTTTTTCTTTTGTTTTTAGCATTATCGAAATATTAATTAGTTATCGACATTATGTACTTGTCATTTGGCAACCGCAGCGCAATAATCATAAGTAGGCGTGCGATCGAGCTCTTTTAAATAAAGTGCTCCTGACTTGTAAGTAAGTATTTCTTGCTTTCATCACAATGAATTAAGTTGCCTATATTCAGAAGTTACGATGAAGCTAATCTTCTTTATATCCTAATTCCAAACTGGATAAAAACTTTTATTAGAACCGGCGATTTATCATAGGTAATTTTAAAACTAGTATTCAGGGATCTTTGGGAAAAAATCTGTTGATAAGCTTCGTCGTAGCGTACATATCAGCGTGTATCGAAAAGAACAAAAGTGAGGGTTTAGATTTGGAGGGGTGAAAAAATGTTGTGATTTCTCGCCACTACATAATTACTCTAACCCCGAATTAAATAATTGAGTATTCACTATTCCCGCAAAGGCTTTGAAATTTTTTAATTTTTTTTTGAAATTCCGTTATTTGAATGGGTTCTCAAAATTACCTTTTCCGAATGTCTATATGGACAAATTAGTAATATGCTGTTATAAAATATTACATTTGATATTATTCGAGGTATATTTAAGTTTGAGTAGGGTTTGGGGAAAGAGCCATAGCCCGCTGTAAACAAGTTTACTCGCAAGTGACCTATGTGATCTGCCAGGGATCAGAAATAACTATTGATACACAATGAGGTGTTTAGTGAATGTATTTATTAATCGTTAAGGACTCAACATGATCATTTGACTTGAATTGAATTTATTAGAATTGAATTTAGGTATTAAAGCAAGTGGTGTTAATGCCTGGATGGAGCTTGTGGAATCCGCGCCTATATCAACGGCACTTTAAACAAAAGGAACCGAAGAAATGAACTGAATTTCAGACAGAGTATCGACGTATGCTAATGCAGTACAACTTGACAGAGTGACGGCGCAGAGGGACTTATATTGCAATAAAATAGACGCTGTATGGAGAACCTAGACTAGTTTGAGCAGAGTGGCGATACAGAGGTATCGCAGAAAGATATAACAAAATTTGAGCATAGTTATGGGGTGTGGAAATTAGACTAACTTGCCTCCGGAATTCGGGGTAGTAACGAATGTGACACGGACGTCACACCTCCACCCATATGTCGAACGCGGGGGTAAAACAACCTTATTTTCATTCTCGGCAGAGGGTGAAAATAAAAGCCTGCTTTGTAGAAGTTGTTAAATTGATTTTTGGTTAGATAGAGTCCCTAATCACGTCAAATATTGTAGTCGTAATTTTAGGGTTATCTAATGTGAGTAGTTATTCGCAATTTCCCTGGCGGACCGGCTGAACGCTAGTGTTACGCTACAGCGTAACCATAAAGTAGCCCTAAACTAATCTTAAAGTAATCTAGAATTATAATTATTAAAAGAAACGAAATGAATATCTAAATTGTTGCAATTATAATTGTACGTTAAAATTTACGTTAGAAGGTAATGCCGTAATTGCAATAAGTTTATTTTTTAGCGTTAGAAATTAAAAAAACATAGTGGCTGTCATTGAAGGTCTGCTAGAGGCGGCTTCCAGGGGATCTACTCAGATGTACTCAGATATATTTAAAAAAAATAGTTAAACAACCACCGCAGGGTCCCACTAAGAGCAACTGCCATCTAAAAAATGTCAATAGCCCCCAGTTGCACCGCGGTAAATCACACCCATGGCCACGTTTCACAACCGTGAGATGGGTGGTAATAGGCAACGACGATGTCACGACAGGCCGGCGAAACCCTCGTGTGTCTTGAGGACACGAAGCAACCCAAGGATGACAGCTTTCTGCATCCATGTCGCAAGTGCCTTGGCATATTTTTGGCACGCGGGTATGGCTTTAAGGTTGCGAACCAGTGATTTTCCGGAGGTTCACGGCTTGATTTCGCAAAGACTGATGCGAAATGTGCTGAATCTCTGGGTGTTTCTGGCACCACAGAGTGTGCATACGCGCCATAAAGCCTCCGTGAACAGGGATAATGCTGGCATCGTAGCAGTCTAGCACGTCATCCCTGAGTTGATCCGTCCACTCAATGTGGGGGTTTCGCCGGATCGTCGTCGTGTTTCTATCTAAATTATTTTCAGCACCCCGAACTCTAGGCTGATCGGCATTGTTTGCCGACCCATTGTCGGGTGCTCTGCGCGTTCGATTGTCTTGAACCGCATCTACAACATTTTGGTGTTTTGGTGGTTTCATTGTTGTTCCCACGAGCAGCTAGGGAAACGGTTAGTCCATCCTTGTAGAGCCCCGCGTGCAAGGATAAGGCTGATACTCGGAGAGGTCGCCCGATATCCCAGAGTCACCGTTTGAGACACCTAACCCAGGTGTCATTCAGCTTTCAGTTTCTTCTATTCACTTTCTATTATTAGACAGAGTTATATTTGACGGTTCGGAATTCCAATTCTTAGCCAAAATTTTTATCCACCCTTTACCCAAAGGCTAAATAAAACTTCACAGGTTTTTAGGCAGGTCCGAGTTCGGGCACTAAGTGTGATTCCGGGATTACGCCGATGCATCTGCAAAATTTTCGCTCTTCTCGACCAGAGGCAGGTAAAAAAAATTGAACGGGACGCGCGTGTGTGTGTGTGAGAAAGAGGGGGGGGGGGGGTAAGAAATTTAAAGAGTGTACCAAAAGATCGCTAAGGAGGTTTTCTTCTCCTTAATTAAATTAAATTATAATGTATTTCGACGTATTGAATCCAATTCGTGAGTCAAATTAGCGTTAGTCTTCCACGGCTGCATGAAAGGACAGCTATTTTTTTATTATAACGCACTCTTTTGTATTCGAAAGACGTAGTAGATCTATCGGCTTTAAGGCAATCATTTCCATCATGACACACGTGCTTCGTGCTCGATTTTCAAGAAGCATTTGAAACTTAATATTCATTTCCTAGACTACCAATCAGTTAAACTTGAATATGTACTTTCCTGCAGAAACTAGAATCTACATTATTTCATAGGCAAAAGAAATAATTTTGAAACAGCGGCAGCGCGGCGAGATCTTTTTATAATATAAAGAGATTGATATTCCACACTTGGGGTTTAACTACAAAATTCTTGGAAATTAAAAAAAAAAGAATCTGACTATCAAATTTAGACAACATACTCTACAATGTATGCATTCAAATTAAAAAAACAAAGATATGTCAGCAAAGTTGCGAATTATCGAAACTTCTCACTTTCAGAAGTGTCTGAGAAACTATAATACACATTTTTTACTCGTCCTTATATTTTTAGACCACACTACTATACATATTTCGAAAAGCAAACATTTCGCGCGTGCGTTAAAAAAAATTGTGTTTCCTATAATTATTGTTGCTATAACCTTAAGTGTGATATTGAACTATCAACTAGTGGAAATAAGTTGGCCCAAGCTCTGTACAGATTATAAATCTCCGATTTCATTGTTAGTCCGTCGTCGTACGTTAGAAGCCCGGCTACTGTCCCGACAATCTTTCCTAACAAGCCCAGCAAGGGAGTAATTCTGCTGGTCCTCATTCTTTTTGATAGTTGAATTGGAAACTTTCGTAGGTAGTTTGCTCCAATTTATTAATTTCCCGTTTCATGACCTTCTGAAGTCGCCCAGCAGCATCTATCTTAGTTTTTAGATTGTATCCATCCACAATGTGTTGACTTTTGTATTCCAATATGGTTCCGCAGTATCCGGGTGAGGTTTTTTTTATATTTGGATTCTGAACACATCCCTTGTAGCCGACTGATGTGTATCAAGGTGTTGATTCTTTCGGTTGTTATTCTTCTCCTCATCGGCCCAAGATGCTGATAATATATCTCAGTGCTACTTCCACATTAAATGTCGCGTTATAATTCATTGATCCCATCAAAGAACAAGAAAGGGGATTTATTAAAAATTAGTAAAATTATCCAGAACAGAGTCGTATATATTTTACTTTTCTTTTAGATTCCCTACGAACAAAAAAAGTTGTTTAGTACTTATGTCAATATATGTTTGATTTGGAAAAGTGTATATAGTGACAAGTTGGTGATCGTAACCCACCTCCCCTCTAACTGCGAAGTGGTGAAACGCACTCCAAAAGTGAAAAGAGTGCTAAAACTGTTCTGCATTATATGCGTCAAATATGTATATCACAACGTTATATACGAATTTTAGTGAGAAGTGGATTACAAAAGCGCAAATCGCTGTTTGCTGCATTTAAACTTTCCACATTTGAATCCTCTTCTCTGCACTGCTGTCAAGCGTCATCATGAACAATAACAGTGAATCTCATTCCAACACGTGTAATTAGTGCTTGATGTAAATTAAAAGTTCTTCCAAACACTTCAAATGTGGTAAGTGCTTCTAATATCCTGCTCTCGATAGTTTATCGTCCACCTAATACTGGCCCTATCACTGATTTGAAAAGAAATTTTCTCTTCACCTCCCTTTGTACACTAATGTCATTATTGTCGGCGATTTTAATCCTGATCTTTGTGAAGGTGCCCACTATGCTAATCAAATCAAATCAAAAGATTTTTCTACTCCAATGAATATGGCCAAAAAGGGGTACCATTTCTATCTCAACATGACCTAATTTATGTCAAGTATCGTTACCTGCTTCCTAAACAGGAAAACAGATTCATATTTTATCGCGATTTTCGTAACATGAATGTTGACGATTTCTTGAGATATTTGATGTCTTGCAATTGGTCTGAATTTTCTTCGGTTTTCCTATTGAGAAAATTTCTATGTTTAACGCAATTGCAATTGATGTTAATGAAAAATTATCTACGCTTCGTGTGTACCAAACTAGGAGATTACCCACGCCGTGGATCACTCAGGAACTAAAGGCAATGATGAAGGAGAGAGATAGGCTATACAAAGTAAGCTATACACATCTGATGTATAAGTTCCGCACCTTGAGAAATTAGGTTTAATATAATTAACTATCAAACAGAATTGCTTTTAATACAGCAAAACTAACGAACATCAGTGACCCTTCTCGCCTTTGGCGTGAATTCCATAGATTGGGTCTTATTAACCATAAAAAGAAAAAAAGTTCTTTGCATATGTCTGTTGAAGATTTCCATGCCTACTACCATTCTGTTTTAAATATGTATATCCTTCTCCTATTCCCTTCTGCCACCTCCTACCACATCACGAAATGCACTTGAAACGGATTTCTCATTTTCTCCTGTTTCTTTCATGGATGTTAGTGAGGTTGTTGAATCTAGCAGCAGCGATTCCAAAGGCATTGATGGTGTCTATATTAGCTATGTCAAAAGAGGTATTGAGGTTTTTCTTCCTCACTTAGTGAACTTTTTCAATGATTCCATCAATTCATGTACATTTCCTGCCTGATAAAGAAAATCGATCGTTCACCATACACCTAAGGTTAAGAACGCTGTTTCTCTGGGTGATTACAGGTCTTTCTTTCTTTCACGTGCGTCATCTAAGGTTTTTGAAAAAATTATATCCAAAGAATTGACTGAATACCTTGAAATTAACAATCTGTTTGGTACATACCAGACGGGATTCAGGAAGGGCTACAACACCCAGACTACTCTGTTGAAGATCACCAATGATGTAAAGTTCGCTATTGACTCGCGTATGATCACTGCTTTGGTTCTCTTTGATTTCAGTCCAGCTTTCGATATAGTGGATCGTGGCATTCTTCTTAGTAAACTGAGATTTGCAATTGCCCACAAAATCCTTTGTCCTTGTTTCTTAACTCTGGCATATTCCAAAACGCTACATTCACGTATCTCTTTTTGCATTTTTCTTCTATCTTCCTTGCATTTAAATCGTCTTGTCGTTTTAACATCCCCCCCCCCCGTGAAACTTCTATTTCCATTTCCCTTCCCTTTTTCCCTTCCATTCATTTCCCGTTTTCTAACCTTCCTCAGGTATTCTCTTCATCGTGCCAAATCCAGACCTCTCCCTTTACCCATTGCCCGTCTGTTCCAATCCTTACCCTACCACCATTATTTCTCTAAGCACATGCTGCCGAAAAGAATTCTTCTTTAACGTGAACTAATTTTTGAGAGTCCTCAGTCAATCTTCGAGGATGAAACTTGAGTTTGACTTTTTTAATGTGGACTGGGGATGGTTTCAAATGTTTTAAATTGAGTGATTAATAATTCTTTCGAATAATCCCACTGATCTTACCTTCTACCGGGCGTAAGTGATTATCGCAAGAAGTCTAAGAAAATTCGAAAGCTCGCATTCTAAATAAAGAAAAAAAATTGATTAAGAATGTAAAATCCAGTAAATGTGAGGAACTACCTGAAATTGGAATATCGCAGGATGTAAGGTTATCGATTAAATAACTGCTGAGACCATTACAATTTAAAGTTACATAACTATTCAAAACATTTATTCAAAGAATAACTAATCAAATAACACATGATATGATAGCTAAAGTTTCAATGTTTGTGTTAGTCGTTCTTAATTGAGTTCGCTTATCAGTGTATTGGTTTAAATGCCTATAAACAATCGCTGGGTGACATTTCGGTGAATGAATAAACTAAATAGGACATTCTCGGAATTTAAAGAAGCATGAGGCTGGGGTAGAAAGTAGAAATTCCTACCGTATCCGAACTTCTCAAAAGGCGATGGTGGCGGCCTCTGAGTCTTCTGACAGGACCACTTCCAGAATTCAAACTAGGCTATTTCCATTCTTTCTAATCAGACATCCTTGCTTTGGAATAAATCATCATTCCTGTACGCTTATCCTCTAGTGATAATTAGTGCCGCATATTGAGTGAAAGATACAATAAACAGCCGTACCTTCAATAGTAAGTTCATTCCTTCTGGGGGTTATATTGACAGAAACTTCGTATGCTCGTGAGAAATGTCAACTTTCGAACCGAGTTCGATCCTAATTCACCGAAAGTGCTTGTTTGGAAATTGACCCTCCTACTGGAGTAGATCCGCAAGAATTTCGATTTTTAGTGAATGTAGTTTTCCAAGTTAGAAGTGACAGGTAAAAATTCCTTCGTCACGTATATGACACGCCTCAATCTCTCATTGTTTTTCTCTCTTGTTTTCCTATCGGAAAAGCGAATGAGAACCCACAAACTTGATTGCTTGTATAGTCTTGCACGGATTCCTCAGTTATTTTACTTTTTGTGTACTATTGAAAATGTATGCGATTTAACAACGCTTTAGAATACAAATTGCAATGTAAAATGGCAAGCACCGTATTGTGAAGTAAAATTGCAATCAATTTATTGCAAAAATACAGCAGAACTTCCAACATGGTAATTATGTATATTATGCTACATGGCAGCAAATTTCACACTCGGTGAAAATGCGCGTCCTCCCGATAAGCATACGATACGTCCGGTAAGAAGGCTTGCATTTGAAGGTATTGAAAATTGCAATACCTAGGAATGCCGTTTCTGTCCTGCTTTTTTGAATCCCAGATTAGGTAACAAAAATATTATATAATAAATCGGAGCTGTCAAACGTAACCTGACTTAAATTAAAAACGCGATTTTCTTCTAACGCATTAGAAGACGCTTCAAAAGCATAAACTTGGCCAAATATAATAGGATTGTGCATAAAATACATCACTTTAAAATAAAACTCTCGCTTTATTCAAGTCTGATCAATTAAAAAAATATAAAATAATAATAAAAAAGTTTAAAAACTTAGTTTTCATCACAGTTGCCTGTGTAGTAATCAATCTCGACAACATAAAATGACTAATACTGTATTTTCAAATGTTTTTACCCTCATTATTAATAAAAAAAAAGTAAATAAGAACAGCGAAATGTGCAAATTTAAAAGGAATAAAAAATGTTCTATATTAGGGTCAATTTGGGGTATCCAAAAGTATTCAGAAAAATATTGTCACCACTGAGTAGAGAAAAGGATTCAGTTAAAGAGATAACTTCTACTGCTATGGGGGATTCCAAACGCGAGAACGAAAACGGTATCGAAAAGGAATCAAGAATTGTCACGTTACCATTGAACAGGAAATTTCCAAATACTTTTTAATGCAAGCCTTCTTACCGGGCGAGTAATGAAGCTTCATTACTCCCTAGAGGGAGTAATGAAGCGGAACTGAGCATGCGTGACCGATTGGTTAGGAATAGGTGAGGTTATCCTCGCAAATCGGGCTGGATATACGGCTATTGTAGTTAAGTCGGGAAAAAAGTATTTTTTTGGCTTATATTATATTAGAAAACAAAAAAATCCTTGACCGATAATTAAATGCATCAATTTGGATTTATTTAAACTAGATCTGAAGTTTGTTGATTAAAAATTTGGCGTTAAAACTCATTAATTCAAAATGGCGGATACAATGTGGCGCCTAAAATTTCTAAACTTTCACATATTTGTGTGAAACATAGTACAAAGGGGTTTCTGAGGTAACAGATTTCGTATTTGACATCAAAAGCTACAAATTCAGAATCGCAAATTTAATATGGGCTACTTGAGTACTTGAGAAACTTAAATTTCAAGGTCAACCACGTGTAGTTTGCAGTGCATTTTAGAGTTATTTTTTTTAGGTGCACAATTAATGTAAGTGAACTTGCCTCTCACAAATTGAGGTGCTTTTTGAAATGAGTACCCTTGCTCCACAAAGAAAAGTGCTCTTTGCAGCAGACTAGACCACCACATCTATCCATTTTTCGGGTCACTGAATCTGAATCCAGGGTCTATTTGACCCGATCAGATCAGGATCAAGGTTATTCCATGGTAAAATTGAAAAAGAATGTTTAAGAAGACAAAACTACGATTTTTAGATGCTTTTGGGGTCGTTGAATCTAAATCCGTGTTCTGTTTGACCCCATAAGGTCAAGATCAAGGACATTCCAAGGTAACATAGGGAAAAATTGTTTGAGCGGAGTAAACCACGATTCCTATACATTTTTGGTGTCGCTGAATTTGAATCCGGGGTCTCTATGACTCCATCAGGTCAGCGTGATGGTCATTTCAAGGTTAACTTTCAGTCAATTCTTCTAAAGACTCGATTATTTCGTCAAAGCTTTTGATGGATTTTTACTGATATAATTATTGTTCAATATTCTCAGCATTCTCGGAATCGCATTTTATGCTTGCACTTTCAATTAACGATTTTTACTCAAACCTGGAATTTACTATACGGTAACAAAACTAAATCTATATTCGTGGAAACGATTAAGTATGTTTCCAAGTGCAACTGGAAATAATTTCGCAAAAAAAAAAAACGGAGAGCCGATAAAAATAGTTGTTTTAGTTGGATTCTTATTAAATGCAAACCCACATGACAGAATGAAAGTAGTTCAGCTATGAGAGTTCTAGGGAACCTCAGTCGGTAAAATAGTTATTGGTCAGTTACCTACAGTCGGTAATTGAACGGTCGGTAAGGTACATCCCTGGCGCAGATTCTTGATTCGGCCAATAAAGATGGTTCCTGTTTTACTGACCGAATCCACAAGCAACTTTCATATGAAGGTGGCGCATGTGGAAGCAGGGATTTCCCGAGTGCTTTTTTAGGAGTTTCGATCGATGTGGATGTATTGCCTCTGAGATTCTTATGCGTTAAACTTTCTGGAGCATCCCAGTCGTTAAACAGCGATCGCAATTTCCTAAACGCTAGAACGAATTCATGGTTCGCTTAGGTAGGTGGGTTCTACCAATACCGACCAAGAATCAACTTTCTAGAAGCATCGATGTTGGATATAATCACTAACGGCTTTTCAGGAAAGATCAATCGATATTCTGAACTTCCACCTAGAATGGTACATGTTTCATGCAATACATTGTTAAATTTGATTTAATTTGAAGTTGGATTTTGAAACCAACCTAATGATGTCTGTAAATATTCAATGCTGAAAGAAACGATACCGCATGAAATTTGAATTTAAAATTAAACCAAATTACGTTTGGAAATGCCAAACGGTCAAAGAAACTAAACTGAATCGAAATCTGAAGTTGAATTTTCAAAATTCTAAATGGGAGATCCAATATGGCGAACATGAAATATTAAAAATGTTTGGATCTGGATAAAATTGCTGGTACATGGGTGTCTGGGGTCGCTTATTATTTAAATCTGATGTTAGATTTTCAAAATTCTAAATGGCGGATCCAATATGGCGGACATGAAATATTTAAAATTTTCGGACGTTGATAAAATTGGTGATGCTTGGGTTTTTTGCGTCGCTGAATCGGAACCTAGTGTTGGATTTTCAAAATTCAAAATGTCGGATCCAATATTGCCGGCACGAGTTATTAAAAATGTTCGGATTGTTCATATTTACGTTTTTGGGGTCTTTGAAATGAAATCTGATTTTGGATTTTCAAAATTCAATATGGCAAACATGAATTATTGAAAATATTCGGACCTTGATAAAATTGATGATACTTAGCTTATTGGGATCGCTGAATCGAAATCCGTTAATTTGGATTCAGTTAATGAAATTAATAATTGAGTCAACTGAGCTAAAATAAATATTAGGAAAAATATAATTTGGGGAATATACACATGCACCTCGTTTTTCTCAGCCTTTGACATTATTTAACCCTCTTCTAAGCTTTCTACAAACTATACGGCATTTAAAATAAAGAAAGTTAAAATATAACTCTCGGATGGAAAACCAAGATTGCAACTGAATGATAAACCATTTATTTTCTTTAGGAAAAGTATAAAAAAATTGTACATTTTGTCACCTCAATTAAAAAATTGCAGACGTTATTCCTTAACTTAAGGCTTTACAAGCACACATCAGAAAGAATATCGGTTAGTTAGACAAAAATATGTTACAATGTCGTAATGCAATACAATGTTTTGAGTTTGCATTACTTATTTAGTCCTCTTTATTCCCACAATAATTTTTACAAGCGAATCCCTGGATTTCTAGATGCAACGAAATTGAGAAGTTCATCACTGTCCTCACAGACAAAAGGCTTCACATGGTGGCAAGCGACGTCATGCCATTTGATGCCATCATTGTAGAAGTTGTTTAAGATTGACAAACACGATTCATCGTTACCCTGCCAAAAGAAATATATTATTAGTACCAGTTACTATAAAGATGATTAAAAAATTTATTTTAAATCGACTATTTGATGTAAGTCGATTGTTATAGTATATTCCACTGGTTACACTAGTACTACATTCAGAGTAGTGTAACTAGGAATTACTAACTTTAGGAATTTTCTTGGTTCGTTTCTTTTATCAAACTTTAGAATAACCAAAATAAAAATGCCAAAATAGCTAATAACATTTTGATGAATACAAAGTTCTATAAACCAAAACATAGACTTCCAAAATTTCTCACGTGCAAAAAATATTTCTCTCATGATTTGATTAGATTATTATTGGGGACAGGAGCATCCATCAGCCACCACAAATATCTTTGAAACCTTTTTGCCATTCACGCCTACCCTGGACCAATTTTCACTAAAATGTGCAGCCTAAAGTTTACACCCTAAAAATAGTTTCTCTCGTTTCAACCTTTTAGTGATTCAAGGATAAACCAGTATATGGCATCAGGTAATCGGTATATGGTTGATAGTCAAATCGAAGACAAACTTGAACGACTAAACTGGCAATAGCGTTATTATTAATTATTTAATGATAATTAATACAAAATTATCGTATCACTCGTAAAAATATGAAATCTAAATGTGGCACTACCGAAAATAAAAAGAAATTATATTATTTGTACTTGAAATATGGGAATTATTTCGATATAATAGCGCGTATTTAAAAATGATCAAATTATCCAAAATTGAATGAATCAATAAATTATTCATAAATTCCTCAAAATAAATCTACATAAATGCCTGTCTCATTCTACAATAGACGAGACCCGAAGACACAGTACTTTATACTAAACTAAAGGGGGTATTTCTATTCGACCAGACCAAAAAATCGATTTTTTTTATTTTTTATTTTTTGATAGTATATAGTATGTGGAATTTGTACGCAAAGGGATTTGTTTGGTTCGGACTTTTTAACGCTCGGCTGTTAGGCACACAGGTCATAAATGTGTATAATAGCGTCATTGTTCGTCTCAAACAGGTTTTCCTTCCCCAATACGATGTTCCAAAAGCATTTATAGATTTGTATCCAAGTTCTAGTCAAAAATTTCAGTGTTAGGTCCATGATCTAAGTATACACGGTCTAGCCTTAGACGCGTTTTTCTGAAAATACGATTTTTTTAAATAGCTGACATGATTCCGTCAAAACCACTGGACCGATTAAGCTCAAATTTGAAGGATATATTTAGCAGATGCTTGGCTATAGCCCGACCTAAAATAAATAAATAATAATGATTTTTGAATTTTCAGCAAGTCGAAAACTACCCCCAAAAAAGTCAAAATTCGCAAACAAACTTTCAAATGGGCGCCATTTTGTAAATTTCAAATATTTTTTATTTGTTTAAGTCGCGGCTATAGCCGTACTCGTATATTTTAAGAATCTCCTTGATTCTTTTGTTTGAGATGACCTGGAGCAGCTGAATCATGTCAGCCAAATGAGGGTGTCGTTTCCGGGAAACATTCTTTGAAATGCTACGGCAACCCCTATTCTTTCTGTTTTAATTGTTAACCATGTATTTTTTTTAGTTTAAGATCTGCTTCAAAATATAAAAAAACTTCCATTCAAAAATATTAACAATTGTATTTTTTATGAATTTTTGAAAAACGCCTGAAAAAAGCTCGGTCAAATAGAAATACCCCCTTAATTACACTCGAACTTCAATTTGTGCATGGTTTTCGTTTTGTCCTTTGACTCAAGTTCAGGCTCTCTGAACGTGAGCATCAGGGCCGTCTGAACACTGAGAGTAAACTGAAGCAACGTGGCGCAATGTGACGCAGTTATCCAGTTAGGTCGTTAGGGTACAGCACTTTATCGCTATGATATTGTTTTCTCACGCATGAGTGACCACTGACCAAGGACGTCCACTTCTTTCGGCCCCGCGGCTCCTCTCATCCAAAACTGAGGCGCGGTATCATTTCCCGGAACGCACAAATCAAGTTTGCTAAAATTGAAGTTCGAGTGTACTTCTAATCTCCAGATGTGTTTGAAATTACTTGAAACGTTAGAAAATAATAAATAGAGAAACATTCAAACTAAAGATCCATCGAGGAGCAATGCGCATAAATGTGTGTATACGCTGTCGAGCGGAAATGAATCCACAAAAACGATTAAATGAATCTTTTTTTTTTTAATTAAAAAAATGAACCCATTTTAATTATAAAAAGTCGCCTGATTAAAAAAGGATACTTCGGCCAGAATTCAATTTAATGGTTCTTATAATTTCTCTTTATCCTAAATCGGTTTTTTAAAATATAAGTACCTTAATGAATTTTGCGTTGTTAAAATGCATCTTTCGGTTTTAATATCGGATTTCAAAAAAAGCAGTCAAAATTGCAAGTTTAATTTGATTGAATCTTGTACTAAACGCAGTGCTTGATATTACTGTGTTTATAATTCAATGGTAACTTTTAATGTTGAATTTAAAAAATGTATGTACGGTCATAGAGAAAAAAATTGCGACAATCAAGCGGCAGCCTTTAAAAATATTGTAATAATATTTTTTTGTTTTAAAATATTCCGAAAAATCATTATTTTGTTCGTTTAATTGCCGGTAATATGATACAATAAGCGCTTTAGGCATTATTTATCAAAAGAAGGGTGAGAATAATTTTATTGATGTACAGATTGAGGTTGGGAAACAGTATGGTAATTAAGTTAGAGGTGTTTTCATTGAATAATTAAAGTGAGTGGGAATAGAAATTTAAAAAAAAGGAATTGGTCATTTTGTAGAGGATGAAAATAAGTGTGTATTAAACAAGAACAAAAATAAGTTATACTTTCTATTTAATGTTGAAGTGAAACTTCTTTTGGCACGGGAGTGAATTGAAAAAAAAATATTGACCGACCGACCGACCGTACGAATATCTCTCTGTCTTTCGCTTACAAGTGACGATTCGCAATTGCTCCAAAGACTCCTCTTCGATATCCCCGCTACACACATGCTAAGCAAAGCATGTATATGCTCTCTCTCTCTCTGCACTCTCTTACCATGCTATTTCCTCAAAACTTATGGTGATTCGAGAGGCTACTCACTAAAAAATCTAGAAATCTTAAAACTGTGAATGCGGCAATCAGTATTGTATTCCTATAGAGACTTCCAAGATTTCGTTGAGATTGCCGGGAGTTCCAAAATTTCAAATCTGCTCGCGATCAGAACTCACGTGGGATTCTACAGACTCGGCTAAAATCTGCGGCTTTCGGATTCAGTCGGCAGTTTATTCCACGCATAGGAGAGCATGTCGGAATGCTCCACACTACCTCACCTCTGCCCACACTCAGCCAAAGATTTCCAAGATTTCTCACGAATGGTAGATTGCTGAGATATTTCCAAGAGTTCCTCCAAGAATGCTCTTAGAATTTAACGCGCAGCAATCTAAGATTTCTTAGCGAGTAGCCTCTCGTGATGATTCCTCACGACAAGTTTCAAAGTTAATCCTTCAAATTTTCACTTCTTCCATGTGGTCCTACTGCCACACACTGTTTTCTTACATTATCAAGACTTTAAGTTTACGACCAATTTGATAATCACTCATATACCATGTTGGGCCTGAAACCCTGAATTTTTGAAACTAGAAACGGCGTCGTACCGAAAAGTCGACTTTGTGGAAGAAAAATCGAGGTCAAACAAGATTTTAAAATCGGTTAATATTTTACCCTCGGGCATTCAGGTCAAAGTTTAAATTTTTCACCAATATTCTTGCCAATTTCCTGTGGACCAAAAAATTATAGTAAATTTTTCATAAGTATGTTTTTGTTAGTAAAAAAAAATAAAATTATAGAAGAAATATACTATTATTTTGCTATCACACCAAAAATGTGTTTCAATAAATGCAAGGTCTCCCTGCTTAGCGATAGTAGAAGTAACGATACTTCAGTACGTCTGAGTAAGAATCGCGAGCGTATTGCACAGCTTCA
>CAKNYM010052128.1:244073-255089 GCA_932195095.1 Andricus curvator | reverse complement strand
TTTTGTGCAACTCACAAATAACCTGAATCCATAATAGATTCCGGGGCGAAGCGCTATAACTAAAATACATGAAAAATAAATCCAAAAAACGTTCTACATCGACGAATGACTTGAAAAAAATATAAGTACAGTAATTTCTTAATAATTATGTAGTCATATAGTCAATAATAAATAAACAATATAAAAATAAAAGATCGGTTATGTTCATACAGTTTAGTTTTGTACTAATGTTAGTGTAAGATGCACGCACATATGACAGTACTTGATCATAACCATGTGGATTTTTTTTGAGATCATAAAAAACTCATATTAACAGCTATTAAAAATTTGAAAAAATTGGGTACTTTCTGCATCATGTCTAAGTAATGGTTTGTGAAAAACTGTAGCGATTCGCCCTGATTGACGGTAGAAGAAAGAGTTTCCTTCCGTAGCACATGACTATTTGCTTAAAGTCTCCAAAATTGACCAAATCTGCCCACGCACCAGGACTTTCTAAGCCGAGCGATGATGCTTTGGGGTACAAGGATAAAATATTTTGATCATGGACAACCAAGGATAACTAGATCAATACGCATTACGATGGGTATCTTTCAAGGAAACTCCTTCAGTGCATTATTATTCCGTTTAGCGCTAAATTCATTGAGAAACACATTAAATAGCATGTCTCATGGATTCAGAATATATGATAATGAGGATGGTCATCAACTGACCCTTATTTTATACATGGATAGCCTGAAACTATACGCTAGTTCAAACCATAAACTGCAGCAAGTGATTAATGTCATAAAGCACACTTCCAATGATATCAACATGGAGTTCGAAATAGATAAATGCAGAGTAGTGAATTCAATCAGAGGAGAATTAGGGATTGCAGAACAAGAGAACGAGCATGACATCAAGGATCTCGGATCATTAAATGGTCGAACACCGACCTTGAAAGATTAAATAGAAACATCCGTGTCGAAATCACAGAGCCCTGAATGAACCACAGTAGTTTGGTGAATAAAAGGGGTAGTTCTGTTACGACATAGAGTGGATAGGGGCATTGTAGATGCTCTCGATTACACGCCCTTGAATTTCTCCTCAAAGGAGACCATGACTATCAGGGCAGAAAAAATAAAGGACTTAGAAACGCAATGGAGACAAAAGGCCATCTACGGCGAGCACCCCAAAACGTAAGATCAACATGAAGTGGAAAGTGAGGCATTCAATACTTGGCTGAAAAAGGGCGTCCTGTTTCCAGAAACAGAAGAATTCATCATAGCGATTCAGGACAGGCTTGTTAGCACCAGAACCAGTTACCGATTAGGTGGAGATACCAGCGAATCCATCGAGCACATTATTGATGGTTTTCGCGTAATGTCTCATAAAGAATACACGCACGGACATAATGATGTGGCCGAAATTATAGATCAACAACTTGCCCCAAATCGAGGACTCCTAACAGAATTGATGTTTTTCTATAGATACATTCCAGTGCCCGTTTTAGGAAACAAAGAGGACCTCTTATATTGGGATTTTGCTATCCAAATGGATCATTATATCCGATCCAATCGACCCGACATTGTGATACGTGAGAAAAAATGCGGAAGAGTCTACATTATCGACATTCCTTTGCCAAGTAACCTGAACTTGCCCGCAACCTATACACATGGTAGCATGTGGTAGCTCTACGAAAGCATCTAGAGGAGACTAATGTCACCTTTAACGTTCGCAGCTGCTGTGTAAGGACAACAAAAGATTTCCAGCATCGTATTAAATTAATTCATAATATCCATATTTTATTAGGCAATTGACTTAGTCCGTGGCTGATGATTAAAAACCGGGTTCGCACGAGAATTTCAACTGTAACATCCCAATTTTGAAAATTTAAATTATACCGCTTATCCATAAGTAAGCCTAAGAACAAGCGATAACTGCTGCGGTAATGATCGATAAGATAGTTCATTATCATATGCAGAGGGGCATTGCCAATCGTTATTTTGGGCGATTGCTCTATTAGATAAACACTACTATGTCGATAAGTTAGTTATTGACATTGGTGGGTAAGTGCCCTGGCGTCGGTACATCGACGCATTCCCATAGGTAAATAACCAACTATACGCGAAAATGTATCGATGCTAATGAAATCCAATTATATCATTAATTATAAGTCATGACAATAAAAATAATATACAGAGTGTTCCAGACTGAAGTGTCCTGACTTATATCGCTGTATAAAAATTTAAAGAATAAATCGAAAATTCCTTTTCCAAAAATGAGTTGAAGTTTTAGTTTTTGAGTTATAAAATATTTAAACTGGAGCAATCAGAAGCGCAGTATAAACAGTTGTGCGCGCGTGAGCGGGAGTCCAACGTAATTTAGCGACCGCTGTTATGCCGTCGCTAACCCCACCTCGGCGCTCGCTTCAATACGACTGCGGGACGCTAAGAGATATCTATCAGGGTCTATCCGGGACTTATAATGGTCACTGAAAATATATATCCAGGTTTTATCGGGTCCTAGCCGGGACATATGCGGGAGGCTATGAAATATCTATCCGGGACTTACACGGCCCTGCTTAAAGTTTCAGATAGAACCCGAATAGACTCGAGACTATATCCGGGGTGAACTACGGGTTTTGTCCCCGGCTTGTATCCGGGTCTATCCGGGACATTCACAGGACGCTAGGGCATATATTTATCTGGTTCTTATCCGATCCTATACGGGATCTATTCGGCATACAATTTCGTATCCGGGTCTATCCAGGACCTATGCGGGTCGCTTAGAAATTCTATCCGGGTCTTATCCGATCTTATGCAAGATCTATTCGGCATACAATTTCGTATCCGGGTCTATACGGGACCTATACGGGGTGCTTGGAAATTCGATCCGGGTCTTATCCGGTCCTATCTGGGATCTATTCGGTATACAATTTCGTATCCGGGTCTATCCGAGACCTATACGGGGTGCTTGAAAATATTAACCGGGTCTTATCCAGCCCTAGCCGGGATCTATTCGGTACAGAAGTTCGAAACAGATGATGCAATATAATGATAAATTTGAAAAAAGAAATGGAATTATATATTCGTCACTGCAGTTAATTTATTTTCGAAACTATACAATCACACACACGGTCACTTACAAACATACTCGCACGCTCAAACGCTTTGAAAAATCACACCCGCTGGGGATACGAACCCTACCTAAACTGTCTGAACCTCAGCCTTAACCTGCACGCCCTAGTCAATTGAGCCATCCAATCGCTTGAATCTTGTCGGCAAAACCTCAGTCAAGTTGTTTCGACAGGGATAACTGAGGAATATAATTTTTTAGTTTTTTTGTTTTACATATTTAATGAATAGGTGGATTTGAAAACGCCTAATTTGAATATTTAAATTTAAATTTTTTTAATTTAAATTCTGATATGTGAATGTTCAATTAAATTATCAAATTAATTTGTGATTTCTAATCAAATTTTAAAGCTCCACAATTTAAAGAAAAGTAAAAAACAAAAGCTGCTATTCTATCTTTAAAGTTGAAAGTGAACATTAAGGTGGTCCCAAAAAGCATTACAAAATGTTCTTTACTCTAGCAGGCAAGACCCCCCCCCCCCAACAAGTTGCTATTTCTGGAGGAAGAAAATCCGTATTGTTTTCTTTGAAATTCTAACAATAAAACGCAGTCGGGCACTTGAATATCCCATATATTTAACATGGGAATGTTTTGGACTTTCGAAAAATTGGACTGATACTTCGGGGTTTGATCGAAAGTTGCTAAACTTTTTCAGGAATGCAAGAGGAGTTTCTCGGAAATAAAACCATACCAATAGCTTTCAATTTAAACCCAAAATCCCCCCACCCACAACGCCCCAATTATGAATTTAGATGATAATATGTATATATCCACGATGCCTAATACATGCGAAATCCAATAATCGAATCCTAAAGAACTGTGATAAACTACGATGGACTGTCTATGCATATATCTACGACTATATACATATGATCATTTAGTTACAAAATATAATAATTGTATTTATAATAAAGTTAGAATGATTCTAAAGATATTGTTTTACATATTTATTACATTTTCGAGTAAATATTTTTAATATAATATATTCAAAATATTTCCCCCGGAATTCTTGCGAATTCACGTCTTATATCTAAGTCGCGTAATAGTTAATAAGTTACCTATATAAGTGATCATCATGTGATCACCAATCATGTGACTCCGCGCTTTAAGGTGAATTACTTTTCATACGTCAAAGGATATCTCAATTGTTTATGCCTCTCGATATACAACGTATAAATGAAAATTTAACAGAAATTCCTAACAACCAAAATAAATTTAAAGATTTGTTCTGAAATGGAGTTTTGGATATTAATGAGCCTGAACCTTTTTTAAAATCGTCAAAAGCAGGAATTGACAAAAGATTTTTTCTTGGTTTTTTAGCGGCCTCCCAGAAAGGATTCGTTTTTGACTTTAAGGAAACCAATTTCTGCTCTTGCGTCCCAGACAGGTCCCGGATAGACCTGGATAAACATACACTGTAGGACTTTCCCAGATAGGTCCCGGATATTTTGAACTTACAAGGAAAGGACGCGTGATGGACATCGCCGATTCGGCTGGGGCTTTGCAATATGAAAGTGCATCAAAATCCATTAAGGCGAATTTTTTCTTTTGATCCAATGGGCCTTAGTTTCCGAGATATCGAGGTTTGAGTATTTGCGCTCGAACGCTCGACTCTGCAGTGGCGCGCCATTGCCGAGCGGGGGCCCCGGACTTGGCGCTTACTCACAGTCTGGCACTAATTTTGTGATGAACGGAAAGTCCATATCATGTCACCAGCAATTTCATGTTTTTTTAGGTATATGAACCCTCAAAAACATTTCGAAGACGAGAGGCACCCACATGATATCAAAATTTTAAAATTATATTTTCTGTTCAAACTATTCAAAATATGGAAAAATGTTTAACATTATAAAAAATAATTTTATTGAAGGGCAGTAGATAACAAATCAAACTATGCACATACGAAAGGAAGTTTGAAAATAAAATTATTTAACTTAAAAAGATCTACGAGTTTTCTTTAGACCATTTGTTGACAGTACGCATGTTTTTTTTTCTAATTGTAAAAGATAATATTAAAATTCAAAAATTATGAGAATGTTCTTGCACAGTGGGTAGAATTTTTCATAACAAGAAAATGTCCCAAAAGAAGATAGAGAAATATTTTCATCTCCTTTCATGTAACTTTTTTATAATTATCACCTTATTCCAGTTCTCTCACATTGATTTAGTTGATCAATATACACTTCATTCCAATAGGACTTCATATTTATCACTTTAGTTTAGCAAGTATAACATAAGTTCATATAAGTTTTTTTTAATAGAGCCTAGGTAGAATAAATCAATTGTCTCGATTGCATCTCCCCTTAAAAACGTCTTACGATTAGATGCTCTTTCATAATCAGAAAATGTATTTTTTGAAATTATATTGAACAAAAGTATTTTACATTTAAAACGATGAGAAAATAACAAAACGGTTTTTGAATTAATTCAATTACATACATTTTTTAAATGATGTCTGTATATTGAATATACAAAAATTATTATCTATTTTTACCAGATGTGGTCGAAATTTAGTTGTTAATGATTTCAAATAATTCAGGACACTATTTATCAATACATATTAGGGATATGTAAAAAATCATTGCACATTTCATTCGAAAAAATGAATTTCGAAATTATGAGATTAAAAACTTGCTAAACAACTGGCTAAGGACCATTTGGTTTTTCTTCCCTGAATGACAGAGATTAAAAAAAGATATATAATCACCACCCTGACACTTTGTGAATAATGGCTATATAATTATATTTTTTTTTGTTAAATTTATTATCATTTATAAAAATAATTTTATTTTTGGTCCTTATTCAGTTGTCACTATAGTGTTTAACAACTATTCCAAGAAGTGATAAAAACGATTTTTTATTTTGTTTTTACTTCTTGACTCCGTTTTTTTTCAAAAATTTGACGTGATGGATTATTTTAGTTTTAAGATTCGCATCCTACTTAAAAAAAACTCTATATAAATAATATAGAAACTCTGTGGACTTTCCGATCATCACAAAATTAGTGTCGGACTGTGCGTACACAGGAAAACAGTGGGATCATTTTTGTTGCAGCTCATTTGTTATGTACTCGAAATGATATTTTTTTCTCAAAATGAAAATATTTCTCTTTCCGTTCTCTTCCGTCTCAATTTTGTTGCAACTCAAAAAAACACCAAATAAGCGTACTTTTGAGGATCGGCGTTTTTCTGTGTAAGCGCCAAGTCCGGGGTCCCCGCTCTGCAGTGGCAAGTCGAGCGCTCGAGCGCAAATACTCAAACCTCGATATCTTGGAAACTAAGGCCCATTAGTTCAAAAGAAAAAATATGCCCCTTATGGAGTTTGACGCACTTTCATCCCGCAAAGCCCCAGTCAAATCGGCGATGTCCATCTCGCGTCCTCTCCTTTTTAGAGTAAAATAATTTCTGTTTTCGTGTTCCAAGGACCGGATAGATACCATAAAGACCCGGATAAATACCGGATAAACCCGGATAGATACTAATTTTGAACTTAGAGTAAAATAATTTCTGTTTTCGTGTACCAGATAGGTCACGGGTAGACCCAGACAGACACTTCATTTCTGTTTTCATGGCCCGAATAGGTCCCGAATAAACCCGAATAGACGATCATTTTAACTTGGAAAAAATTAATTTCTGGTTTCACGGACCGGAAAGATACCGGATAGACCCGGATAGATGGTCAATGTGGACTTTGCTAAAATACACAAATGGTCTCGTGTCCCTGGTAGAACCCGGATAGATCTGTTTAATTCTCTGATTGAAAATAATTATCCATATAGATCCCGGATAAACCCGTATACAAAACTTCTCCGGTTTCTATCTGCGTCGTATCTGGTTCCTATCAGATCCTATCTGGCATTTCAAGCAGGGAAGTCAGTGTGAGCTTGAGTGAGTTTGTTTCTCAAATTTCCCTAGAGGATCTCTAGTCTGACTAACATGTCTCAGAAATATAACACTGAGTAACCCGGTAAGAAGGCTTGCATTCAAAGGTATCAAAAATTGCAATACCTAGAGATAACTTCTACTGCTATAGGGATTCAAAATGCGATGACAAAAATGGTATCGAAAGAAATTCAATAATTGTCACGTCACCATTGAACAGGAAATTTTCGAATACTTTTCAATCAAGCCTTTTTGCCTGGAAGCGACCCAGCTAAAAATTCCTGTACAGTTTCCTTCGTCAAACGCCGGCATACAAAACATCAAGGTTTCTTGTATGGATTATTGTGCACGAACCTGTACAGCAGCACGTACAAGATCCTCCGAGGTCCTTTACAGGAATTTTCAGCTGGGGATCGTCGCAGAGCTCGCTATTATCTAACGTATTCTCAAATATCCACTTTCGAGTATGCACTCAGATTATAGAAACAACCTTGGTATAGAAAAGACTATCTCAGCAATATAACTTTAAATAAGCGAGTGATATATGGAGAAGGTTGATATTATTTTTGAACATTATCATGTTGCTTATGAGCCCTTGCAATTAAATAAGAAATTTATTTTGAAAACTTTTATAATGAATTGCTCACGGCACAGAAACAAATTTGGGTACAAAATATATCATTTTAACTCAATTCGGACACTGACAATTTTTTTAATCTTGAAATAAAAAGCAATGTTTCAGTTTTAAATATTTTCTTGTAATTTAACATCAATAAAATGGTTTTAATATCAACCTTATTTTTATATTATTTTGGATATATATTGAAGATATATTTTCAATAACATATGTGACACAATTCATGGCTAAATAGTCCAAAAAATTGATATAACTTTAAGGAAACAGCAACAAAATTTAATTTAAAGATTTTTTCAAATTTCAAGGTCACTTAGGGAGGGTAAAAAATAATTTAGTTTTATTATTCCTATGAAGGTTATGACAAGATAATTGATTATCCGTACGAAATAATTACATCATTAATAATTAACGTCAAAATTAGCCTGGGAAATGAATTTAGAACAATGAATGAACAATTATTTGTCTGTCTGCGAACCAGGCGCGAATCCAGAGAAGTGTCCTGGGGAGGGGCGTCAAAGAATGGTATACACATGTTGCATATATATAGTTTAAAGTTTTTCATAAGGACAACCGCAGGATTTCGCTGGGAGCGGGTGCTAATCTGAAAAATTGCTCCCGCTCCCAGGGAAATCGCGGTAAAATTTCAGCTGTGACCACGTCTCACGACCGTGAGATAGGTGGTTACAGTCTGCGACGAATTCAATACGACGATCCGGCAAAAGTCTCGTGCACCCTGAGGACACGGTGCGACCCAAGGACCACCGCCTTCTGCATTTTCCCCGCAAGTGTCTCAGCATTTTGTTCTCAGACAGGGATGTTTTTCAGGCTATTAACCAGTGAAACCTTTGCGCCTCCAAGAGCGTCGATGACTAAGACGATTAGCTTAACAGAATATTCCGGGTATAACCGACGCAATTCCTTTATAAGATCTTTATACCTCTATTTCCTTTCTTTCTGCTTGGCTATGACGTTTTTGTCAGCTGGTGCCGAAAATTCGATAACGAACATGGTTCGTTTCTCGAGGTCAAGGAGAACTATGTCAGGCCTCGAGTGCGCAACAGAAACAATTGTCGAGATTATGAAGTTCCATTATATGCGGCACTTCTTATTTTCGACAATTGACTCTATTTCCCTAGGAGCGTTTAGCGGAGCGGTATTTGGGATAATGCCGTAAGAGTGACAGAGATGGTAATAAAGCACTCTTAGTGTCGCATTGTGCCTTTCGATGTAGGTCGTTCCCGCATGAGTTGGACAACTAGATAGTATGTGTCTTAGATGCTCGGGGTGTGCATGACACGCTCTGCAGCTATCATCGGGAATGTCTTGGCTCAAAATGTGGTGACATTATGCTAGAGTGGAAATAACACCGCCTTGACATGCGAAAATGAAACCTTCCGTGCACGACTTCAATCCGGGTGATTTAAGGAAAGCATACGTTAGCTCATACGACATCGACTGATCTTCCACATTTCTGTGGAAGATGCACTGCATCCTCTTATCAAGGAGCTCTTCGCGGAAGTTTTTCTCCTGTGCTTTCTCAATCCGGGCCTTCAGGAGTGAGTATTCAAGATGGATAAGATTTGATGCATTTTGCTCACCCCTAATATTGAAGTCAAGGCCGAGTGTTTCAGCAGCCTCCTCCGCTGGTTTGTACAGAAACGCCCCTTTTCCCACTTCTTCGTGTTTCCTGACCATTTTAAGAAGAGGGTCTTGTCCATTTGCGACTATATGTGCTGTACCCAGAATAATCCTGTTGTGAAGACATTCAAGATTTAGTATTCCGCGACCACCTAGGCGGTGTGAGATGTAGAGTCGCGGAACAGAAGACTTAAGGTGCATGCTTTTGTTCATGTGCAAAAACTTTCGCGTCCCGATACCAAAGGATCTGAGCTTGTCCTTCGTCCATGGAACCACTCCAAATGAATAGAGTCATTTTCCTGAATGCGGCTCTGTGGGACGCCCAGGTATGTATATGTCTCTCCAGCGCTAAGGTGTCGTATAGCGCTTCTTTCGACGAGCTCAGGGTCTTCGGGGATGCCATTAAGTTTTCCTTTCTTCAAATTAACCTTGGGGCATTTCTCTAACCCGAACTCCATTCCAATCTCTTGAGTGTACTCTTTGACAATTTCTAGAGCTAGATGTAGTTACTTTTGATTTCTAGCATCGATCTTGAGATTATCCATGTAAAATACATGAGTGACCTTATGCTTTCGATCTCCAGGTTTGCCGCAGAGGTACCCTTCGGAATGGCGAAGAGCGAGAGATAGTGGCAATAATGTAAGGCAAAAGAGGAGAGGGCTCATGTTGTCGCCCTGAAACACACCTCTCTGGAAGGTGACACTGTTAGTGATCACACGATGATTTCCAGATGAGATAGTAAATCTGGTTTTCCAAAGCGGAATTAATCTCTCTATGCACCTCACGATGTGTGGATGCACCTTTAAGCTTTCCAGCAGATAGATGATAAGTCTATGGGAGGTTGAATCGAAAGCTTTCCGGTAATCGATCCAGGCCATCGATAGGAATCGCTGATAGGATGCTGCATCTTTACAAACACATCTATTGATGAGCAGTTTCTCCCGACATCCCGCTACGCCTTTCTTTGAGTCACGTTGTTCATACATCTCTCGCCACACAGGTCCAATTGTCTGAACAATCCTATCATTTAGGATAGCTTTGAAGATCTTATACAGTGTGTTCAGACAACTTATTGGCCTGTAATTCGTAGGGTCAGCTAAGTTGCCCGTCTTCGGCAGGAGCACTGTGCACCCTTCCACCAACCACTCCGGAATATTCTCTTCCGACTTTAGAGATGAGGTGAAAATTCGGGCCAGATGCTGGTGGGTTGAAGGAAACTTCTTCCACCACAAGGTCTTGATACCATCTGGACACGGAGCGGAATAGTTCCTCATGCCTCTCAATACGTTTTTCACCTTCTCGGTACTGATAGCTGGGCATTCCTCCTCAGCTGTTACGAGGGCATTGCACAGCTCCTTGAAGCTGTTTATGTTCTTTGAGCCTTCTTCAAGTGGATGTTGGACTTCGTAGACTTCTCTCCAAAATGCTTCGACCTCCTCTGGTTTGGGCGGATGGTCGACAGTAACTGGAGGGTTTCGAAAGAGTCCTTCGATCCTTCCGATCCTTTTGATCCTTTCGATCTTTCGAAAGATCCGTCCACTCAAAAGTAATGAGAATATGCCGGTCAATGGCATTGACTCCGTCTTCATTGGCTTCCCCAACTCTACGGTAGTCGGCATTGTTGTCCGACCCATTGTCGGGAGTCCTGCGCGTTCGATTGTTTTGAACCGCACTTCCTACAACTTTGTTTGGTGTTGCCATTGTTGTTCCCACGAGCAGCTAGGGAAAAGAGTTCGTCCATCCTTG
>CAKNYM010052128.1:220742-243673 GCA_932195095.1 Andricus curvator | reverse complement strand
GGCGCGGATCCAGATAAGTGTCCGGTGAAGGGGGCGTCAGAAAATTGTATACACATGCTGTGTATATTGGAAATATTGTGAAATAAATTGAATTTCACCAATCATGCCGCTAAATACTTGTCCGACTAGTACGCCTGTTCTTTGAGCTGTTGCTAAAATGCCTTAATTTTGACAATATTAAATGTTAAATTAAATCTTAAAAATGTTCAAATATACTATTTTACACATTGATTATTATTTTATATATTTTGCAATATTTCAAATATTAATTAACAATTTTGAATTATTTTTGCCATTATGAAATTGCATACTTTTTATAGCTTTTCTTCATTTCTCACTGAAAAAGAAAAAAAGTGATGGTAAGTCAGGAAATTTTGCGGGCGGGCGATCGCCGTTTACGCCACCATCATATGTAGATCCGCGCCTGCTGCAATCAGTATTAGTATTTATTCACAACTGCAAAACTTTGTACGACTGATACTTATATAGATTCCAGTTACTGAACGTTACTCTGATTTATTTTAGTTCGGTTACATAAACTCTGCTTTTAATAATATAAATTTCTATCAAACTGGATTCGCTTAATTTGATTAAATTACTGAATTATAAAATCTTTAAGGGTTGGTTCCTGGTAAATGCCGACTCAATTTTGACACTCGGAAGTCGAGGAGATATGATTTCTGGCACTTACCTCTTGAATGAGATTCAATTTCGTTCAAGAATGCCAGGGAACCAGAATTCCAACTTTACTGTGGATCTCATGGTTAAGAGGTGTCTACAAAAACGTCACGTTCCACGTGTCCGGCGCAGCGCGTGAGCACAGTAGTCTGGAATATGAATTTACTGTTCATAATCGCCCACAGGTCGTATTTCTCAACCGATTTTAAACTTTTTTGTTAAGGCTCAGCATTAAATTCTGAAGAGAATTGTGGTTTTCTATTTTTTAATCTTTCTACGGAGCAACAATATATAAACAAATAAAGTGACAAAATTGGCCATTTCAGCTTTGTGAATTTTTATCTCAAGAAAAAATACAGATTGAAACTCACTATCAATCAAAATTATTGCACCTGCATTCATAGTAAATAATAAATTTTAATAATATTTAAATTAATCATTATGAACATTTTTTAGAAACAAATTCTTATTAGTGTTTTTTTCATATAAAAAATTGTATGCTTCACGCTTGTTGCTAATATATGTCATAAAAGTGATTTACAATTGTCTCTGGAGCCATTTATATACTTCGAGCTTTATCAAACGTAAACAATATAGATTGTCAATAACAATTTAATTCAAAAAGTCTACCAATCGGCTCTTTCCTTGTAGAAAAAAATGTTTTCTTTTCAATTATTATTGGAGTGACATTTATTCCGATGAATAACCAATAAGATTGAATAAAAAATAATGTATGTGATTTTTATAAACAATTTTTAAACAAAACTAAGATTTATTATTTTTACATGTAAAAAAGATTGGTTTTCCACTGAAATTATCCGACAATAAACTATTAGTGATTCCAAAATTGGACATGGGACACTAAATAACAATTTGTGTAATTGTTTATAACAATTTCTATGAAAAACTGTCTATAACAATTATTGTTGTGGTAATCTTGATTGTATTCATATGAACAATTTTCAGTACATATGATTTAAAATTGAGCAGTTGGGTGCAATAACGCTATACTTGCATTTTTAGCAGTCATTTATCTTTCAGTTATTTTATGTGTAACTTAATGAAAAACAAACGAAGAAAAAGTGAAAATAAGGAGCAATAACGCTGTACTTGCGTCTTCAGATGTCACTTATCTTTCATTTGTTTTTTACGTAACTTCATGGAAAACAAATGAAGAACAAGTTAATCGCTAGATGGATGTCTCTCTGTCTTTATATGATTTGCTTTTGGCGTCATTTTAAAATATCTTATGCAGGTTTGTACATTTCAATTGTTTGTATTATTATTCCTAATAAAAAAATTGATACTCTTAAGGTGCGTAGGAAGGTCCTTTGTGATTTTCTAAATGCCAATGAGAGTACTGACGTGCAAGGTTTGCTAAGTTTCATCCATACTGAGTACAGTCTTGATCCTCAGCATCTAGAAATAGTAGCTAATCATTGGAATTTGTATTTTTGACCTATTTTTCAGAAAACATGGAAACAATTTTTGAGTATAAGAAGTCACTTTCAAAAGAGGATCGAAAAGTTGCTAAACACTGACTTCGTTGTTACATTTTCTGGGACAAAATCAGAACGAGGAGGGAAAAGTTCTGATACGAAGTTCGAAGATGCTTCTGCTGCGACAAGGAGAAAAAAATGAATGTCCATTGAAGAGAGTTTTACGGTTGCTGAGATACAGGATGCATTTCTGCGAAGTTTACAAGAGAGTGGAAGAAAAAAATTGCAAATGCTATAGACGCTCTTTTGAATTTTGACAGTACTGAAAATTTAAACATTTTAGGTAAATCTGATTTAGAATTATATGTGCCATACTCTTCAGAAGAAGTTTTAATGCAACGGGTCAGACTATCATAGTATCAATATACTACTATTCACTTAGAGGCTTTGAAATTGAATATGGCATCGATGGACTGTCAACTGACGCAAAATCAATCAGAAATTTAATAACAACGATTTGACCGATGACTCTTTTTTCACACCATGAATGGTGCCAATATGATTGAAGGTAAAGCACGCGGAAGAAACAGTTTGGATGAATCCTCATAATTCCTCACCGAAACGTTATATACCAATTATGATTAAATATGCGAAGGTAACAAAGGAATTGACGAAATCCGAAATCAACAATATTAAGACTCAAGTTCAGAAGCTTAGACCCACAACAATTACTACGACTAACGGTGTGTACATAGTT
Organism: Andricus curvator; assembly: GCA_932195095.1. NCBI lineage: Eukaryota > Metazoa > Arthropoda > Insecta > Hymenoptera > Cynipidae > Andricus > Andricus curvator. The sequence goes on along the minus strand of CAKNYM010052128.1, from coordinate 240,799 downwards.
AAAACAGATATGAAGCTAACTATATTAGATGGCAAAGTTTACGCAGCTCTCACTGATACTCCATCATCCTCTATTTGCTACATTTGCAAAGCCACACCATCACAAATGAATGATCTAGAGCGTGTAAAGCAGAAGAAAAAAATCGTCTCCAACTTTGAATTTGGTCTTTCCAGTTTGCATGCCTGGATAAGGTTCATGGAGTGTATACTCCATATTGCTTATCGGTTACAAATCTGCAAATGAAGTATATCCAAGAAAGAGGATAAGGAAACGATGAAAGAAGCTGAGAAAAGAATTTGCAACGAATTTTAAAAGAAGATGGGGTTAATAATTGATCAACCAAGTCAAGTATCTAGCAGCTCTAATTGTGGTAATACGGCTCGCAGGTTTTTCTCGGATGTTGATCGAATGGCAGAAATAACTGGAGTAAATAAAGAACTGATTAAAATATTTAGAACCATACTACAAATGTTAGCAAGTAGCAGAAAAATTCGTTCTCTCTTTTTCAACGAGTATGCTTTTAGGACAGCAAAACTATATGTGAGCTTATATCCATATTACTATACGCCTTCTTCAGTTCACAAAGTACTGCTACATGGAGGCAAAGTTGTGGGAAAATTTTATGCTGCCGATTGGCATATATTCCGAAGAAGCTTCTGAGTTCAGGAACAAGGATATCAAATACATTCGATAGTTTTACACACGAATAATCTATCGATTGCATACTGTGCACGACCTAATTCTGGAAGTAATCCTAGATAGCAAGCTGAACTGGGCAAAGTACCTGGAAACCCAATGCAGGAAATTTGTCATGACCTTTTGGATGTGCAGGACCCAGGCTCATACATGCGGCCGTGGTCTGGTGGCCACGGGTGGAACTCAAAACAATGTAGGACAGGCTGCGAAGATCACAAACGCTAGTATTTAGGGGTTTGACTGGAGAAATGAGTACTACGCCCACATCGGCGATATGATTCATGCTCTCTGAGGAACCCCTACATGTTGCGATAAACGCTAGAGTGGCACACGCGATGGGCCGCCTGGCAAAAGCAAATAGATGGACTCGGGGGACTAGACACACTAGGCTCCCGAGTGATATCAGTGCACTTCCGATTCTACAGATGAGGCATGATAAAATAACAAAACGCTTCAACTTTTCCAAAGATTTCCGCGTCTTCATCCCAAGCAGAGATCTGTAGAAAGCAAATGGTATACCGCTCCTCCATGGGGAAATCTGGTATACAGATGGCTCCAGGGGTGAGGGAGGGTCAGGAGCAGGAATTTATGACAGCAAGAGAGGGAAAGGGATAGGGATCGCACTTGGGCGACATGCTACTGTCTTTCAAGCGGAGGTCCTGGCCGTCCTTCCCTGTGCTGAAACACTAATAGAAGAAAATGCTGCTGGCAGAGAGATTACGATCTGTTCGGACAACCAGGCGACACTAACTGCAATAGGGAAACCAGACATAACATCAGAACTGGTTTGGGAATGCAAAAAGGCATGAAACCAACTTGCAGAAAAAAACAATGTGGCTTTCATATGTGTCCCTGGTCACAGAGGGATCAAGGGCAACAAAAAGGCTGTGTCGGAATGGCCATTAAAAGCTGGATCCAAACAAAACACCAGGAATACTGGGAACACATCCAGGGTTGCCGTCGGGCGAAATCCATCCTGGGTTATACCTATAGGATGGACAGAGCTAGAGAAATCCTGGGCTTACCCAAGGAAGATATAAGGATAGTGGTACAGACCCTAACTGGGCACAGCCACTTGAACTATCATATGCACAAAATGGGGTATAAACCCACGACACAGTGCAGGAAATGCGGTCGGGATGGCGAAACATCCCTGCATGTATTATGCCAGTGCCCGGCATTAGCTAGGCTCAGGCAACAGACCTTTGGGGCCCATTTTATGGAAACAGAGGAAATTACAACGCGATCAATGGTCGTCATACTAGGCTTCGTCAAGAGGTCTGGGGTCGACTGCTGAGAGTGAATATGTAAGGGTGTGGCACAATAGGCTATATAGCTTGAGCGCCAAGGGAGCTCTCCATGGACTTCCCGCCTTAACTATGAATGCAGGTGCAATAATTCTGGCTGATAGTGAGTTTCTATCTGTATTTTTTCTTGATATACAAATTCACAAAGCTGAAATGGCCATTTTGTCACTTTATTTGTTTATATATTGTTGATCTGTGAAAGAAATTCAAAAATACGAACTACAATTCTCTTGGAAATGTAATGCTGAGCATTAAGAAATACGACCTGTGGGCGATTATGAACAGTAAATTCCTATTCCAAACCAATGTGCGTGGTGGCCCCTGCCGGCACCTTATATTAAACAACGTTGCAGTCGTTTCTCTTCCCTTGACAAGTCATGCGCACTGCGTCTTGATTCTCACTCGAGATAAAGGATGTAGGCGCCATAATCATTTGTTGTTCTGAATTCCGGTCAAGGGATACTCGGTCTTGCGAGGATCAGTGAGAGGAAGGCGTAGGCTGCCAGTATAGAGCTTTTTCTCTTTGCGTTATATGTAAAATTTCAGTAAACTTTAAGTAAGTGCTGAATTGGTAGGGACGCCATCGAGGCCGAATAGTTGCTAACCTCGTTGTAGTTCAGAATTGTTGAAATAGAGCATACAATTGACTGTATTATACTATTATACTATTATACATATAGGAAGTTGCGCCTTACACCAAGTAAGCGCGCTAACGATTTACGATATTCTCGCAACTCGAGCAGTCTGGCTTGAACTGACGTCGACTGCACAGGACATACAGTCATGTATTGTGTTAAATAAATACATCATTATTAATTAAATCCTTTGCCTTAAACCTAATTTATTATCAAGAATCTTGTATTGTTTGTTTAAAATCTTAGTAGACGAGTCAGTTTAGCTATGTATAATTTAAACCTTATGGATTCATTCCAACTTTCATTCCTTATTTTATCATGAGTGAAATTAGAAAAGTGGCCACTCTGAGCACGCCATGTTTTTGGAACTAGTCATTCCAGTTACAGTGAAATTCCGATAATGCGAACCTCTATAATACGAATTTTCGATAATTTGAACTTTTTTCGGCCTCGACTGAAAATCGGCGTTTCCCATGTAAATATTTTCTGATAATTCAAAGTTTGATAATTCGAAGAATAATGTAAGCTCCGCCGTGATCATAACATCTGTAACTCAAAGTACGGCAGTGAGTAACTAACATACTTCGACAAATTCATATTTATAACCTAGGCGATTGCATGTGATTGGCCTGTTGTGAGTGGTGGGGATTGGCGTATGTAACAAGAGTGGGGTTGACGTCTATTGCAAAGGTGATTCTGCTAATATAAATAAAGGCTGTGTGCTCGTGCAGTTCTGCGGTAAATAGGACTGAGACATCAACACTTTTAAAAGTATGGAGAAGATGGCGTATAAAACACTATCTCTGCGTGAGAAAGTAAAACTCATTCAATGTGTCGACAAAGGAGTTAAAAGGAAGAAGGACATTGCTGGTGATTTCGGAATACCTGCCAACTCTCTAACTACCATTTGTAATACCAAGGAGAAGATTTTGTCTGCTGCTGAAAATTCTTGATTCCAAACGGATCGGAAGCGCATGAAGACCTCTCGCTTTCCATTATTGAAAACGTCGATAGTGGAATGGATGAAGTCCACTTGAAACAAGAATATTAATATTCTGGTTTTGAGCTGATAAGTGTGCTTATGTGGTCCTATTGTCTAAGAAAAAGCTAAATTTCTTAAAACTCAATTAGTGGTGAGAGTGCTTTTGTTTCGGAAGAAGACTGCGAAAAGTTGCTCACTGACATTTTGCCTGATTTGCCAGCTTTATGTATGAAATAGAGGATATCTTCAATGCAGAAGAAACTGGTCTTTTTTCAAACGTTTACCAGATAGAACATTGACATTCAAAAAAGACACTTGTTATGGTGGAAAGAAGAGACAAGATCGTATTACTGTACTGGTCTGCGCTAATATGCCTGGTAAAAAAATTAAAGCTATTGTTAATAGGCAAATAAAAAAATTCACGATATTTCAAGTCAAGTCTTTACCAGTGCTTTGCGAAAATATTAAAAAATCCTGGATGACCAGTTTAATATATGAAGACTGGCTTCATAAAATTGATCGCAAATTCCAAAGAGAAAATCAAAAAGTTATTTCATTTGTGAATAATTGTCCGGCTCATCCGAAAATTTTGATTAAAATACTAAAAGCCGAAAAAGTGGTTTACTTACCAGCGAATTTCACGTTAAAATTGCAACCAATGGATCAAGGAATTATCAAGAACCTTAAAGTCAATCATGGAAAAAGAATCATAAAAATATTGCTCGAGGCGTCGGATGTGGAAAGGGGGGGTATCTGATTTGAATTTGTTGGATACCATTTTCGATTTGAACATAGCTTAGACTGACATCACTAGTGGAACTACTGCGAATTGCTATCGGAAGGCTGGCTTCCTAAAAGCTGAAGTTGAAAATTCTGCGATGCAAGAAGAGAACAAAAATTCTGCGGATGGTATTTGTGAAGAGTGGACTGATCTATAAAGGAGATTAGGATTCACAGATATAAACTTTGAAGATTTTGTTGATGTGGTCACTAATTAAATAACTGCTACAGAACCTACAGACAGTAAGATACTGGATAGCGTAAAGGAACAAGAACCTGGGATATCTGATGACGAGAATGATTCTGAGGATCAGGGTGTAAAACCACCAACTGAATACTGGTTTTATTCATTAATCTGCTATTTGCAGCATACCAAATGGCTCTTTTTTGGGCCAACAAATTTATTTCACGAAGGATGGCTTCTCGTTCTATTCATACTTCTTCATAACAGGCATTAATTTAATAATAGATAACCATATTTTCCTTTTTCCTGATTCTTTTACCTTATCAAAATGTTTACGTTCAGTTAAGCTTTGTTTTTTTTTTGCATTAAATATGTGCGAAAAAAAGTTTCATATAGCCCTCATCGGAAATAATTTCACCTTCAAGAGAACTTCATATTACGTGATATGGAACGTATCATAAACGTATTTGAACGCATTACGTGCGTTTATATTCTTACTTTCGATAATACGAATTTTCGATAATTCGATGTTTTTTTCGGTCCCATGTATTCACGATCGCTACAGATCGCCTGTAATAAATAATTTTGCTCACGCTTTATCAATTTTAAAATAGATCTTACTTGTTGATTCACTTAAGTTTTATCGGTTGGATACTCCGACTCATCAATAATTACATTGTAGTGGTCGCTAGCACCACTCCAACAAAGCTGTTGATTTCTCAAAATGACGGTTGTATTACCCTGTTTTTTTCGTAAGGAATTGTAACTTGACAAGGAATGAATTCATAAAAATTCAGATATTTTAGGATCGGCTGAAGCGCACTCAGTAGTATTCATTGGAGAAGTTTTATAATCACTATGGTAAATATTTATTGATCACGCTATTTTTTTAATGACTCTTGGCATTGGTTCTTGACTACACTCTACTGCTGCGTATCTTTTGACCTCGCCTCTCTATCGGGAAAGCTACCGAGTTAATGAAATTAATTAAGATAACTCAACTTCAATGCCGAAGAAAATAACTGTACGTAAAATTTAGAAGATTATCATTTTTTGTACAGATAGTTTTGGTAGTTGAGGATTATTTCAGATTCTAGTCTGCAAAAATGATAATTGATCAAATAATATAAAAATATATACTCAAAGTCAAAAATAAACTTATAAACTGTAAATTCACTTGCTCTAAACCTAGCAAATAAGATGTAGTGTGTCGCTTTTATTGTTTTTGGACTATATCTATGATGCGGAGGCAGAAGAAATGTTTTTTTTTTCAAATTAAACTTTAGGGGAGTGTTTTCGACTCCTGAAAGATAGTTTTGATTTCTTTTGGAACTACGAATAAAGAACTTAAATTTTTTCGATACGCCCTATCATATAGGTTTATGCAAAACCTCTGACACAGCATGCTCTGGCTTAGACGGCTTTCTATCATTTTAGCCTTCGAACACAACGGATTCGCCAAGAAGTAGGCCGGGTGCCCTATGCGACAGGTTTTCGGTTCTTCTTGGCACGGATTTGTCCCCTACTCATTCATATGACTCAATCCACTTCCTCGGATAGTATCAAAAACTTGCAGCTTAACACCCAAAATGTAAAGCCTATTGCAAAGACTCACATAAAAACAAAAGTTTACCAACACTTTCTTCAATTGAAGTGAAACTTAACAGAAAACTTCTATGAATTCTGATGAACATTTCATCTGCTGGAAATTTTTGATCGTTTAATCTTACGTTGATAGACTTTGCGATTGGATATATTGGAACCTTTCTCGTGTTCTTACCAAAAAAACATTAATAACCATTTTCTCATACCAAAAAAAATAAACCACTGTACCACTTCAAGTATACTTTAAAATATAATTCCTGTAAATTTGAAGTAAAAAATTGCAATATTCTGTGAATTAGAGCGAGTTGAAGTGAAAAAAAACGGAATTTCTTAATTTTTCAAAATTCGGCTTTTATTCAAATTATTTCGAAAATGAACAGAGCTAAAAAATTTCTGAAAAGGAAAAGAAGCTGCGCATGTAAATTTCGAATAAGAATATATGTTTGAAAAGTTAAAATTCTGAAATTTTTTTGAAAATGTCGAAAGGGTCTTCCCACCACCCGTGATCAGACGTTATATGCCCTTCTACGGTTCGCTGGTTCAATTTATCTTCAACAATTGATGTAGTTTTGATAAGTAACAAATTATGGTCGTAGGATTCTAAATTCATTAAATTGTCGAAACCGTTTGATCACGATTCGATTTTCTGCGTGTTAGATGTAGGGCCAGTCTGTAGGCTTGGTATGTTCCGCTTTGGGAGGAGCTTCAAGAGAGCCGAGATAGATATGTTCGACAGGGCGGAAAGAATGTCGAATTGGGACAATTTACAAATGGCAGAAATGGTACACGACAATGTGAACTGCTTCTCTCAAACTATCACATCCTTGATAGACTCCTTTTTCCCGTTTCGAAATTTCAAAATTGCCAGACTAGGATGCTCGAAATCGAAATTAAGGTAAGTGAAGGATTGATAAATTTTAAATTATTATTAAATTTCAGTTTAATTAATTTAAACATAGATAGCCTCTAAGTATACAACGCTATCTAAGCTAATGTGAAACAGGATGACTATCTAACTCCTTTGAGGAATAAACAAGAGTTTACTACAGAGGAGGTGGCTAGGGTGTTGGAGGCTCTGCCAAATGGAAAGGCACCAGGACCCCACGAATTAGATGTTGGAGTGCTGAACATAGCCGTTTCGGTTGTGAAAGATACATTAGTTAAGTTGTTTAATGCATGCTCAAGGAATGGTGTCTTCCCAGCCACCTGGAAGAAGGGCTCGCTTAGAGCATTGTATAAGGGGGGAGGTAAAGATAGAAATGATCCGCGTTCCTACAAACCACTGTGTTTGCTGTTTGTACTCGGAAAGCTGTTAGAGAAGTTAATTTTGCGTAGATTAAATAAAACAGTCCTGAACGAGAATAAGATCTCGGATAGGCCTTATGGTTTCAGAATCGGGCGATCCACAGAAGATGGACTGGTTGATTTCAGAAATATGACTGACTCCTGCACGGAACAATATTTGCTGGGTATCTTCATTGACATGACCGGAGCGTCAGATAACGCACTATGGTCGATGGTCTTGAGAGATACTAATATCTTGTAAAACGAGAGAAGTGTTACAACAAAACAGAAAAAGAATAGTAGATTTGATTAGTGAATGGTGCAGGTCGGCAGCATTGCAGCTTTCTGAGTCCAAGACGGCGATCATGTATGTCAAGTACGTACCGAGGACTTTGAAGCCATTTGATCAGATGGCAGGTGTATAAAACGAGTATGAAATGTGTATGGAAAGAGTAAGAAAAGATAAAATGAGTATGAGAAGTGGAAGTAAAAAATGAAATCAGACTAATAGGACGAGAAACAGTCAATGCACAGACAGTCCATCAAAGATACAGTGAAACGGCAGAAATATAAAATATGTCAAAACATTTAAGCTACTGTGAGTAAGTTTACGAGAAAGTTGACATTCAGACCTATTGCGACAAGCTGTCAGTGTCGCTGAGAAGCACATTTCATAAGTTAGCAAGACTTACAGGGAATTTAAAAACTTAAATTGTAAGACTTTGAAAACAATGTATCAAGGAGTTTTTGTTGTGAAAGCAACGTATGCACATTAAAGAATTGAAGAGGGCTGAGCGCAGAGTGCCTTGCGCCTCTAGCAGGAGCAATGGGAGCTGGCGGCTCATGGTAGAATAACCTATGTATATTTCCCAGGCGTTAAAGTCAGGTTTACATCGCGCTGGTCCCCAGATCATTAGGAAACGCAGTTCATCTCTGGACATGGGGTCTTCGCCTCATGGTTGTTCTTGCGCGGAATAATCATTAGAGAGAGATGTTGCAATTGTAGATCTGAGGAATCTATGCATCATATACTTACGCCTTGTCCCCTATTCGAGAACCAAAGGGCAGCATTCTGATCGGCGTTGCAAGGCGAGCAAAGAGAGTGGCCGAATGTACCCAGATAACAATCGTGCGAGGCACGTTACCCTCACGGCATGCGAGGTACGCGGTGCGTGAAGGGTGTCGTGCATATGCGTCGCATTTTGTGAGAGGCACGTACTTGCGAGGCTTATGCGTCGCACAATGCGAGAGGCACATATGTGCGAGGCATATGCCTCGCATTTTGCGATAGGCATCTATTTATACATATAATGTTATTATAAGCCCATTTCTTGATAATAATAATGTAAATTTTTATCATACATACATTGATCAGCAGTTCGAACTCGAAAGTTCATTGCCTCACTACGGGTAGTGTTTCTAGGTGGATATTTACTACCAATGTGGGCCCACCACACCCACGACGGGCCAACAGCACGCAGTATTCCTGAACGGTCACCCACCAAGTACTAACCGCACCCAACAATGCTTAACTTCAGTGATCTTACGAGAACTGGTGTTTTCGTGTTTTTTTTTATTGTAGAAATAATTAGTGTCAATAATTTACTACAGAAAAAAATATGAAAAACATCTGAAATATAAATTTAAATGTTATAAGTATTTTTAATTTACTGATGTCGACAGACTAATTTAAAAAACTAATTTTTACAAATCAAACTTTTAAAAATAATGTGCTGAAAGTACTTTTAGAACTTTTCAAATGTTTTAAAATAAATTTGACCATTATTATATTAAGGGAAATTTGTAATATTCCCGCGTGATCACGTAAGTAAGTAAGTATACCATTAAGCCATTTCCCTTTCAGGGTAGGCGTGACACTACCCGATTTGGGTAGTATTTCTAGGTGGATAGTTTCTTGTAGTAGTAAATAACTACAAGTGTGGGCTGACCACACCCACGTGGTTGAAATAAAATTCAATATGGCGTTTCTTTCTGTTGGCTAAGGTAGGTCGTTCATGACCAGTTGTTTATGGTGCAGTGTGACGTGTTTTTATTACGGTCTGTGAATTTTGTTGAAAAAAACGTTTATAATTGATAGGAAATCTGACAGTTAATTTAATTAATATTTATTTTTCAAGTGTTGTGATCTGACGTGTTTCTTTTCACTTTCACAAGTGCAAAATTGTCTTTTTATCGCTACTCAAATTATGAGGTTCATAACATCCATTTCAGTAGCGGTGAATTTCTAGTTTTTATATTTCTCTAATACTTGACACAATTTGACAAAAACGAGTATTTTTTCCAATTACCTTACATCATCGTGGGTGTGGTGAGCCCACACTTGTAGTTATTTATAACTACAAGAAAAACCTAGAAACACTACCCGAATCGGGTAGTGTCACGCCTACCCTGCAAGGGAAATGGTTTAATGGTACCTTAAGGTATACCTTCAAGTACAAAGTAGTACAGTCACGCGTGCGACCTTCACGGCGTGCGAGCGATATGCGTCGCATATGATGACGCATCTGCGTGGCGCGGTGAAGGCATGCGTGCAGGATTAATCCACACGCGTGCGAGCGATACCGCTTGCACTGTGCGCGCATTTTATTACCTGGGTAGCTAGCCTCTTGGTTGACGAAAAGGCTATCTTGAACGAAAAAACGAAGCGGCTCCTTGCTCACTTGCTTGCACGTGGGCAGGGAGAAGCTAGGAGTAGCTCTTCCTCGTTAATTTCCTGCAGGTAAATCATTGAGGTCCATTCGTGTACCTGCAAGCAGCCAATCTGCTCCCCACGAAAGAAGCGCCTAGGGTCTTCTCGTTCGATCTGATTTCGCATCGAAACCTTCATCATGTTTATTTGCGAAATCTCCAAACAGTTTTTCTGTAATCGTTCAATTGTGCGATACTTAGTAGAGTGACCTTTGCACAAAGGGTTGGTTATAAGTAGCTTTGTGATGCGAAAAACTCTGTTGCAAAACACACGCACTTCGTTGTCCTTATCTACTATCTAGCGAACCACTGCGGAGGGATCGGACTTTGATCCTGGCTGTCACGGTGTCCTAGAATCAAGCGTGTGAGAGTGGTGGGAGGCTTCGGCCGATCACCGATCACCGATCATACTCCCATGTGATCTGATTCGAGGACACTGCCAGGCCGAAGTTTGACTAAAGCGGTACATCTGTCAAAGAATAACGCAAGTATTCTACGGCCAGCTCAGCGAGGACAGAAACCTCGCGTAGAGCAAATGGGCAGAAGCTAGCTTGCTCTCGATGTTCAGTATGCATAGAGACTGCGAAAGCATGGCCTATCCATCTTTTTGGCTTGAAGACTTCTCAGCGAAAGGTGTCAGAAAAGTTACTACAGGGATAAGTGGCTTGTGGTGGCATGGATTCTGCTTGTTCGAGAAACTTATGCGCGTGGGTAGACGGTTTTCTTTCGGCTTGTTTGAGAAACTAATGCGCGTGAGTTCTGCTTGTTTCAGAAACTAATGCGCGTGGATTCGGCTTGCTTGAGAAACTAATTCGCGTGGATTCTGCTTGCTTCAGAAACTAATGCGCGTGGATTCGACTTGTTTGAAGAACTAATGCGCGTGGATTTTTCTTGTTTGAGAAACTAATGCGCGTGGGATAACGTTTGACTTTCAGTTCGCTTGAGAAACTGATGCGCATGGATAAGGCTTGTTTGATGAACTAATACGCTGTTTGAGAAACTAATGCGCGTGGATTCTGCTTGTTTGAAAACCTAATGCACGTGAAATAACGGTTTTCTTTCGCTCTTTGAGAAACTATTGCGCATGGATTCTGCTTGTTTAAAAAACTAATACGCATCAGAATACGATTGCCTTTCATTTGGCTTGAAAAACTAATGCGCGTGAATTCGGCTTGTTTGCAAAACTAATATGTGTAGATTCGGCTTGTTTAAGAAACTAATGCGCGTGAGAAAGCGATTATCTCACGGTTTGCTTAAGAAACTAATGCGCATAATTTCTGCTCGTTTGAGAAACTACTGCGCGTGTATTCGGCTACTTCGAGAAACTAATGCTGGATTCGGCTTGATTGAGAAATTAATGCGCTGTTGTGAGGAACTAATGTGCTGTTCGAGAAACTAATGCGCGTGAATTTGGCTTGTTTCAGAAACTAAACCGCGTGTGTGAAATTAATGGCAGAGACTCTTGGCACATCGAACAACTAACTTCCATTGATTTACAACCATGAGCCGTTGCTCGCCATTTGTTTTTCTGGACGTTTCGGATCTATGTAAGCGCAGCATTGCCATGTGTCGATGTCCTAGATCGAATGGCCCAATATATGGCGTACTTCAGACGTTTGCGTGATTGTTTTCTCATCAATAAGCTCACAATCTGCGCTTATATATAGAGTACTAACTGAATCGAATCCGAGCGAAAAGTTCAAAAGCGGGTCTGCGATGACATTTTCATTTGTAGCAGCGTAAAAACTAATGTTAATATACATTACCAAGACGATTATATTCAATGTCTATCGTCGAGTATGAAAGAATTTTTCAAAAAGTTTTAACTCGGTTCAGCACCAGTGTGAGCGCGGTTATGCCTGTCGGTATTTGTCGTTGTGAAAAGTGCTGCTGCTGCCTCTCTTCTGAGCGGTGCGGTGGGGCGGCACAAGAACGTTACACATGAAAAACACACAAGTTGAACGGTATTGCCCTTCAGTAATATGATAAAAAAATTCTCACTGATTAGAATATAGTTCTACGGTAGGCAGAAAAGAGCTCCTCGGGAGTTTTTAACTTTTCAAAGCTCCCTGGTTGATTCTGCTAGTAATCATATGCTGGTCTCAAAGATTAAGCCTTGCATGTCTCAGTGCACGCTAAATTAAGGTTAAGCCGCGAATGGCTCATCAAATCAGTTATGGTTCTTTAGATCAGACCCAAATTTACTTGAGTAACTGTGGTAATTCTAGAGCTATTACATGCTAACCTGAGTTCCGACCACAGATTGAAGGAACGCTTTTATTATATCAAAACCAAACGATGGCAGGTTCCACTTGTCCATCGTTTGCCTTGGTGACTGAATAATGTTTTGCTGATCGCACAGTATTGAACCATGACCAATCTTTGAAATGTCTGCCTCATTAACTGTCGATAGTAGATTCTGTGCCTACCATGGTTGTAACGGGTAACGGGGAATCAGGGTTCGATTCCGAAGAGGGAGATGAGAAACGGCTACCACATCCAAAGAATGTAGCAGACGCGCAAATTACCTACTCCCAGCATGGGGAGGTAGTGACAAAAAATAACTATACGGGACTCATCCGAAGCCCCATAATCGGAATAAGTACACTTTAAATCTTTTAACGAGGATCGATTGCAGGGCAAGTCTGGTGGCAGCAGCCGCGGTCCAACTAGTATCCCATCGCGGTGCTTTTAATTTAGTATCAAAGTGGACCGGCACGTTTTCTTTGAATAAATAAAAGTGCTTAAAGCAGGCTATCTTCGCCTGCAGACCGAGCTTAGAGGCCGGCGTAGTCCTTTATTGGATTACGCTACTCCGTCTTGATGCAATAGTATTTATGGATGTGTGTCTGTGTTCCTCTGGTATTGACTTTATGCACATTCCTCTATCGAAGGAAACTTTCGAACTGAAATAAAAATATATAAGTGATTATCTTGAACGGTGGATCACTTGGCTCGTGGGTGAATAAAGAACGCAGCTAATTAGGCGTCATATTGTGAACTGCAAGACACACGAACATCGACACGTCGAACGCACATTGCGGTCCACGGCTACAATTCCTGGACCACGCTTGGCTGAGGGACGTTTATGAACTAAAAACTGCTTATCGCGATGTACGTATGTACTTCGCGGTACGAGCAAAATAATGAACGCTTGTCGCCTCCAAATAATTTACTTTATTTGCTGTCTTCGTCGTCGTTTGAAACAATTTGAAAAGCAGCAATGATTGTCCTTCTGTGTGATATATCATTTATTTTGTATACGCACAAAAAGATTGTTATGAAAGAAATTAAGTTTTTATCTTTTCTCTTCTTTTTTATCATCGACGACCTCATATTAGATAAGACTACCCGCAGAATTCAAGCATATTACTAAACAAAGATAAAAAACTAATCAGGATTTCCTTAGTAGCGGCAAGCAAACAGAAAGAAGCGCAAAACTGAATCCCGCGGTTTTCGCCGTGGGAAAATGTAGAAGGTGCCAGGCCAGTAGAAACCGGTACGCGTTTCGGAAGAAGCTTCCCTTAGAGTCCGGTTGCTTGAGAGTGCAGCTCTAAGTGGATGGTAAACTCCATCTAACGCTAAATACAACCACGAGTATCATCGTCAGCGGCTTTGTCTTTTCTGTAGTTCAGGATTTTCGACACTTTGGTTTTGCGCACGCGTCCACTGCGGTATGCTCGGAGTCGTCGGCGTGCAGTTCTACCTTATTAGGACATAGCGGGTCCGTCGGGCCCGTCGCAGGCGAGTGTATGTGGACGATATACAGGCTTGTGTCCGCAAGGTAGGCAACTTGAAAGACACTTGCTTGCCCAATTTTAAGATAGATGAAACACACAGTTATGCTGGATATTTCCTATCTAGGATAATTTACATACGAAGTGTGCAGAATATTTCGCGAGCATCGATTTGGCATCTCCTTCCTTCGAACCCGTCAATCCGCTGTTTAATTCTTAATTCCGCTAGCAATTATGAATCTGTTGATTTTCTTACAGCCTCTTTTCACGCAAATGCTTCGCTGTACCCACGAAGGAATAGTAAAGAGTTATATCTCCAATGAGTCAAGGCAGATAAAAGTGGAACTGGAAACATCCGAGAGTCACTAACTGTGTATCTTACTAGAGCCGTTCAGATCTAGTGCCGGCATTTCAGTGTTTCATGGATGAACGTGTGACAGCACTATTGTTGTTCTCTCTCCCAATTCTTTGAGGATTACAAGATCAATTCTTGTTTACCGAGATACTACTCTTTACTATTCCTTTATGGCCGTATCCTTGCGATATTTAACTTTGCGAAAGACTAAAAGTCACTCAGTATCATAGTTATTGTAACTTTACCCCGCTCTCAATCTTAAATTTAAAAAGAAATGACATATATACTAAATTGAATGATAAATTCATATCGCTAAACGTCACTGGTGAGATATTTTGAGCAGATGAAGAGAAAAAGCGATTTCTTACTCCTTATAAATGCCGTAACTGCATTTGTTCATAAAATTAGGAAAAAATATGAAAAGAAAAATTTTCATTACTCAAGATGTTGACCAACATAATTTGATGACAATTAAGGGAAAGAACGATTTTGTTTTCCTTATAAATGCCGGCACTGTGCATTTCTTTATGCAAATAACATATAATATCGGATGATAAATTTTCATGAGGAGGTATTACCTTGTCGGTAAAAGCAAGTAATTTTAATGCAGAAATATACTTTACGAATAAAAATTCCAGAATTTCGTATATTTGTTAATTTAACTTTTAAATCGGGAAACAGCATTTTCATACCTGAGCGGCCTCACGATTGTCGGGTTGCTGTTGTCCGTAACCACCAGTATGACTCCAATCTCCCGTATTTCTCTGAGTGGTTGGTCCAATTTTTGCTCCTGACCCAGACCAAAACCATCCATTCACATTTTGGGGTTGAAGGTCTGGGCGATCACAGCCTTGAAAGTTGCACTTGCGTCCCGAAGTCCATATAAAACGCACATTTCCTGCAATTCGAGTTAAATTTATAATCACAGGTTTTACTTTTTACACACAATATTGACACTTTTAAGGTATCTTTTCGGATAAAAAAATTGTAGAGAGAGATTCAGCATATATATAAGATGAAGTTTCTGAAAATGGAACATTTAGACAAAGCTTAGACAAACCGTGGCAAAATGACCAAATCAATTTCGGCTGCTTCCATTCAAAAAGCAGAAAAGAGCCATAGCTCCCAATAAGAACATGAAATAACAATCTGAGTCACTCTTTCCGGCGATCAAATAAACGTCCCTGCTGAAAGTTGAAAGATTCAAAAATATCACTCATGTCCGCCGGGACCAATCTTTTTGTATCCCTGATTCTATCTCTTTTATCCACACTGCATATCTTTTTCTATCAACGAGTCTATACACCGTATTCTTGAATTTCTATTGTTTTGCATCCATGTTTTTCTATCAATCTTTAACCGTGAACCCACTAATTTTTCAATCAATATTTTTCAACAGGTTGTGAAAAGTGAGAAATATTTATCGATTTGTTTATTCGCTGATAGCAGAAGTATGAAGAATTTGTAAAGCATCCGAAACACGCCCGTAAAGTTGGCACTCAAAAAATTGGAAATGAAAATGTTTTCAATGGAATACAGTGTCGGTCCTTTGGTGGCCATGAGGTGGTGGTTTTTGATGTTTGGTGGTGAAAATTTTGGCAGATTTCAATTTTTCAAGAAATTTTCCTCAACATGCGCAGATGCTTGTGCGCGTATGAAAATGGCGCCACGTTCAAAACAAGAAATGCTACAAGTGCTATGAAAATTCTTTATATATATATATATATATATATATATATATATTCGTATTTCGCCATTCGCCATTCGGTATTCGGTTTTGATTCCTTGGGATTCGACCCGAAGGGCCTATGACAAAGCCACCGGACGCGTCCTCGGGTTGCGGATAGAGGGTCCCTGTACCAAGGGTTTCTGCTGAATATGGTTACAATAATTAATAAGCAGTCGCGGACAATTGTCCAGGGATGGTCCCGAAGGAATAACCCCCAAGCGGAGGCGTAACAACCGTGCCGAAAGCTGAATGGCACCTGGGTGTGGTGTCTCAAACGGTGACTCTGGGATACCGGGCGACCTCTCAGAGTATCAGCCTTATCCTTGCACGCGGGGCTCTACAAGGATGGACTAACCCTTTTCCCTAGCTGCTCGTGGGAACAACAATGACAACACCAAATATAGTTGTAGGAAGTGCGGTTCAAAACAATCGAACGCGCAGGGCTCCCGACAATGGGTCGGACAACAATGCCGACTACCCTAGAGTTGGGGGAGCCAATCAAGACGGAGTCAATGCGATTGACCGGCGGAATCTCGTTACTTTTGAGTGGACGGATCGACTCAGGGACGACCTGCTGGAGTGCTATGATACCAGTATGGCCCCTGAACGAAAAGGTTACATGGCGCGACTGCATGCTCTGTGGTGCGAGAAACACCCAGAGCTCTCGGATTTTTCGCAAAAACGTCTGCGAAACCGTGCCGAGGACCTCCGGAAAAGGGGTTATATAAGCGGAACGCCTACACAACCGCAGCCAGAACAAGCCGGCAACAGAGAAAGAGAGGCGACACTGAGACCAGCCTCGAACAGGCATCCAATAGAGGGAGAACGATGCATCAAGACCCGGAGAAACATCAACATTCAGGTTTCTCCCAAGCCCAAAGATCTGACTGAACTGGATGATGAGCTTCGTGGAGATTTTTCTGAAGAATCCGACCTCTGGACTATCAATTGTAGTGTGTACAATGCAGCGAGAACTTTGGCAGATGTAAACCGTAAAACAAAACCAACGGTTGATCATAAGACCAAAAGACGAATGCATCAACTTAGCACAAAGATAGGCTGGGCAAGACAGTGCGCGTCCCGCATTCAGTGTGTAATTGACTACATAACATCTGGCAGGACTTTCACTGCCAAGGTTCGACAGTTCACGCGCGAACTGCGGATCCGTCATCACACAATCAACAAGTCAAAGCTACTGACCATCAGGCAGCATATTGTTGACAGCATACGAGTACTATCTGACGCTAGAAGAAGTCTATAGCGGAGAGAGAGGTGGGTCAGAGAAAATCAACAGTTTTCGTCTGACCCATCTCGACTCTTCCAAGACCCTCCAGTTACTGTCGACCATCCGCCCAAACCAGAGGAGGTCGAAGCATTTTGGAGAGCAGTCTACGAAGTCCAACATCCACTTAAAGAAGGCTCAAAGAACATAAACAGCTTCAAGGAGCTGTGCAATGCCCTCATCACAGCTGAGGAGGAATGCCCACCTATCACTACCGAGGAGGTGAAAAACGTATTAAGAGGCATGAAGAACTATTCCACTCCGGGACCAGATGGCATCAAGACCTTCTGGTGGAAGAAGTTTCCTTGAACCCACCAGCATCTGGCCCGAATTTTTACCTCATATCTAAAGTCGGAAGAGCCTATTCCGGGGTGTTTGGTGGAAGGGCGCACAGTGCCCCTGCCGAAGACGGGCAACTTAGCTGACCCTAAGAATTACAGGCCAATAACTTGTCTGAACACACTGTATAAGATCTTCACAGCTATCCTAAATGATAGGATTGTTCGGACAATTGGACCTGTATGGCGAGAGATGTATGAACAACGTGGCTCAAAGAAAGGCGTAGCAGGATGTCGGGAGAACCTGCTCATCGATAGATGTGTCTGTAAAGACGCAGCATACTATCAGCGATTCCTATCGATGGCCTGGATTGATTACCGGAAAGCTTTCGATTCAACCTCCCATAGACTTATCATCTGTCTGTTGGAAAGCCTAAAGGTTCATCCACACATCGTGAGGTGCATAGAGACATTAATGCCGCTTTGGAAAACCAGATTTACTATCTCATCTGGAAAACATCGCGTGATCACTAACAGTATCACCTTTCAGAGAGGTGTATTTCAGGGCGACACCATGAGCCCTCTCCTCTTTTGCCTCACATTATTGCCACTATCTCTCGCACTTCGCCATTCCGAAGGGTATCTCTGCAACAAACCTGGAAACCGAAAGTATAAGGTCACTCATGTATTTTACATGGATGATCTTAAGATCTATGCTAGGAATCAAGAGAAACTACATCTAGCTCTGAAAATTGTCAAAGAGTACACTCAAGAGATTGGAATGGAATTCGGGTTAGACAAATGCGCCAAGGTTAATTTGAAGAAAGGAAAACTTAATGGCATCCCCGAAGATCCTGAGCTCGTTGACAGAAGCGCTATACGACACCTTTGCGCTGGAGAGACCTACACATACCTGGGCGTGCCACAGAGCCGCATTCAGGACGCGACATCTATAAAGGATACTCTCCGATTAGATACAAACGTCTCATCCGGCAGATTTGGTCTTCCGAACTGTCGGCGAGAAACAAAGTATCTGCAACGAACATGCTTGCCGTCCCGGTAGTACTCTATTCATTTGGAGTGGTTCCATGGACGAAGGACGAGCTCAGATCCCTTGATATCGGGACGCGAAAGGTTTTGCACATGAACAAGAGCATGCACCTTAAGTCTTCTGTTCCGCGACTTTACATCTCACGCCGCCTAGGTGGTCGCAGAATACTGAATCTTGAATGTCTTCACAACAGACTCATTCTGGGTACAGCACATATAGTTGCAAATGGACAAGACCCTCTTCTTAAAATGGTCAGGAAACACGAAGAAGTGGGAAAAGGGGCGTTTCTGTACAAAGCAGCAGAGGAGGCTGCTGAAACACTCGGCCTTGACTTCAATATTAGGGGTGAGCAAAATGCATCAAATCTTATCCATCTTGAATACTCACTCCTGAAGGCCCGGATTAAGAAAGCACAGGAGAAAAACTTCCACGAACAGCTCCTCGACAAGAGGATGCACGGCATCTTCCACAGAAATGTGGAAGATCAGACAATGTCGTATGAGCTAACGTCTGCTTTCCTTAGATCACCCGGATTGAAGTCGGGCACGGAGGGCTTCATTTTGGCATGTCAAGACGGTGTCATTTCCACTCTAGCATACCGTCGCCACATTTTGAGCCAAGACATTCCCGATGATAGTTGCAGAGCGTGTCATGCACACCCCGAGCATCTAGGACACATACTATCTAGTTGTCCAACTCATGCGGGAACGACCTGCATCCAAAGGCACAATGCGGCACTAAGAGTGCTTTATTCCCATCTCTGTCACTCTTATGGCATTAGCCCAAATACCTCTCTGCTAAACGCTCCTAGAGAAATAGAGTCAATTGTCGAAAATGAGAGGTGCCGCATATACTGGAACTTCATATTCTCGACAATTGTTTCTGTTGCGCACTCGAGGCCTGACATAGTTCTCCTTGACTTCGAGAAACGAACCATGTTCGTTATCGAATTTTCGGCACCAGCTGACAAAAACGTCACAGCCAAGGAGAAAGAAAAGAAAGAGAGGTATAAAGACCTTATAAGGGAGTTGCGACGGTTATACCCGGAATATTCTATTAAGCTAATCGTCTTGATCATCGGCGCTCTTGGAGGTGCCAAGGTTTCACTGGTTAATAGCCTGAAAAGCATCCCTGCGTGTCAAAAAAATGCTGAGACACTTGCGGGGAAAATGCAGAAGGCGGCCGTCCTTGGGTCGCTCCGTGTCCTCAGGATGCACGAGACTTTTGCCGGACCATCGTATTGAGTTCGTCGCAGACTGTAACCACCTATCTCACGGTCGTGAGACGTGGTTACAGCTGAAATTTTACCGCGATTTCGCTGGGAGCGGGTGCAATTTTTCAGATTAGTACCCGCTCCCGGCGAAATCCTGCGGTTGTCCTTATGACAAACTTTTAACTATATATATATATATATATATATATATATATATATATATATATATA
>CAKNYM010052128.1:200765-220642 GCA_932195095.1 Andricus curvator | reverse complement strand
ATATATATATAATTGAACTATAATTACTGGTACGTACTTAATTATTCACCCAATTTGTTATATTTAAGAAATACAGATAAATCAACTTCTCTCCAACTTTAGCGTGTTGAGAACTCCAAATTTTAATATTTCTCGAAAATTATTCTTGGAATCGTTTGACATATTTAATTGAAATTGGTGTCGTGTATATGATTATTTACTTTATTAGTTTAATATAATTATTACAAAATGCAATTCTTTCAGTGCTATCTCTAGTTCTCTCCATATATTTATTATGAAATCAATTTTAAAAATTAAACTTGAACACTGCCTGACCTTAATTGTACACGTACTTCTTAATGTAAAATAATTAGTAACATTAGTCGAGCTATTTCTATCTCGACAGGTAAAATAATGTGACAAGAGCTCTATTAATTGTTGCAAACGTCCCATTACGAATTTCTGGCACTTTTTCTTCCAAGAAAAATGTGCTCGTATTATAATCAAACCTTTTCAACACTCTACTTCATTTGCATAGTTGAACTATGTATGAGTAGCAGCGAATCAACAACAATGACAATTAATGGCAGGGTCTGCAAAACATGTTGAGCCCAGGTGAGTAGTTTTTCTGGCCGCGGGGGTGAGCAGGAGGAGGGGGAAGGTCTTTCAGAAATTTCAAGTGGGTATTACTACCCACGGTACATAGGGCTTCCGCCGCCCCTGATTAATGGAAATAATAATTCAATGACATCTATAATAGAGTAGGTCGAAAATAAATACTTCTGGAGTTCGAAGTCGATACACTGCGAAAAAGTAGCGTATTGGGATCTTGAAAAAGTATAATTAATTTGGAATCTATTGGCGTGTAGTTTGGTTACCCGCGCTCGAACAAAAGGTTTAAAAAATTTCTGGCTTCCAGAGTTTCTAAATTTTCTTGAGTTTCAATTTCTTTTTACATACATAGAAGTCATGTTCATCATATATAATAATAATGATCATAATAACATAATTATAACATAATAATAATACATTTCAACATATAAATTATATGTAATTGTTTAATAATTTCATTTAGCAGAATTAAAAAAAAGTTCTGGGAATGTCATAATATGGATTTAATAGATTCGATTTTTCAGACTTAGGGATTTTTCATAAACTACTTTAAGCGTTTTTCTTTTGTTTAAATAAAGATGAGAATAGGATTTCCGTGAAGTTGAATTTTTGGTTCATTTTCAATATAATTTGTAAAACAAGTAAACTTAAGGTTAATTAAAATTATTTTTTAATTACAAAATAATGGGAAAATCTAATATTTTCCTTCTTGCAACTATATAACTTCACTTAATGAAAGTAAATTTTGTGTTAGCGTAGAATTTTTCACCCTAAACGGTCACTCTGGGTGTCTCACACAGCGACATTGAATTGCTGCCAAATAAGGAGTTTTAAATATTTTCGTTAAATAAAATATTTATATGTTCTCTATACATTACAAAAGAAGGTCAAAAAGGATTGTTGTAAAACTTTTAATTTTAAAATAGTTTCAAAAATCAACAAAGCAAAGAAGTCGCAAAAAGTCACTTTTTTCATTGAAAAATAAAAATGGTATAACTTTGTTGATTTTTAAATCTATTTTAAAATTAAAAATTCATCAAAACTCCCATTTGGCCTTCATTTGCAATGTTAAAGAATATATCAAACAAATCTTTAGAAAAAATATTTAAAACTCTTTATTTGGCAGCAATTTAAAGTGCTGGAGTGTGGAACACCCCATGTGACCGTTGTGGAATTTTCTAGAGAAAAATATTTTTTGTTGACAGATTATGGAATTTTAATCGATATTTTTACTTTGTGATCAATTTAGTGTGGAAATTAAACTCTTAAGCCATGAAATGATTTAAAACGTTGTCGTTACCGCATGACAATAAAAACTCGGGAGACATTTAAAAAGTGATTGTAACTCTGAAACTATAATTGGAAACGAGAAAAGAGCTTGTTTTTTGTAATTTTGCAATTTATTCTGAAAAAATGCGTTACCGAATTCATTTCCAATCTGGCAGACTGTGCATGTTGAAGTCACAGCATTTATCCCAAAAGAGTTTAACTTGTGCACGCGTCTTGGAGAAAAAAAAAAGTACTGAATCTCCCTCGACTCTTCATTTTACCATTTTTGTCAAAGAATTAATTCATGCTTTATGCAGTCCATTTTTCATGTCATATTCAAAAAATATTTATTACACTTTTATATTAATTTTGTTTTTATTTTTGAACAAGCTCGTCTAACCTCAAAATTCAAGTGCCTGATATCCTCCAATACCAGATTTCATGGAATTTCACGGGATTGAATAACATTTTTGTGGATGTTAAAGAATTTATTCAAGAAAAGTGAGTTATTTGGTAGGGTGTGAAAGATTGTAAGAGATTTTAAATTATTTTTTGGAATTCGTCCTGAATTGTTATTAATTTATCCTGATTTTTTAAAAATTCTTTGCAATTCTTTTAAATTTTTGAATTCATTTGAATTCTTCTAAAGTCACTCAACTGTACTTAATTCAATGGTATTTTAAAAGATTTTAAAGGATTTGAAATATTTTAGGTTATTTAAAAAAATTTTTTTTAAAGAAATTTTCAATTGATTTCAGTATTAATGGGATTCCAAAGAATTTAAAATATTTTAGGATAATTTAAATGATTCCCAGGCATTTTCAAGATTTTTCTAAGCTCATTTTCAAAGTTACTGAATTCAATTAAGTTTTTCATATTTTTAAATTGTTTTCAATTCATTTCATTTTTTTTAATTCAGCTCAAATTTTTATGAATTTCTCTTCTCGTTTTCCTTGAATTTCTCTAAATTTATTCCAATTTTACGGAAATCAATGGAATCTTTTTGATTGAATATTTCTTTCGAATTTATTTGAATTGTTTTGAAGTGTTCTGAATTTATCCTGAATTTGTTACCCTTTGCGCGCGAGAAAATGACCCTATGACTGCGACAAAAAGTACCCCTGAGAGGCCTGAGGCAGTAATAACGTAAAATCTAGGCTTCTTAGCTTAAAACTAAAATACTTTTAAATATCCGAAAGGGGAAACAGCCATTAGATCTCTGAAATTATAGAATAAATAACATCTATAATAGTACTTTTGTAACACAGATGGGAGATAATACTCCATTAGATCTCAGAAATTATAGAATAAATAACATCTATAATAGTACTTTTGTAACACAGCTTGGAGATAATACTGTTTATAGAATACTTCCAGTTTGATTAGCATTTCGTTAATAAAGGCAACGGCCTTAACAATTGGCACCACTTTCAAATCACAATACGTGTAGACAACTAAGAAACAAATGTCTCTTTTGGAAATTAGTAGCTGACCCTGAATTTGATACATGTACTCATGATCAGGCTTTAAACGTAGAGTTTTCTCGTCGTCAAAATAAAGGCATGGTACAGTAGCCGGGTTTATCATACGATAACGTGATACATGAGGGCATTTAACTTCAATCAAAAAGTTGTCACCTAACAATCTATCAGGTGAATCGACTAAATAGGGACGTTCATTATATAAAATTAGCCCTGATTCCGCGACATTGAGATCAGCTTTAGTGCACACAATAAATTTAGCAACAGCCACAGATTCACTGATAATGCCATGTTCCAATGCAGCACCGGAATTTTTTTTGGGTTCAGGAGCCTTAGGGCAAGTGCTTCTCCTGCTTTATCGATCTGCACATCGCAGCACTCCTTAAAATGAGAAGAGCTCATATGAACTTCTCTGTGAATAAACCACGAAGGGTTATTCGACTGACCACGAGTTTCCATTTCTATTCTTTTACAATCTTCATCTGATACATCAAGGAGATACAAACTTTTCAGAAGTTTATCTTTAGGATTTACTTGTGAGTAACTATGATCTAATTCTACGCCATACGGATTAGCACACAAATTTTGAAGTCTTTCTTTTGCCTTCCCTCTCCTGTAATTCTCTTTTCTAGGATCGAATTGAATTGGATTCGAACGATAGGCACTTTTCAGAGTGGCAGCTTTGAGTGGGGTGCCTTGGTACTTTTTCGTTGGTTGATTAAAAGTTTGAAGCTTTTGGGTGCATGCTTGTCTCAATATAATTTTACCTTCTCGAACCATTTGTTCAATTCCAAGGAGTACAACAATTACATGCTTGCAATGAGCTGATCCACATTCTCCTGCAGCACAATCACAATGAGACGCTTCGATGGCAGCGTCATCAGCAATCTTCAGGTACACATTTAAGGTAACGTTCTTGTGCATTTGGGCATGAACAAGTGCTTTAAAAAAGAAAGTGTTTTCTGTCTTGCAGAATCTAACAAATGACAAGAAATTGCTCTTGTACATGGCCTCAGCCATATCATCTTTTTTCTCAATCCTAGAAAAAATGAACGAGGTTCAATAACAAGAAACGAGACATATATTCATCATGCCAACCCGCAATTAGATTAAAAAATGAGTACCTTTGGGTAAACAAATCAATATGAAGTCTGGTGATCTGAGGTAATATTGAGTCAGCATTAACGTCGTTGAATTGATCGTCTGGAGGAACATCAAATTGAAGGAGAACTGGATCGATGCTGACTTCCACGCCAAAGTTGTTGTTGTTAGCGTAAGCGATCAACTTAGAGGAAAAAAACAAATCAATCACGTACGTTCCCGACATAATTACCAAACCTCAAAACAGTCCGTTATCTACCACAGTTTTTTGTAACAAATAGTTAATCATTAACTGAAACTATGAACTAAAACATTCGCGCTTTTTTTCTCACATTTCTTAAAAAATGACAATAATCTAAGCTTTGAACGAGATCTTGTACATCAAATCGGTTTTACTTTACCTATCTACAAGCTCAGCCTTCCTTCCACCCAGCGTGGCTCCTCTCTTTCGCAACTCCTCCTTCAACTGGGCAACATTCCATTCACTGAAATCCATTTTTCTAATTGTTCTATATAATTAAATCACCAGACACTTGCACTTCTACGCTTTTTTCACATCGCACAATTTATAAACAAGGTAATTGCGCGCCCATACTCTAGCGCCTGCGCAAAGGCATCTCCATACGCACTACTGCCCTCTACGCTGAGCTTGACAAATCGCCGTTTCCATTGGTAGACTTAAAACACTCTCGCAGACGACGTTTATTCATTTAGTAGGAAACCATCTTAAAATTATCATAACTAGCAATTAGATCTGCGACTAAGAGAGTGAGAAGGAGGTACTGTGTGAAGTGACGTCAGCAGTGATGTCAGCAAGGCGGCAGGGCGAGTAGAGGCGAGAGTCGCCAGTACAGCGCCCGCGAAGCTCGACGCGCGCATCTCCCTCCAACGATTTTCTACCATCTCCGCTCGACTCCCACGCAGCCTGCCCGTAAAGGTTCATGCGTGCTCGAACGCAAACGCGAACGCCTACGCGACGCACTTTGAAACGCATTTTTGAGTTATACTGAGTGGAGGCACATCAGCAAAACTCGTCGCGGTCCAGTGCACTGTGGCAGCCGCACAGGGATTCAGGAATGGATTTTCGCGGAAGGATGAAGCTGCGTTGGAACTTGGATTTAGGGGATTTCCCCTTAATTTGAATAACATTTGGCCACCACATTTTTTCGTGTCGCCGCAGAGCCTAGCTCTGTACCAAATTGTATTATACCTACCTTAAATTGAAGATTCTTCCTTGGAAAATCATTTTAGCGATTTCTTCGCCGTTTCAAACATGTGGTTAACACCTTTTGCATTGTCTGCTCACGGTCTGCCTACCCACCTTAGCCTACCTGCGTACCATATGCTTTTATATTAACTAGGTACATCTTCGTTTCTCGGGCTTTGACTGTACATGTGCTCTGCTACTCAAAGACTTCCAGTTACCTTTTGTTTATACATATTTTTGCGGTTTTTACCGTAAGCCGCTGCAACATCAGACAGGCATTACATCACTAGAATGTGAACAAACATTATGACCAATTATCTGCTAAGTTCATTGTGATATAATAATAACCGTTTTTACAACATAATCGACCAAAAAGTTACCATTAGATGACACCCTCTTACCACTGCCAGAATACAAAAAATTTAATTATTGTATGTTTTAATTATTATAAAAAAATTAAAATAACAAATAGCCAAATATCGTCATTGTGATTGAAAACATTTGTCAAAAGTTTTAGATTTATTTATTTCATTTGTTTAAAAAAATCAACAATTGTTATATTTTTAAAAATATAATTGAACATATATTATTCTTAAGAATATCTGCATCAATGCAGATGATGAAAGGAAAACCGCAATTGAAAAAACCTCAAATTCCAAATTTTTGCAAAAAATTGTGTATAGCAATTCTAATTGTTAATAATTTATGGATATTCTGACTAACAATCACTCTCACAATAATTTAAAGCATTTTTATATAAAAACAAATGTTTTTCAACTACAATTACGATATTTGGCTATTTGTTAATTTGATTTGTTTATAATAATTAAAACATAAAATGATCAAATTATTTGTATTCTGTATTTGTATATCTTATACTCTTGCGTTGATTCAAGATGATTTTCATTATATGCAAACTGTTGTTAAAGAGTAAATAATAATTATGTGAAAAATGTCGATTTTCTCATACTTTGAGTAAACATATAATAAATAAACAAATCAAAATTAAAAATATCTATGACGAAGGTGCTTTTTGAAATTTAGTGCTCTTTGATTAAAAACATCAAAATCGCAAATCGGGGCAAAATTGAAGTCTGTGGACCTTTTTGAACGAAAAATATGCGTTTGGTCCCACTGTGTGTCTTTGCCCCAGTGCGAAGGCGTACAGTGAAAACTCTGAAAAGCGTCAGGTTAGACTTTTTGTCAGCGTTTCGGCGATGCGCTTGTCCAGTGTGAACCAAACCATTGCTCAACACAGTTTCTATCCTGACGCAAACGCGAACGCGCGCACGCATTTAGTTTTGCGTTCGAGCATGCATGAACCTTTAAAAGGGCGCGCACGAGCCCAGAACGTTGGGAGTATTTGGGAGCTGGTAGCCAGAGCCCTCACACTAAATCCTACAGCTGGAAGACAGCCCTAGGTACCTACAGCTGGAAGCCAGCCATAGGTTTTCACGATCAAGCCATTGCCATGACCAACCACTCGCACATAGAATCTCCAGATCTCTCTCTCTCGATCTTCGGAAGCCTTCAGCTGGAAACCAGCCAGAGGCCGCCTTGACGACGTATCTCCATCACCCTCTTCTGAGGACGAGCCTAGAATTCAACGATTAAAAAAAAACTGCGACTCTCTCTGTAAAAATCATGGTAAGACACAGATCACAAATAAAAACTTAACCGAAATAAAATTCTTTATCTTGTTATTTAACTTCTACCCCCCTTTCCTCCGCTAACGGGTTAGCTGCCATACCAGCCTGCCCGTTTCCGCTGAGACAGCTGGCATACCAGCCATGTCAGCCGGCACACTGACTAACTTCATCCCTTTCCCACTTACTAACGAATTGAATCTCCGCTCATCAAATTCCTTTCATGAGAAAATCGAAATAAAAAACACCCGCTTAACTCGCTATCTCTTTCTATCTTACGAGATAGACACATCACACCCTCCTTTCACCTCCCTCGAAATCTATCAACTATACATCCCTCCTCTACAAAAATGGCAACATTTCCTCTCACTCTCACCTATGGTACTCTGCAGATCACTCTTCCATCCGCTATCTCTCTTTCTATCCTATGAGATAGACACTTCACCTTCCTCGAAATCTATCAACCATACATCTCTCCTGTACAAAAATGGCAACATTTCCTCTCAAGATTATCCTTCTTACTGCTTTCAACAAATCCCACCCAAAAATAAGGAGCATATCAAATTATATCCAAATATGTCAAAAAAGTAGATTCGAAAATTTAGGTTATTTATTACAAACCTACATCTATGAGAAAGCAATAAATGCATATAAAAGAAAAGGATATTTAGAGGTTCCACAAGTCCCATGAAGTATAACACATATTACCCATAAGAAAAAAAACGTTGTAAATTTTATTCAGAATCGTCAATATTAGGTGAATCGAGTTAAAAACTCAACATTTCTGTTTAAAATTAACCATGGAATACAAAACAAAAATTATTTCTTCAATATCATCCCCATAAATGTATTTTATATGGCCCAAAAAACCCCAAAAGTAAAAAAAAAACTGGGCTTTACGAGTTTTTTTGCGCTTATTTCTTTTTTTGCGCTTTTTAAATCAAAATTGTGTCTAATACATAAAGCATTATTTTCTGTTGATAATTAGATGTTCAAGCAAATTGACTGAAGATTTTATTATTGTTTATAGAAATTTTCTCTTAGAATAGAGTTAGAAAGTCGAGCTTTTTTCCAAATGTTCTAACTTTCCAGTATGAGTGAGGCAATAATCAATTAAATTCAACAGAAATAGTTTTGCAAATCATTTATTATTATTTCTAACAATGTTCTCATAGAATAATGCTAGAAAGTTTAAGTTTTTTTCAATTTTTCACTTTTTGTCCACTTCTCCATTAGTGTGAGGTAATAATTAACGCTATTCAACAAAAATAATTGTTTACACAAGTAATTATTGTTTATGACTATCTTCTCTTATATTATTGCCAGAAACTTGCAATTGTTTCTGAGATTTTGAATTTTGCTTTGGAATTTTTGTTATGAACAAATAATAAATAATCATTGAAGAGAATCTTCCAAAAACATCTTTTGAGGAAAAAAAATTCTGGTGGTAAGTAAACATACGTGAAGTCACATTTTTACTCAAATACGTGATTTTGTTGTAAACTAAAGTACTTAGAAAACGTAAATTTTTTTTCTTCATTTGTTCTTTTTACACGTCTTATATGCAGGGTGTCCCAAGATGAACTCGTCTATTCCGATTCTCAATCGCTTGCTCGAATCCAGGAATCGAAGAGTCGATTCATACCAGGAATCGATTCCGATTCTAGCGATTCCCACGCCCATGTTTTACTGCGCATGTCTCGAAAAGCCCGCGCTTATTTAAAATTAATATTAATACCAATATAATAATAGTAAATTAATAAAATAATAATAAATATGAATAATAATAAATAATTATAGTAATAATATTAAAACTAGTATTATAGTAATATTTAAAGAATGGTAAAAATTAATTTTAACAGCGAAACAAATTTCGAATTTATTTTCAATCATTGAGCAATTCCATGTTAAATCGTTTGTAAAATTTAATCTATTGTTATTAACGTTTATTAAAATTCTAGTAGGACTCTTAGGTATTGAAAGAAAAAATCTAAAATAATGTTTGAAGAATTGAAAAAGCTTAGGTGATATTTTAAACATCTCCTAAGCTTTTTGTTTTTTTCAAAAATTATTGTAGAGATTTTCTTTCAATACCTAAGAGACCTACTGGAATTTTAATCAGTATTACTAAAAATAGATCAAATTCTTCAGATTATTTGATATGCAATAGCTCTATTTTATTATCAAAGTATTATATTATACACAATTATAAATGTATCTTATTAGGGAAAAAACATTATTTGCGTTTCTTACTGATTATTATTAACGATTGAAAATTAACCGAACCAAAATTTCCGTTCAACTGATGACAGAAATACCAATTGATTAATGCGTTTTCCCGAGAGCCTGTTCCGCAGCTTCGACACAATGAGGCCCGCTTTTGAGAAAAGTCTTTCTGATGGCACTGAAGTGGCCAGGATCGGCAAATAATCCATCGCCACTTCATAGAGGTGTGGATAGTGCGGCCTCATATTGATCCACTCCTCATAAGGGTTGGTTTCTTGAGGAACAACTGGCCTATTCAGATACTGGCGCAGCTCTACTGCAACTCCTCCTGCTGCACTTGGTCGGCACCAGGAAGCTGCTGAGCCATCTTCGCGTTGTGGTACAGCCAGATTTTTTTCTTGGCCACTGTAAGGGGTGGTGGACCTGATTTTTCAGGTTCCATCTCAGGAATCGACTTCGCCCTGATTTTTTCTTTCAGCAGATGCCCTGAAAAAATGAAACAAAATTTCACTTAATGACTCGTATATAAAATTAGAGCAAATGAATCTAATTCTGTAGACTTACCGATTTTCGAAACTGCAGTAGCCACACTGAGAGCACTCTTGAAGTGAAGTTTTTGAATCGGGAATCTAGTCACGGGGTACTGATTTATAGTCTAAAAAAAAAGAAAAAATTATAATAAAACATAAGATGTGTGTACTTTGTCCTGAACACAAAAATAGGCTATACTTACATTGTAAGCAATCGTGGCAAGTGGTATGCACTTGCTTAAAGTCACAGACTTCTCGGCGCACATTTCCATTGTTACTTCCCACAATGGTTCGAGAAGATTCTTGATGTCCCTCACGAGATCTTCATCATGGGCAGTAATCATTGTAGGCGCGGTTTCTTTGCTGGACCTCTCTCTAGCGATTTTCATCAGAACTCGGCCGACAAAATCCGCTAGAAGCAGAAAACGCTCCAGCATTTCGTAGATCGAATGCCACCCCTGGCGGACCGAACGAACGGAACGGATACGCTATAGCGTATCCTTATAGTATCCACATCGTATCCTCTCCGTATCATGCAAGAAAAACTCATTAAAAAAGAAAGATTAACATTTCTCTTGTTGAAATTCGGATTCTACGTGAAATTTTGAGTTAAAAGGTCACACAGTAATCGCAATAGTTTTTCTTGCAACATTAAAAACTTTTAAGAAATATAATACTTCTCGATGACGTGCGCTGAAGGCGACTTCAAACGCATCGTCGGTCAGTAGCAGTTAATAGGCGTTATCCGTCGACGATGCGTTTGAAGTCGCCTTCAGCCCACGTTATCGATAAGTATTATATTTTTTTAAAGTTTTTAATGTTGAAAGAAAAACTATTGCGATTACCCCGTGACCTTTTAACGCAAAATTTCACGTAGAATCAGAATTTCAACAAGTTCCTTTTTCAATGAGATTTTCTTGCATGATACGGAGAGGATACGATGTGGATACTGTGAGGATACGCTGTAGCGTATCCGCTCCGTTCATTCGGTCAGCCAGGGACCGAGTCCGTACCGCTTGAATCAATTCTAGGCATTCGTCCTCTACTTTTCCCCATTCCTTCTTTTGGAGTTCCTTCAACTCATCCTCGCTGTTTTCGGGGTCTGGCAGCGGCGCATCATTATTTTTTATATTGTTCAGTCCGAGGGCATTCATCGCCACGATGCTTAGGTCGTGTGCAAAGCACGCGATGTGCTTAAATGTGCAATAAAGTAATTACATTTTCGAACGAAAACATAATAAATTTCTAACAAAAAATATGAATTTTCAACTAAAAAAGACTACATTTCAACAAAATACAAGCATTTTTCACAAAATGGTTTCGTTTTCAATCATAAAGACTATTTTTTCAAAGGAAACTCAATAATCAATAAAGAACAGAATCTCGTTTAAAAATATAATTTTCAGAAAAAATATCGAATCTTCTACAGAACAGCTAAATTTTCAATAAAGTAATTACATTTTCGAACGAAAACATAATAAATTTCTAACCAAAAATATTAATTTTCAACTACAAAAAAAAACGACATTTCAACAAAATACAAGCATTTTTAACAAAATGGTTTTATTTTAAATCATAAAGGTTAATTTTCAACCAAAAAAGCGAATTAGTTACCAAGAAGATTAATTTTCTACCACAAAAGAGAAACTTGGAAAAAAATTCAGAACTTTTCAAACAAATACTTAAATTTTTAACTAAATAGATGCAAGTGAAATATATAACATCAAACTTACGAGAGAATGAAGTTTTTTTTTCGAAGCGAAAATCCAGGGTGCTATTGATACTGGCTCTGGATTTACTACTACTAGCGGGCTTTCCTCTAACCTGTATGAATCAAAATGTAAAAAGTAAAATTTATTTTATGATTTTTTTCGGTTGACCAAAAATATTTCTATGATTTTAAGTTTAATAATTCTCGTTTTCAATTTTTAAAATGCCTGTCCGATTTGAAATGAATACGGCTCAGGATTCATAAAAATAATTTATGAAAACTCACCTCACTCGAGCTCGAAGCAGTGGCATCATCGCCTAAATTAATATTATCATTTTCATTTTTTTCTTCCGTTGCATTTTCGGATGACTCGGAGGTCGAACTCTCGCCTCTCTTCCTCTTAGTACAAGGACTCGAAGATGAAGAGAGAAATTCAATTCTATGCACTTTTGTCAAATGTTTTGCAAGTGATGATGTACTGCCGCAAAAGGTCATCTCTGTCTGACACTGAGAACATTTCACTTTATTGGCTGCCACTTTTTTTAAATACAACCACCCTGCACTTGGAGGGGCCATCACGTATATTAATATTTGCAAATTAAAAAACACGAAGTGGATTTAAAACTTTTCCGAAATCGTATGGGTATGGCCGAATTTGAATTTTGATTGTATATGCAATTGGGCGAGCATGCGCAGTGTTGTATTGAACGTGCGCAATTAATTTTGAAAATGAAAATAATTATTTACTTAAAACTAATTTTCTGAAGCTGTACCATTTGTATTTTTATTTGCATAATTAATTTTTTTTCCTAAAATATAAATCTTTTGTTTAATTGGAATAAAGATTCACGTGATGCCGGAAGTGAGGCGCTATTCGATTGAGCACGCGCAGTGTTTTCGCGCGCACTCAGATTAATTTTGAAAATGAAAATAATTATTTACTCAGAACTACTTTTTTAAAGCTGTACCATTTGCATTTTTATTTGCATAATTAATTTTTTATTCCTAAAATATAAAGCTTTCATTTAATTAAAATAAAGATTTACGTGATGCCGGAAGTGAGGCGCTATTCGATTGAGCACGCGCATTGTTTTCGCGCACACTCAGATTAATTTTGAAAATGAAAATAATTATTTACTCAAAACCATTTTTTTAAAGCTGTACCATTTGTATTTTTATTTGCATAATTAATTTTTTATTCCTAAAATATAAAGCTTGTGTTTAATTAAAATAAAGGTTCACGTGATGCCGGAAGTGAGGCGCTATTTGATTGAGCACGCGCAGTGTTTTCGCGCACACTCAGATTAATTTTGAAAATGAAAATAATTATTTACTTAAAACTATTTTTTTTAAACTGTGCCATTTGTATTTTTATTTGCATAATTAATTTTTATTCCTAAAATATAAAGCTTTTGTTTAATTAAAATAAAGATTCACGTGATGCCGGAAGTGAGGCGCTATTCGATTGAGCACGCGCAGTGTTTTCGCGCACACTGAGATTAATTTTGAAAAGGAAAATAATTATTTACTTAAAACTAATTTTTTAAAGCTGTACCATTTGTATTTTTATTTGCATAATTAATATTTTATTCCTAAAATATAAAGCTTTTGTTTAATTGAAATAAAGATTCACGTGATGCCGGAAGTGAGACGCTATTCGATTGAGCACGCGCAGTGTTTTCGCGCGCACTCAGATTAATTTTGAAAATGAAAATAATTATTTACTCAAAACTATTTTTTTAAAGCTGTACCATTTGTATTTTTATTTGCATAATTAATTTTTTATTCCTAAAATATAAAGCTTTTGTTTAATTAAAATAAAGATTCATGTGATGCCGGAAGTGGGGCGCTATTCGGTTGAGCATGTTTAAAATTGAGCATACTTAAAATTATTTTTTAAAGATAAAGATTGAAAGTTACATTTTCATAATTTCCAAAAACGATATTAATTGAAGATAAAAATATTTTTTTCATTACACAAAAACAAAAATCTTATTCTCCAGGGTCAATATAATAGATAGTTACAAGGGCTAACCTGCTCCATTGTTAAAGTTTGAGGCTCGCTTGGGTCGGAGGTCCCCAACAATGACTCATTTAATGGGCAGAGGACAATTCCTCCTTGGGTACCTGAGGTATGTTCCCCCACTACGGGAATTCCCCTCACTCAGCCGAGATGCCGTCGTCGATCCTAGTCAGCGGGAGTCCTTTCTACATAATGAGCACGAAAATGCGGAATATAACTTTTTTTAGATTTAGCACTTATCAATTTACAAATCACATGTTCGAAATCTGCTAATTATAA
Organism: Andricus curvator; assembly: GCA_932195095.1. Classification (NCBI taxonomy): domain Eukaryota; kingdom Metazoa; phylum Arthropoda; class Insecta; order Hymenoptera; family Cynipidae; genus Andricus; species Andricus curvator. The sequence goes on along the minus strand of CAKNYM010052128.1, from coordinate 206,578 downwards.
CGATTCCAACGATATGTTATTTGACTCAAAAAAGTTGAAAATCAAAGAAGGCTCAAGTATACAGGAAATTGTATGGATAATTTTTGAGTATATTTTATTCAAATCCACTGCAGTAGCTTTAATTTATAGGTACAATATTTTACTTAACTTGAGAAATTCCGGAAGCTGAAATTTAGACTGATTTGAGAACTTAATTACTAACATCATGAATTTGGTTTATTTCTCAAACCATTGCATTCATCAAAATTATCTTGCATAATTTTGGATGAAATAAAAAAACGAGGTTCAAAATGACTTGTAGAAGGCAATTCTAGACCGATTTTGGATTTCTTTTTTTTTTTAATTGAGCATTTTGTTTCAGAGAGATTCATTTGGCCTGCTTTTTTAATTTTTCTTCGTTTAAATATTTATGGTAATGCAAATAGCGAGAAATAGTCGATTTTTTGTTTTTGTTTTATTTCCGTAGAAATTTTTTTCCTATGTTCAACGTCGCTGGACTGGATGCGTAGGGGTGTTTGAAAGCAAAAAAGTTATTATCTGGTAAAGTTAATTGTTGTAAATAAATTAAATGAACAGTCTACAACATTATCAATTTTTCGTCTTTAAAGTACATTTTTGAGTTAAAATTACTTGCTTTTATTAACAAAATGATACTTGATCATATGAATTTGTCATTTGATCTTTTTTATCAATTGTATAAACAATCTACATAAACAAATGCCCAGTGTGGGCATTTAAAGACAGGAAGAAATAGTCTTCTCTCTTAATTTTGTTGAAATTATGTTGTTTATGTTGTTGAAGGATAAAAATTTGTAATCCGGTATTTTTTATGAATTTCACGAAATAAATCGTTTTCTATTATAATTTTCCTGGAATAATCTCATCATACATTTTAAAATAATTTTCTAACTAATTCTATAGACAAAGGCCTAGTGTCAACGTTCAATTTAATTAATTTTGATTGTCTTTTTTAAATTATTTCGCCAATGATGTTTATTTATGGAATTTTGTTATTCACTATTTTTTTGTCAATTTAATAAAATATTTTTGTTACTTGAAATTTCGAAAATTTTAGTGCTGAAACACTGAAATATAAGATATTAGAAATACAATAAAATAATATAGTTATAGTTAAATTAAAAAATATAAATTTTATAAATATATTATATTTATTTAAATTAGGGGGGGGGAGAGATATGGGATGAAGAAAGCGAAACTTTTCGAAGAAATTCCAAGCACAGGGAGATAGATCGGGAGGGTAAAACTCTTTTGAACCTGTTAGGAGAGGAGGGGTGGTTTATCTGCAATGGAAATATAAGGGGAGATGAAGAAGGAGAAGTGTTTTATAGGGAAAGGGGAGACAGTGATTGATTACATTCTAGCAGAAGAAAGAATAAAGAAGAGAATGAATAAAATGGAAGTAGGTAATGAAATAGGCTCAGAACAGTAAAAATGGGTAGATGGGGGGAGGATAAATTGAGAGAATTTAAAAAAAGAATGGAGAACGAGGAGATTAGAGGAATGGAAGGGGAAGACGTGGACACGCGCCTTGAAAAGATAAAAGAACTGACCCAGAGGATAAAAGAAGAGAAGAGGAGGGAATAAAGAGGGGATGGTGGGACGCAGAATGTAAGGAGAGTAAAGATAGAATGAAGGAAAATGTAAAAAAGTGGAGAAAAGGGGAGATAGGGAAACAGGAATATAATAGGAGAAAGAGAGAACATGAAAGATTGTTAAGTGATAAAAGGCAGTTAGAGAAAAGAAGGTATATGGAAGAGGTGGAAAAATCAATCAGAGAAGGGAGGGAATGGGATGTGATCAATAGGGAACGAGGAGGAAGGAAGGGCATCAATGAGGAAATCGAGATGGATGAGTGGACCCAGTACTTTAAGCGACTGTTGGGAGGAGTGGAAAATAAGGTGTTGAGGGAAAAGAGGAAAGTAATAGAAGGGGAAGATGATAGCCATAATGGGATAAGTAGGGAGGAATTGAATAGATCGATAGGGAGGCTCAAAAGAAACGAGGCAACAGGTGAGGACGATATTGAGAACGAGGCTTTGAGTTTTGGAGGAGAAGGGGTGAGAAAGGAATTGTGGGAGGTATGCAAAAAGGTTTGGAGAGGAGAGGGATGGCCTAAGGAATGGAGGACAGGGTTAGTGGTGCCGATAATTAAGAAAGGAGAGGGCAAGAAGGTGGAGGAGTATAGGGGAATCACACTTATGTCGGTGGGCTACAAAATGTATACGGAGATTCTCAGAAAGAGATTAGAAACGGAGGTGGACGAGAAAGGGATTATTCCACACAATCAGACGGTCTTCAGGAAAGGGATGGGAACAGTAGACAACATCTACGTACTGAATTATCTTGTGAATAGGAACTTAGGGAGGAAGGAAGGGAAGTTAGTGGCCTTATTTGTAGACTTTAAAGCGGCATTTGACTCGGCAAACAGGAAGGTGTTATGGCAGGTGATGAAAGAGAAGGGGGTGAACGAAGAGTTGGTCGAGAGGATAAAGGAGATATTCGACGAGACTAAGATAAGGGTGAGGATTGGGAAACAAAAAGGGGAGATTTTTTGGAGTGGAAGGGGGCTCAGGCAAGGGTGCCCATTGAGCCCACTACTATTCAGTCTCTTGTTGGCAGATCTAGAGGAGAAACTGGAGAAGAAAGGAAAAGGGGGAACGGCTTTGGGAAATAGCAAGGTATATTCCTTAGCGTATGCAGACGATATAGTCTTATTAGCGGATGACGAGAGAGGGATGAGTCTCATAATGAGAGTGTTCGAGGAGTATGTGAGAATTAAAGACTTAACGGTAAATGTAAATAGGACGAAGGTGATGATGTTTAGGAAGAGAATGACAAAGGTAGAATATGAATGGAAGATGTACGGGGAGAAAGTGGAACAGGTCGAGGAATTTAGTTACCTAGGCTTCTGGTTTGAGTCGAAAGGAGGGTTTGAACTGCAGGTGAGGAGAAGGATAGAATGTGCGACTAAAGTAATGGGGCAGGAGTGGGGTATAGGGAAGAGAAGGTTTCAAGATGATTGGAAAATGAGACTGTGGATGTTTGATGCGTTGGTATGGTCAGTCCTCAGTTACGGAGTGGAGACTGGGGATGGAAGGAGCACAAGAGGGTGGAAAGTATGCAGGAGAGATTCTTGAGATGGGTAACGGGAGTGAGCTGGAGCTGTCCAGGATACATGTTGAGGGAGGAATTAAGTAAAAGTAAAATGGTTATTAGACAAATGAAGAGAGCGTGGAACTTTGAGGAGAAACTAAAGAGGGGGGAGGGAAGCAGGATAGCACAAGCTTGTCTAAGGGAAGTAGTAAACAAAGAGACTAGGGGTAACACAGAAGGATCAAGGTGGGAGGAAGAGAGACAAGAGAGGAGGAGAGAATGCGATATAAGAGCAGATGTCAGAGTATGGCAAGAGTTAGAGAATGAACTGATAATTAAGGAGGGGGAGGAAAGATGGAAAAAAATCGTGGAATCTAAGTATAACAGGTGGTATAAGGTAGTGAAGGCTGAAGGAGAACCAGAATATTTAAGAAAGATTAAAAAGGAGAGTAAATGGAACCACGTTATACGATTTAGGATGGGAGAAGGAATGAGCGAGTGTAGGTACTGGATGGATGAAGAGGAAAGAAGATGTAGAGTCTGTTATTACGAGATAGAATCATGGGGGCATGTTTTAGAGAGATGTACGGGGGATGATACAGGTGGGGAGAGTGTGGATGACAGGATAAGGTGGATTTTAGATGGAAGTGGACAAGGGGCAAGCTGGATGATGAGACTGGAAGAAATGAGAGAAAGTAAAGGGCATGTAGTAGGGAAAGGCCAAGCGCGTACTCCTAGTCAAGGACACTAATGTAAATAAAGCTTGAAAAATCATGTTAACGGAATTGGTAAGAGGAAACGGAAGCCCAGGAAACTCAATAGTCAGCAAATCTCGAGAATGATTAGGTTAAGACAAAGCGATAGTAAATAAGTTAATATAAGTAGAATATTATTATTTAGGTAGTAAGTATTATTAAGGTAGTATAAGTGGTTTTGTTACGTACTGTGAAGGGAGCGGAGGCCCTCAAACCCGTAAAAGGGAGAGAATAAATACATACAACATATTTAATTAAATTATTAATTGATAAATTGTTATTTAAAAAATTATAGCAGTTATAAATAATTTTAAATAATAAAAAAATATAATTACTGTAATTATTGATAAAAAGTAAGAAGTGAATATAAAATTACATTTAATGAAATAATAAATAGTAAATCTTTCTATAATAAGTAAAGTAGCCTGATTCTTATTAAAGATCCACTAATATTAATTAAATTATTAATATTATAAAAATTATAATTTGAATAATGATTAGAATTTATTAATTTAAGTAAATAATTAATGATTAAAAAAGTTACAATTTTTTGAATCGTCATTAAAAATAAACAATTAATTCCTAATAAACTATTCAATATATTTAAATATCAAAAATTAAAAGAAAAAATCCTAATTTTATTAATAAAGAAAAGAATACTAATAAAAATATTATGTTAATGAATTTATTAATTAAATTCAATATAAAAAATGATATTAAAGAAGAACTTACACCTTGAATTAAAAAATATTTTATTGAAGAATCATTAAAATTGTTATTTGAAAATAAAATTATTGGGATAGAAGATATTATATTAATTTCAATCTTTATTTAAAAAAATATTATGTTTATAGGTTTAACATTAAATGCAAAATGATTAAAAGTTTAATTTTATTCAATATTTATTGGAGTAAATTTAACTTTTTTCCCTCAACATTTTTTAGGATTAAGAGAAATACCACGACGATATTCTGATTACCCCAATTCATATATTTTATGAAATTCAATTTCTTCAATTGGTTCATTAATATCTTAAATTAGAGTTTTCTTTTCAATTTATATTATTTGAGAAAAATTTGCTTTTTATCGATTAATACTGTATACAAATTATTTTAATTCATTCATTCTTATAATGAAATTACTATAATTCTAAAATAAATTAAATAAATATTTTAATTATTTAATATAAATTATAAGTACTTGATTAAATTTGAATTTACAAGATTCTTCTTCCCCGTTAATAGAATGATATTTTGTTAATAAAAGCAAGTAATTTGAACTCAAAAATGTACTTTAAAGACGAAAAATCGATAATGTTGTAGACTGTTCATTTAATTTATTTACAACAATTAACTTTACCAGATAATTACTTTTTTTCTTTCAAACACCCCTACGCATCCAGTGCAACGATGTTGAACATAGGAAAAAATTTTCTACGGAAATAAAACAAAAACAAAAAATCGACTATTTTTCGCTATTTTCATTACCATAAATATTTAATTATTTTTATTATAGATTAGCAGTTCGAACTCGACAGTTCATTGCCTCATCTACCCGAGACCGCCACACATCTCTGTCCTGTGCCTTCTCCATCCAGCATAAGTAATCATGTCCTAGTTCTTTTAGATCATCCCTTACATTTTTCTCCCATCTGTTTCTCGGTCTGCCTAGGGGTCTCTTACCAGTCGGTCTCCCTCTTAAAACTTGCGGCACTGTTCTTTCATTGCCCATTCTTGCTACATGCCCCGCCCATCTTAATTTACGCGCTTTCATTACTCTATTAATATTTGCTGACCCGTAGAGAGCGTGCAGCTCATCATTATGCAGTTTTCTCCAATCGCCGGTCTCCTCGTCCCTTTTTGGACCATAGATTTTTCTAAGTACTTTATTCTCGAAAACTCTAAACCTATTCTCTTCTCCTTTCGTCAGCGCCCACGTTTCACA
>CAKNYM010052128.1:176171-190210 GCA_932195095.1 Andricus curvator | reverse complement strand
GTTACAATTATGTGACTATTCGGACTAGTAACTGTGTTAGCTGGGCGGCTTCAAGCGCACCTACTGTCTGTGGTATAATAAGAAACACATATGTAGATTGAAACAGAGGCTTGCAATATTTATCTCCAATAATCTTGTCAATTGCATTTTAATTTTTAAGAATTATGTTAATTAGGATAAGCAATTAAGCGATGAAAAGGAAAAGTTCAAATGTAAAGTGAATAGTCCCAAGTGATAAAGGCGAGTAGCGCATAAGGATGATGAACCCGCCTAACCTTAATATTCAATCGCCTAATTTACTTAATAAATAGTAGAATCGAACATTGTTTAGCCAGTAAGCAATTACTCTTCTTTAAATACAAAGAAATATTTTTATAAAATGCTGAATAACTAAAAAAATGTTTGATTCCAGTATTTATTGAGTCAAATGAGGCGATTGAATTTTAAGGTTAGGCAGCCTAATCTCATTTTTATTACCCAAACGATTCAAATTATAAATTTAAATAAACAAATTATAATTTTACCTTGTACAAAATATTTTGATAATGCAAAGAAATTTAAGTATAACTGTAAAACGTTTTTCTGATGTTGAGCTTAAAAATAACAAATTATTTTCTTTTCAAACTCAAAATCTCAAAAACATTTTACAGTTGCACTTAAATTTCCTTTCATCATCAAAATATTTTGTAAAACGTGAAATTATCATTGGCCAACGGCCATGCCACGCTGAAAAAACCAGTTCTCGTCAGATCACTGAAGTTAAGCAGCGTTGGGCGCGGTTAGTACTTGGATGGGTGTACATTCGAGAATACTGTGTGCTGTTGGCAAATTATGGGTGTGGTGAGCCCAAACTTGTAGTTATTTATAACTACAATAAAACTATCCACCTAGAAACACTACCCGAATCGGGTAGTGTCACGCCTACCCTGAAAGGGAAATGGCTTAATGGTATAATGGTATGAATTTTTATGTTCCATATGATTCATAAATTTAATGTTGTTTGATCTGGTATTATCCAAACAGCTAAAATTATAAATTTAAATAATGAAATTTAAGTACAACTATGAACTGTTTTTCTGATTTTGGGTTTAAAAACAAGGTGGCGACTTGACCGGGAAACCGGGAATTTAATTAACCGGGAAATGACCGGGAATTTAATTAAAAAGCCGGGAATTCACTTTTCATCGTAGTAAAAGTCAGGAAATATAATTTCACTTGGAACAGGGAATTTTTTTAAACAATTATAATTCGGATTTAGAAGAAAGGAATTTAAAAAAATCCCTCTTTAAGTTAAAATTCGTCACAATTTAAAAGTTTCCTCTTCGAACTTTCAGATAAACAAAGTACTTCAAGCAGTTTTTCGAGTAGAAGTGGTATTTCAAAGAAGAAATATTTCTAAATTATAATAGAAATTTTTTTTACATTGTTCGTTGCAGTCATCCTTTTTTAGATAGAAATTCAACTACTTAGTTAAAAGTTAAACTCTTATTTTTTTTTGGTACAAAATTAATCTTTATGGTTGAAAATTCATCTTTTTGGCATAAAATTTAACTGTTCCAGTTGAAGATTCATCATTTTAGTTTGATCTTTTCTATTTCAAAATTCAACAATTTAGATGAAAATTCGTCTTTTTTAATTGAAAATTCAACTATTTCGTTGAAAATTCACCTATTTTTTAAAAAAATCGATTTTTTTATGTGGAAAATTATCTTTTTCTTTGAAAGTTAATCTTCAAGTTTAAAAATTCTTCCTTTCGATTAAAAATTCAAGTATTCCACTTAAATATTTATCATTTTTATTTCTTTAGTTGTAAATTCATCTTTTAGGTTGCAAATGAAATTATTTGGTTAAAAGTTAAACTCTTTTGTTAAAAATTAATTTTTTTTGGTTTAAGATTCATCGTTTTAATTACAAATTAATTTCTTTTGTTGAAAAATGAGCTGTTTTGTTGAAAATTTGTTTTTTCTTTGGATGTTTTTTAGTTGAATTTTTTTTACTGGACATTTAACTTATTTCAGTTGAATATTCCATAATTTTAGTTAAAATTCATGTCTTTGTTTGTACATTCATTTTTTACTGAAAATGTAATTGTTCAATTTTTGGTTGAACATTTTTTTCTAGTTGAAAATTCGTCTTTTTGGTAGAGATTCATCTTCTTAGTTGAAATTTAATCTTTTTGGTAAAAAATTAAATTATTCTTGTTAAAGATTCATCTTTTTGGTTTAGAATTCAAGTATTCCAATTGAATATTTACAATTTCATTTGGAAATTCATCACTTTGTTTGAAAATGTAACTATTTTTTTTAAGTTAGTTTTTTTATTGAAAGTCGTTTTTTTTTAAACTGAAAAGTTAACTTATTTTAATTTAAAATTCCATACTTGTAGCTGAAAATTCATCTGTATGGTTAAACATTATTTTTCTTTAAGTTGAAATTTAATTATTTAAGTTTTGGTTGACAATTCATATTTTTTAGTACAAATTAATTTTTTGTTGAAAATTCAACTATTTTAGTTGAAGATTCATTGTTTTATTTGAAAACTCTTACGTTTGCTTCAAATTTTCGTTGACAAATTGTATCTTTTTGGTAGAATGTTAATCTTTTTATTTAAAATATAATCTTCTTGTTGAAAAAATCATCGTTTTGGTTGAAAGTTCATCTGTTGCACTTAAATATTCATCACTTTCAGTTGAATATTCATCAGTTTGGTTGAAAATTAATTTCTGTAACTGTTCCATTTTTAGTTGAAAATTGATCTTTTCTAGTTCAAAATTCAAAAATTTGTATAAAAATTGGTCTTTTTACATTGAAAATTCAACTTCTCTAATTAATCGTCTTGTTAAAAAATTCTTCTCTTCGACTAAAAATTCAAGTATTCCAGTTAAATATTTATCATTTTCATTTTTTAGTTGAAAATTCATCTTTTAGGTTGGAAATAAAATTTATTCGGTTGAAAATTAAACTCTTTTGTTAAAAATTAATTTTTTTGGTTGAAGATTAATCGTTTTAATTACAAATAAATTTCTTTGGTTGAAAAATGAGCTGTTTTGTTGAAAACTTGTTTTTTCTTTGGATGTTTTTTAATTGAATTGAAATTTAATTGAAATTTTTACTGGACATGTAACTTCATTTTTTGGTCAAAAATTCAATTATTCAAGTTAAAGATTCATTATTTCAGTTAAAAATTCATCTTTTTGGTTTAAAATTCAGCTATTCCACCTAACTATTCACAATTTTATTTGAAAATTCATGACTTTGTTTGAAATTGTAACTATTATTTGTAAGTTAGGTTTTTTTTATTGAAAGTAGTTTTTTAGCTGAAAAGTTAACTTATTTCAATTGAAAATTACATTTTTTTTAATTGAAAGTGTAACTATTCCATTTTTTGTAAAAAAAATTGATTTATTTTTGGTGGAAAATTGAAGTATTTTTTTTAAATTCATTTACTTTGCAATGTTTTGCTCTGTTATAATAAAAGATTTTTAGAATGAACGTCATGAATTAAAATAAATTTTTACTTTTTGCGGCAAATATGAATATGTTACTTTTAGTTGACCGGAAGAATTGAAATATTTGACCGGAAATTTGGAATCGTCCGCCGAATCGCCACCGTGGAAAAGAACAAACTATTTCCTTTTCAAACTCAAATTCAGAAAAAACATTTTATACTTGTACTCGAATTTCATTCCATTATAAAAATATTCTGTTAAACGTGAAATCTAAAATTATGTATTTGAATTTATAAGAAGAAAAATGTATTCTCTTCTTAAATTCAAAACCACAAAAACATTTTATAGTCGCACTTAAATTTCTTTTCATTATCAAAATATGTTGTAACACGTGAAATTACAATTTGTTTATTTGAATTTATAATTTAAATCATTTGAATAATACCAGATAAAACAACATTAAATTTATGAATCATATGAAATATAAAAATATAAATAAATTATAATTACACGTCTTATAAAATACTTTGATAATGAAAAGAAGTTTAAATACGACGCGAGTTTTTTGAAAAATTTATAAGAATCTCTCACACACATTTACAAGAAAAACGATAAAATTATTAATGATATCTTTTGAAATCCACTTAAATCCAACACGTGATCTTTTTTTTTATTATACTTTTAGAGAAGTATTTATGAATAAATAAACCTCGAGATGACATGAAAATCGCTGCAATAGATGTGCTTGTTCAGTTTTCCATTAAAGTGTGAACTGAGTAAATGATGCATGGTTGTACCTCTTTTCTCTTTTTCATAGGTAACCATAGATGGTATCTTTCTTGACGGGAACAAATACTCAGAGGCAAAACACTGCACAACTTTAATGTCGACAAAAAAGATTTCATAAGAATCACCTCAAATGATTACGAGAATATACGTAGTGAGTATTAAATCAAATAATATCCTGAGGTTGGGCGTAGCCGAAATAAGTTTAAAAAATTCGTTATTTTCAGATTTTTGAAAAAATCGCCAATGTTACTTTTTTCCAAAATCCACTTAAGCTCAATTTTCTTAAATGTCTCCAAATTAGAATACATTCTTTTCAGCTTCGAGAAACTTTCAGGCACTTAGAATGTACCAGTGAAAAATTGGGAAGACTTTAACATTTTAAATGACTATAACCTGACCCTGATGCAGGATATTGCCATTATAAGTTTTGCCAATTTTTTCGTAGGCAGATTTTGAGCGTCAGAAAGTTTCTGAGGGCTCAAACTCCTCTATTTTTTACAATAGAGAACAACAATTTTATATTCCCTTTTTTTGTTTCAGAAATTGCCCTAAAGGAGAAGGCGTCATCGAAAATACAGACGAGGATGACTCAAGAAGATAGCGAAAAATACAGAATGAGTTTTTTGAAAAATTTCTAAGAATCTCTCACACACATTCACAAGAAAAACGATAAAATTATTAATATCTTTTGAAACCCACTCAAATCCAACACGTGATCTTTTTTTAACTTTTAGAGAAGTATTTATGACTTTCCTTGAAGTCTCATTCGAAGAGTCTGTCAAGTTCATCAATTGACCTCGAGATGACATGAAAATCGCTGCAATAGATGTGCTTGTTCAGTTTTCCATTAATGTTTCCAAGTTTAACAGCGCCGAGGACAAACTAGCAATTCAGAAAGTTGGTGCCGAAACTTTCGGAGACAATTAGATTGGATTGGATTGGACTCTAAGCAAACAGTAGTTATAAGAGACTTGTATGCTCTTGCGGAGATGTGGAAGGAAATCCAGTCTGATGTTATTGCGGGCGAAGGACGTAAGGAGGCGAGTAAGAACTGCATCACAGTAGTTTTCGCAGGTAAAGAACTATTTGAGTGTCTATTTTTATAGTAATAGAATTTTTTCAAGAAGAATTTGAAAATTTTCATTTCTTAAATCTTGATCAAAGCCAGAGTGTCAATCCTACCTGGAAATCGTGGAATTGTTAGGAAATTTGTATATTCCTGGAAAAACTTGGAAATTTCAAGAAATTGAAAAAAAAAAATCTGCCCGCTTCGCGGGCACATTCTCATGGCGCGCTTCGCGCGCGGCTCGCTTCGCTCGCAAGTTTGAGCGCGCCCGGGGCGCGCGACTGTTGGATCTCGCGCTTCGCGCTCGATCATATATTTATCTCGCGCTTCGCGCTCGATTATGTGTTCACCTCGCGCTACGCGCTCGGGCGTATTTGCATCGCTCATTACGCTAGGCTCCTCTAGATTTTTGAACTTCGTGTTCGACATCGATGAAAAGAAAAAGTTTGTTTGCAAATATTATAAAATTATCAAAACCTCTACATATTAAGTGATTGTTAAATTTATTTTTATTTTAGACTGAAAAGGAACTTTATTTACTCAAGGTTCTATCGACCTTAAGGAACACATTCTCATCCAGACACTCGCGCTTCGCGCTCGATATTTGATTTGAAAATCATTTGAACCGTATGATAGAAACAAAAAAGTTTGAGCGCACTTACGGCGTGCGATTTGGTAAATGCACTGAGCGCGCACTTTGTGCTTCGTGTTATATGTTCTTCATATACAAATTACTAAATTTGTATTTGATTTCAAATGAAAAGTAATGATATAATTCAGGCGACAAATTTTATTAGTTAACATTTTATTTTAGCTTGTGCCGTTTATCAAAAAAGTTAAATTTTTCATTTTGAATATATTCTGACCACAAAAATTGATTACGGGTGTGCAAGTCTTTTTTGAATGCACAATTTTTGTTCATTTATATGTTTTCGTACCTTGCATTGTTTTTTCAAAAATTTGATTTTTTTTACTGTCAATGTTATTTTCACGAATAAAACGAAAACCACGCATCCTATCGAAACATGAGTCACAATAAATTTGTACCTCTTCCTTGGATGAACAAATTTTGTTTCGGTCATTTTTTCGTAGCTGGTAATATTCGTCTGAAAATTTGATTTTTCTATTTTCAATGCTGTTTTTTACGAATAAAACAAAAACTACGCGTCATATCAAAAAGTGAATAATAATAAATTTGTAGATCTTTTTTAGGTGCACAATTTTGGTGAGATGATATTTTCTGGTATCTTGCATAGTTTTACAGCAAAATGGCTTTTTTGATTTTTCATTAATTTTTTGTGCGATCAAAATTTGAATTTTTTATTTTTCGAAAAATTCAAAAAGTTGTTATGAAAATATTATAGGGTGCTCAGGAATCAACGTTTTTCTCCTCTTGACTTTTTTTCATATCGTGCGTTTTTCGGCTTAAAATGTTCATTTTCGTTTGTTTTTTGGAATTTTGAAAATGCTATAACTCCAGTAATTTTTTTTATCACGAAAAGTCATAAGAATATTTTGTTCGTCATTTTGCGTACTACTAATAACCGTACATAGAATTTTCAAATCTTCCAAAAAAGTGGTCTCAAAAATTTTCAAAATGTGCTCACTTTTTGGATTTTCATCCAAAATAGCTGGTTAACGAACTCGTTCTCTATTTTTGGGCCATAAAAAAGTGTGCCAAAGCTCAATCAAATCTGATCATTTTTTCGAAAGTTATCGTGGCTACAGACAGACAGACAGACAGACAGACTACAGACAGACAGACACCTTCGTAAAAATCGTTTTTTCTAGCTCAGGGGGTCTCGAAACGTGGAGATTTGATGAAAACCGACTATGTCAAATTTTACATAAAACCAATACCTTCTCATTAGAATGAGAATGTAAAAATTTTTAAAGGCAATGATCTTGAAAAGTCGTCTTTTTTGCTTGAATTCAACTGCTTTTGCTTAAAAATGAAAATCTTTTTTGGTTGAAATAACAATTACTAAATTTTTCGTTCAGAATCCATTTTTTTTTTGGAATCAAAATTGGATTAATTGCTTGAAAGTTAAAGTGTTTTGTTGAAAATTAATGTTTTTGGCTGAAGGTTCATCACTTTAATTGAAAATTCACCTGTTTTGTTGAAAAGTGTGCTATTTTGTTGCGAATTAATTTTTTTATTGAAAATTCAGCTATTCCAATTTGAACTGTAACTCTTTCGTTGGAAATTTATTTATTTAATTTATTTTGTTAAAAATGAATGTTCTTCACTGCAAATATTCCAGCTGAATATTCCATCATTTTATTTAAAAATTCATCTCTTTGGTAGCACATAAATTTTTTTAACTAAAATAAAGACTTTCGATAAATGAAAGCATGAAACCTTTAACACCTGCAATAATGGTTGTCTAAGGAAGATTCAATAGAATACTTTAACAAGTTTCATTGAATCCGTATACTAGTGTAAACAAAAATATGTCGATATTATGCTTTTGATTAATTAAAAAATAATGAAAATTCAAAATCTTATTTGTTCCTAAAGAATAGAACTTTAATCAATATCTTTTAATTTTAAGTAATTTTTATAAATAAGATCATAATTAATCAGAAACTTTATTTTATTGATTAACATGAAAATTCTATGACTCAACTCTTCATTGAGCTTCACCAAGTATAACAAATTTTTGGTGTTGTATAAAATATCCTTGATTGTTAATTGCTTTTTCAAAATTGGGAAAATATTTTAAAGTTCAGGTTCTAAAGAATTTCTCCAACATGTGGTTTTTACGATCGTTGACTATCTCGTGTATAGGAAGGACACTGTACTTGAGTTCTTGGAAAATGCATACAACCAAAAATCTATCAATTTCAAAGGGAGTTTTCGTTCGTCTATTTATTTTCCTTTTCCTTTTTTTTTTTTTTTTTTAATTAATTCAGTACTCAGGGTGACCCGGTATGGTTCAGTCACTCTAGACTAAATCTTGAAGAATCAAAATAATTTTTTTTTTTTTTTAAGAAAAAGTCTGTGCAAAATGAAAAATTACCAAAAATTCAGTTGAATTGCAAAGTGAAGTTAAAGTATAACTTTAAAATTGCACTAACTGAAAAAATAAATAAATTTGAATAAACTTTTCTGAATTTTCAAACAAAATTCCATTTAATTCGACGAAATTGAATTTCGGGGCAAATAAAAAGTTAATTCATGGAGATGTTATACATAAAGAGAGAAGGCAATAATGAAATCAATTTAAATATAGACATTTCGAGAGATAACAAAGCCTTTGATAATTTTATTCAATTTTTATAGGAAACATTGGTAATTATTGTATTTTAATTTTCTGTTCATTGGAAATTAAAACAAGTATTAAATTGCATGCAAGATTTCCGAAATATTAAGGATTGACACTTAAACCGAAAATTAAAGTATAAAAATCCATCCATAAATAAAAAATGAAAAATAATGTAAATAACAGTACGATAAGAAACTTCAGTCTCATATATACATACATTACTAATATAAAGCATATGATAGAAATAATTGTCCATAGTATCCTATAAAATTATACCCTGATGAGGAGATCTAAAGTGATCTCGAAACATGTTGGTCCCAAAAGTAGTATAAAAAAGACGGATAAAGAGCAAGGATAAGAGAGTGAGGATGGCTTGGTTGTCTCTTTCCTAATTCTCTCCCTCTTTTTTCCTCTTGTTATATACTTGTCTCTAATGAGCCGATTACAAAGTTGTTGGAAACATATTTTGAGGCCTTTCTATGGAATTCTTTTTGCATGTATTGAACTTTTTGACTGTGTTTTTTCAAAACAACTGATTTTTGGATTCACAATGTTTCTTAGCCTTTTTGTTTCAATAATAAATTTTTGCACAGATTTACTTATATTATATTATTTTTATTATTAGTATTTCAGGCAAATATTCATCATTTTAGTTACAAATTCATATTTTATGTTCAAAACAAAACTACTTGGTTGAAACTTGAATTCTGTTATTGCAAGTTCATCTTTTAGGTTTAATAAGATTCATCACTTTAGAAAAAAAAAAATTTCTGGAAGATCAGTTTTTTAACTGAAAATTGATCTATTTCTTTTTCTGATTAAAACAGTGATCTTTCTTAGTTCAAAATTCAATTATTTCTTTGTAAATTAACAGTTTTAACTGAAAATTTGAATATTACATTTTTGAATGAGTATTTATCTTTTTGAAATCAAAATTTCACCAAGTATTTAGTTCCAAATTTATCTTCATCAGCTGAAAATTCAAGTATTTTAGAGAAATATTTGTCATTTTAGTTAAAAATTCATGTTTTACGTTGAAAATAAAACTGCGTAGTGCAAGGTTACTCTCTTATTGAAAGGTCATCTTTTCGGTTTCAGATTCATCCATTCCAGTTAAAAAGTCATAATTTTAGTTCTAAATCTTTTCTTTTTGATAGAAAATTAATTTTTTCAACTGAAAATTGAACTATTCCGTCTTTATTTGAAAACTTAACTTTTTTAATTCAAAATTCAGCTATTTGGTTCAAAATTTATCTTTTATAATAGACAATTCCACTATTTGATTCAGTATTCATACATAAGAAAATAAAATAAAAAATTGTTTGAATATTATTACTGAAATTCATAGTCGTCAGAAACAAATTCAACAAATAATTAATCATCTTTTTAGTATTATTTAATTCTTTAATTAATTGATGGTACTAATGTCACGGCCTGTGACCGTTATATATATATATATATATATATATATATATATATATATATATATATAGTTAAAAGTTTGTCATAAGGACAACCGCAGGATTTCGCCGGGAGCGGATGCTAATCTGAAAAATTGCACCCGCTCCCAGCGAAATCGCGGTAAAATTTAAGCTGTAACCACGTCTCACGACCGTGAGATAGGTGGTTACAGTCTGCGACAAACTCAATACGATGGTCCGGCAAAAGTCTCGTGCACCCTGAGGACACGGAGCGAGCCAAGGACGACCGCCTTCTGCATTTTCCCCGCAAGTGTCTCAGCATTTTTTTGACACGCAGGGATGCTTTTCAGGCTATTAACCAGTGAAACCTTGGCACTTTCAAGAGCGCCGATGATCAAGACGATTAGCTTAACAGAATATTCCGGGTATAACCGTCGCAACTCCCTTATAAGGTCTTTATACCTCTCTTTCTTTTCTTTCTCCTTGGCTGTGACGTTTTTGTCAGCTGGTGCCGAAAATTCGATAACGAACATGGTTCGTTTCTCGAAGTCAAGGAGAACTATGTCAGGCCTCGAGTGCGCAACAGAAACAATTGTCGAGAATATGAAGTTCCAGTATATGCGGCACTTCTCATTTTCGACAATTGACTCTATTTCTCTAGGAGCGTTTAGCGGAGAGATATTTGGGCTAATGCCATAAGAGTGACAGAGATGGTAATAAAGCACTCTTAGTGCCGCATTGTGCCTTTGGATGTAGGTCGTTCCCGCATGAGTTGGACAACTAGATAGTATGTGTCCTAGATGCTCGGGGTGTGCATGACACGCTCTGCAACTATCATCGGGAATGTCTTGGCTCAAAATGTGGCGGCGGTATGCTAGAGTGGAAATGACACCGTCTTGACATGCCAAAATGAAGCCCTCCGTGCCCGACTTCAATCCGGGTGATCTAAGGAAAGCAAACGATAGCTCATACGACATCGACTGATCTTCCACATTTCTGTGGAAGATGCCGCGCATCCTCTTGTCGAGGAGCTGTTGGTGGAAGTTTTTCTCCTGTGCTTTCTTAATCCGGGCCTTCAGGAGTGAGTATTCAAGATGGATAAGATTTGATGCATTTTGCTCACCCCTAATATTGAAGTCAAGGCCGAGTGTTTCAGCAGCCTCCTCCGCTGCTTTGTACAGAAACGCCCCTTTTCCCACTTCTTCGTGTTTCCTGACCATTTTAAGAAGAGGGTCTTGTCCATTTGCAACTATATGTGCTGTACCCAGAATGAGTCTGTTGTGAAGACATTCAAGATTCAGTATTCCGCGACCACCTAGGCGGCGTGAGATGTAAAGTCGCGGAACAGACGACTTAAGGTGCATGCTCTTGTTCATGTGCAAAACCTTTCGCGTCCCGATATCAAGGGATCTGAGCTCGTCCTTCGTCCATGGAACCACTCCAAATGAATAGAGTACTACCGGGACAGCAAGCATGTTCGTTGCAGATACTTTGTTTCTCGCCGACAGTTCGGAAGACCAAATCTGCCGGATAAGACGTTTGTATCTGCATCGGAGAGTATCCTTTATAGATGTCGCGTCCTGAATGCGGCTCTGTGGCACGCCCAGGTATGTATAGGTCTCTCCAGCGCAAAGGTGTCGTATAGCGCTTCTGTCAACGAGCTCAGGATCTTCGGGGATGCCATTAAGTTTTCCTTTCTTCAAATTAACCTTGGCGCATTTCTCTAACCCGAATTCCATTCCAATCTCTTGAGTGTACTCTTTGACAATTTTCAGAGCTAGATGTAGTTTCTCTTGATTCCTAGCATAGATCTTAAGATCATCCATGGAAAATACATGAGTGACCTTATGCTTTCGGTTTCCAGGTTTTCCGCAGAGATACCCTTCGGAATAGCGAAGTGCGAGAGATAGTGGCAATAATGTGAGGCAAAAGAGGAGAGGGCTCAGGGTGTCGCCCTGAAATACACCTCTCTGAAAGGTGATACTGTTAGTGATCACACGATGTTTTCCAGATGAGATAGTAAATCTGGTTTTTCAAAGCGGCATTAATGTCTCTATGCACCTCACGATGTGTGGATGAACCTTTAGGCTTTCCAACAGACAGATGATAAGTCTATGGGAGGTTGAATCGAAAGCTTTCCGGTAATCAATCCAGGCCATCGATAGAAATCGCTGATAGTATGCTGCGTCTTTACAGACACATCTATCGATGAGCAAGTTCTCCCGACATCCCGCTACGCCTTTCTTTGAGCCACGTTGTTCATACATCTCTCGCCATACAGGTCCAATTGTCCGAACAATCCTATCATTTAGGATAGCTGTGAAGATCTTATACAGTGTGTTCAGACAAGTTATTGGCCTGTAATTCTTAGGGTCAGCTAAGTTGCCCGTCTTCGGCAGGAGCACTGTGCGCCCTTCCACTAACCACCCCGGAATAGGCTCATCCGACTTTAGATATGAGGTACAAATTCGGGCCAGATGCTGGTGGGTTGAAGGAAACTTCTTCCACCAGAAGGTCTTGATGCCATCTGGTCCCGGAGCGGAATAGTTCTTCATGCCTCTTGATACGTTTTTCACCTCCTCGGTAGTGATAGGTGGGCATTCCTCCTCAGCTGTGATGAGGGCATTGCACAGCTCCTTGAAGCTGTTTATGTTCTTTGAGCCTTCTTTAAGTGGATGTTGGACTTCGTAGACTTCTCTCCAAAATGCTTCGACCTCCTCTGGTTTGGGCGGATGGTCGACAGTAACTGGAGGGTCTTGGAAGAGTCGAGATGGGTCAGATGAAAACTGTTGATTTTCTCTGACCCACCTCTCTCTCCGCTCTAGACTTCTCCTAGCGTCAGATAGTACTCGTATTCTGTCAACAATGTGCTGCCTGATGGTCAGTAGCTTTGACTTGTTGATTGTGTGATGACGGATCCGCAGTTCGCGCGTGAACTGTCGAACCTTGGCAGTGAAAGTCCTGCCAGATGTTATGTAGTCAATCACACACTGAATGCGGGACGCGTACTGTCTTGCCCAGCCTATCTTTGTGCTAAGTTGATGCATTCGTCTTTTGGTCTTATGATCAACCGTTGGTTTTGTTTTACGGTTTGCATCTGCCAAAGTTCTCGCTGCATTGTACACACTACAATTGATAGTCCAGAGGTCGGATTCTTCGGAAAAATCTCCACGAAGCTCATCATCCAGTTCAGTCAGATCTTTGGGCTTGGGAGAAACCTGAATGTTGATGTTTCTCCGGGTCTTGAAGCATCGTTCTCCCTCTATTGGATGCCTGTTCGAGGCTGGTCTCAGTGTCGCCTCTCTTTCTCTGTTGCCGGCTTGTTCTGGCTGCGGTTGTGTAGGCGCTCCGCTTATATAACCCCTTTTCCGGAGGTCCTCGGCACGGTTTCGCAGCCGTTTTTGCGAAAAATCCGAGAGCTCTGGGTTTTTATCGCACCACAGAGCATGCAGTCGCGCCATGTAACCTTTTCGTTCAGGGGCCATACTGGTATCATAGCACTCCAGCAGGTCGTCCCTGAGTCGATCCGTCCACTCAAAAGTAACGAGATTCCGCCGGTCAATCGCATTGACTCCGTCTTGATTGGCTCCCCCAACTCTAGGGTAGTCGGCCTTGTTGTCCGACCCATCGTCGGGAGCCCTGCCCGTTCGATTGTTTTGAACCGCACTTCCTACAACTATGTTTGGTGTTGTCATTGTTGTTCCCACGAGCAGCTAGGGAAAAGGGTTAGTCCATCCTTGTAGAGCCCCGCGTGCCAGGATAAGGCTGATACTCTGAGAGGTCGCCCGGTATCCCAGAGTCACCGTTTGAGACACCACACCCAGGTGCCATTCAGCTTTCGGCACGGTTGTTACGCCTCCGCTTGGGGGTTATTCCTTCGGGACCATCCCTGGACAATTGTCCGCGACTGCTTATTAATTATTGTAATCATATTCAGCAGAAACCCTTGGTACAGGGACCCTCTATCCGCAACCCGAGGACGCGTCCGGTGGCTTTGTCATAGGCCCTTCGGTTCGAATCCCAAGGAATCAAAACCGAATACCGAA